>JASWHV010000008.1:106120498-106702394 GCA_030760725.1 Neostapfia colusana
GGCTGAAGAGCTCTGAGACATCGCGGACCTCCCTGGTCGCGAGCTTCTCGAGCATCTTCTTGTCCCGGACGCCTTGCCAGAACGCCACCACCACAGAAGCATTTTGAATGTGTGGGATGGTGTTCCGCACCTGGGAGAACCGCTGGATGAAAGAGCGCAGCTGTCGAAGTGTGCGGTCAACACTTCCCCCGGGCCTGCACTGGGCAGCCCGCGGAGGTTCTTTTTTCGGAGGGGCTAGTTCCTAGCGGAGAGCTTGCACGGATGGAACGAGTTAGTAAGAGCTTGACACGGCGAGTTTTACGTGGTTCAGGCCGCCGGAGCGTAAAACCCTACGTCCACGGCGAGCTATGGAGCTCGCTGTATTGCTTGCTGCTCAGGGCCGGAGGCCTGAGCTTGGGGGTGAGTTACAGCTTGAGAGTGTATGGCTAGCGTATGAGTTGCAAAATGCGAACCCTTGCTATCGACGCCTACCCGAGCCTTTTATAGTACAAGACCCGGGCGGCTTACAAGGGGAGCCGGGACCCGACAGGTGTTCCCGGAAAGATTGTCTATTATCTATCGTATCTGCAGTTATGCCGGTAGTTGTCTCTGGTCGAAGGCTTCTGAGTCTTCACCTTGCTGCCATGCCCATGCCGCATGCCAGTCGTAGCGGTTGATGACGGCGCAGGCGGCATGGGTTGTCTTGTCGCGGTGTTTATTGGCTGACAGGTTCTGACACCGCACGCCAGTTTGTGATGCGACTGGGCGCAACGGCACGTGACAGACGCGTGCTCCGCGTTTCCGCGTCTTGGGAAGACGCGGGCCTTGAATACCTTGTACGGGCAAGGTATGGGGCGTATTTACGCCCGCTGCCTACCACTCGGGGCAGGCAACGTCGCTCTACTACCACGTGGCGGGCCCGGAGCCCTTCTCAGAGAAGAGAAGGGTCAGTCCCGCGGGGCACGTGGCGCCTTCGGACCTCTCTCCCGCGGAGGGGGAGGTCCGGCTTCTGCTGGCCACGTGGCGGGCCCGGAGCTCTCCTCTGAGGAGAGGGAGGTCCGGCCCCGCTGGACACGTGGCGTCTTCGGACCTCTCTCCCGCGGAGGGGGAGGTCCGGCTTCTGTATGCCACGTGGCAGGCCCGGAGCTCTCCTCTGAGGAGAGGGAGGTCCGGCCCCGCCGGATGCGTGGCGCCTTCGGAGCTCTCCCTGCGGAGAAGGGCGAGTTCCTTAGGCATTTTACCCTGTGCGCGGGGGTACCCCATATCTCAGGTACCGACAGTGGCCCCCGGGCCCATCTCGAGGGAGATAGCGAGCCCGAGGTGGGACCTCCGTCTCTTCCGGTCCGCGCACTTTCTCTAAGTCCCGAATTGACCGCTGCCGAAGCACGAACAGCCACGGGAACGTGGGAGCGTGCGCTCACTTGATGGTTGCTTTTACTACGGCGGTTCCCAAGACTGCCACTTCTGCACGTTGCGGCGCTTTCTTCGGGAACCGCCGAAGTGCCTTGCCGACTCATCTTCTTAGGAGACTGACTCCTTGCCCCCACCGCTTCAGTTAGGCGGCTTGGGCCCACCCGTCATCGGCATTCGGTCTAGGAACCAAAGCGGTTGCCGGTGCGGGATATTCGAAGAGTTCCGAATCGCTTGGAATTGCACCTGGAAGCTGCTAAATGGAACCTCCATGTGGGTACATTCCTCTTATAAGGCTTCCTGCCCCTGCGCTTCCCTCAGGTCCTACAGTCTTGTCTTCCTCCATGGCTCTCAACCCGCCTTACTGGGGGAAGAATTGCTCTCAGCTCCTTCCAGCGGTTGCGTCTGTACCAAGCCTGGGACTCAGGGAGCCTGCCTGCCTTGCCCCTGAGGGTGGTGGAGTCTTCAAAGGAACCGCTGAAGCATCGAAGAGAATCCCAGGCGGCAGGGTCTCCAAGAACACCGCTGAATGCCGCGGAGAGGGCTCCAGGAGCACCCTTGATGACTCCAGCTTTTGCGCATGTGATGAGGGTTGGGGGCTCCAGGGGCACCCTTGACGACACCGGCTTTTGCGCAGGTGATGAGGGAACTTCAGGAGAAGGAAACCGCCGATGCACCGTGGAGGATCCCAGGCGGTAGAGTCTCCAAGAAGACCGCTGAATACTGCGGAGGGGGCCTCAGGGGCTCCCGTGGTGTCACTGGTTTTTGCGCCAGTGATAAGGGAGGCGATTCCTGCGCTTGGTCATAGAGCGAGAGAGTTCCGCCAGGGCTGAAGCCTGGCGACGCGGCCGTTGTTGCAACTTCTGGATTCTGGTCGTGTCGGGAGACCCTTGGGGCTTGTTTCTTTCTTCTTATCGAGTCTGTAGTTCAGCTCATGGAGCCTTGCTTAATTTGACTCTCTTGGATATTTGTGCCTGTGATGCTTTTCCTCTCCTTCTTGGCTTTGCCTGACTGAGTCCTTAGCTCCGCAAGGTACTCAGAGGCCATTTCCAATCTCGGAGCCTTGCACAGACACCCTCCCCGGGTCCTAACCGTGTTAGGGGCCCCCGGAGGTCTCCGGATCTCGCCCTATGGGGAGCTCCAGATCTGCCTACCACGTGGCGGGTCCGGAGCTCCTTCCTAAGAGGCGGGAGCTCCGGCCATGTTGGACACGTAGGGCTTTCGGAGCCCTCCCACCGAGGGGGAGGTCCGGCTTCCGCCCACCACGTGGCGAGCCCGGAGCCCTCCTCAAGGGAGGAGAGAGTTCCGGGCCCGCTGGACACATGGGGCCCCTGGGTCCCGCCCCTGCTGGAGGGGCAGGTCCCGGTCCTTCCAGTCCCAGGCCGAAGTAGCTGGTAGCTCCTTTCCCCCCGCTTCATGCAGTCCCTGTTGCCGTAACCTGGAGGTCCTGCACACAGGCAGAGGAAACGTAATTCTCCTTGGGGGCTCACACTCCCTTATCTCATAGTCTTATTTGACTTACAGCCCCTAACCATGTGTTTGGTGTTTGGGGACTTGTAGAGAGGGGGAGCTGAGCACATGGCAACCATGCACTGCAAGGGTGATTAAAAAACTCAATTCACAATTTAAATGAGTACAAGGAAAGAGCAAAGTAGAGCAGATTTCTTTTCGCACAACTTTCCATAGGAGGAAGGCAGGCTAAACATGGAGGCCACGACCCACCCCATTAAGAGGGGAAGCAAGACTCTACGCGCTTGGAGTCGGAACCAGGCAAAGCTGAACGTAGTGCTGGACCGTCCCCTGGGGTTTAGCTGCTCCGAGCGCTGCTCCTGGACACTATGGAGTTTATCACGAAAAGAAAGTACTGTCCTATTTTTGCTCTAGGGGTAGAACTTACGGAGGTGCTCTATGTTCCAAGGGTTCGGGAGCAGGTCCCCATCCTCAGTGGAAAGGCGCACACACCCGGGGCGCATACTTTTGCTACTCGGAAGGGGCCTTCCCAACTAGAGGAGAGTTTGTGGGTCCCTTCGCGAGAAAGCATGCGCCGCAACACCAGGTCACCTTCCTGCAGCTCCCGAGCACGCACAGACCTTTGGTGGTAGCGCCGAAGCGCTTGTCTGTACCGCGCATTACGGAGTGCCGCATGTAATCGGACCTCGTCGACAAGGTCGATTTCTCCACGCCGGAGGTTGTCCTGCGTGGCTTCGTCGTAAGCTCGGACACAGTGAGACTTCATGGTGATTTCTGGGGGAAGTACAGCTTCAGCCCCGTACACCATGAAGAAGGGTGTCTCCCCGGTGGCCCGGCTCTGGGATGTTCGGTTAGCCCATAGTGTGCACGGAAGCTCATCTACCCAATTGGCACCATGTCTCTTCAGGCTGGCGAAGGTGCGAGTGTTAAGGCCCCGGAGAATCTCCGCGTTGGCCCTCTCAACTTGCCCATTGCTCATCGGGTGGGCGACAGAGGCATAGCATACCTGAATACCAAGGTCCTCGCAGTAGTCTTGGAACGCCGCGCTGGTGAACTGGGTCCCGTTGTCGGTGATGATCCTGTTTGGGACCCCGAACCGGCAGACAATGGACTTGATGAATTTTACTGCAGATTGTTTGTTGATGGTGACAACTGGTGTAGCTTCCGGCCACTTGGTGAACTTGTCGATAGCGACATAGAGGTACCGGAATCCCCCGACGGTTCTGGGGAATGGTCCCAGGATGTCCAGCCCCCATACGGCAAATGGCCACGAGGGCGGGATCATCTGTACCGCCTGAGCCGGTGTATGGATCTGCTTGGCGTGGAACTGGCACGCCTTGCAGCTCTCGACCAGCTTGACGGCATCCTGGAGTGTTGTCGGCCAGTAGAAGCCATGCCGGAAGGCTTTACCGACAAGCGTGCGTGAGGATGAATGACTTCCACATTCGCCTCCATGGATCTCAGCGAGCAAGTCGCAGCCTTCCCCCTGGGTTATGCACCGCAATAGGATGTGGATGGCGCCACGCCGGCAGAGATCCCCCTCTACCAGCGCGTACCTCTTAGCCATACGCACAATCCGTTCAGCGGTTGCATGTTCATCAGGGAGGATATTGTCCTTCAAGTAGTCCCGGATCTCCGTGATCCATGCATCGGGTCTGACTTGAGCTTCTGGATCTTGAGCGCTGGGTTGCACGGAGTCCCCAGTGACGCTTACGATCCTTGGCGGCATCCATGGCTGTAGGGCCGCCGGGACCGACAGCTTCGAGGTGCTGGTCAAGCCCCCTTCGCCCGGCTCGGCGGGCCGGGCTGTGGGCCGCAGCAACGTCCTCTCGAAAACTCCCTCAGGCGCAGGGGCTCCAGTGGCAGCTTTCGTTGAAAGGTTGTCGGCTGCGGCATTACCAGCGCGCGGTACGTGGTGCAGGTCCAAGGCGAGGAATTCTTTCTCCAGCATCTGCACGTGAAGCAGATACGCAGCTAGCTGTGGGTCGTTGCAGGAGCATTCGCCCTTGACTTGCTTGATGACCAGCTGGGAGTCGCCCTGTGCCAACAACTGGCGAGCGCCTAAAGACAGGGCTGTCTGCAGGCCAAAGATGAGTGCCTCATACTCCGCCATGTTGTTGGTTGCCTTGAAATTGAGACGCAGCATATACCCAAACTGTTCCCCCGATGGCATGAGGAGCAGTACGCCGGCACCGGCCCCCTGCTTTCGCGAGGAGCCGTCGAAGAAGAGTGTCCAGTGGGGTTCAGTGAAGACCGGGGCTTTAGGCTCTAGCTCTCCGCCTTCATGGCCCCCTGGGTCAGTCTTCGTTGGTGTCCACTCCGCCACAAAGTCAGCCAGTGCTTGGCTCTTAACTGCATGACGTGGGAGGAAGTCCAGCTCAAACTCCGCCAGCTCCGCCGCCCATTTAGCAACGTTGCCAGTCGCATGGGGGCTGTGAAGAATTGTCTTCAGCGGATACGAGGTGACTACTGAGACCCGGTGGGCCTGGAAGTAGTGGCGGAGCTTCCTGGAGACCACGAGCACCGCATACAGCAGCTTGTGGACTTCTAGATACCTTGTCTTGGCCTCATGAAGCACTTCACTGATGTAATAGACAGGCCTCTGTATGGTTTGGACCCTCTCCCTTAGGCTTGGGAGCTCCTCGTCCATTGGCCTCGGCCCGCTGGAGGTGGGTGGACCCACGGGGGCCTCCGGGAACTGGGACCTGGGGGCCCTCAAGCTTTCTTGATCATCCGGGAGCTCCGGGGGGTCTCGAGGGACCTCCGGGAGATCCCAACTGGACCCTGGAGATTTATCTCGGGGGTCCGGCACTACAGGAATCGGGACTATAGACGACGGCCGGAAACCGTCGTCAATAAGGGCACTACCGTCGTCAATAAGTTATTGACGACGGTAAAAGCTTATAGACGACGGTTTTGAGCTGTCGTCAATTATTAGTCGTCAATAAGTTTATTGACGACGGTAACCGTCGTCAATAAATTTATTGACAACAGCTAAATCTAGCTGTCGTCAATAAACTTATTGACGACAGCTAAATCAGGCTGTCGTCAATATTGTTATTGACGACGGCCAGGAAACCGTCGTCAGTAACCGTGGCTTATTGACGACGGTTTACACTAGGCCGTCGTCAATAACAATTGCTTATTGACGACGGTTTCTGGTACCTGGCCGTCGTCAATACTAGTGGCTTATTGACGACGGCCAAGTACCAGAAACCGTCGTCAATAAGCTTTTCAATTTTTTTTAAAAAAACAGAAAATTCTGCCCTGGCTTCGAGGCCAGCCCTGGCTCGATGGCCAGATCACAGGCAATTAAAACATACATCACAGGCAGGCACAAAAACACTATACGCACGCCACACTACCCTACGCTACCCCGACCGCTGCCACCGGAGTCCAGGAAGTCGTCGTGCGCTCGTCCAAACGCTGGTTGCTGAGGGGATGGAGTTTCCTGAGCCCGTGTCGCCGATCCCTATGATGTACATGTATAGGTAGACAAATTAGAAGTTCACAAATGTGTATATGATTAAATAAACTCATTACAAGTTAAAATTGAGCAAGTTAGCTAGATTTGGCTATGTTTGAGTAAGTTTGCTCATATTTTACTAAGTTTGAGAAGTATGGACTAGTAGTGTTTGTGTTTGAGCTAGTTCAAAAAGTTTTGGCTATGTTTGAGTAAGTTTGGTCATATTTGACTATAGTTGAGTAAGTTGTACCATATTTTACTCAGTTTGAGGATGTTTAACTAGTTTTCTCTAAGTTTAAGTAAGTTTGATCAAATTCAACTAAATTTAAGCAAATTTAACTAGTTGCAGCTATTATGAGAAATTTTGTACCTGTGCTCCTGACGTCGGCCCCTGTGGTAGCTGTATCGGTGGCGGCGCCCACTGAGGAAAGACAACGGGTTGTCCTGTGGCCATAGCCTGCAAATATGAAGTAAATTATTATACATGTCATTTATATATTAGAAACGTTGAGTACATTGATCTGAACTTACCTGCATGGCAGCTTGCAGTTGTAGCATGTACGAGTGTTGATACTCGTCCCTAGCCCGGAGCTCGGCTGCCTGCCTCTCGTTTGTAAGCCTCAGCGCTTCCTGCGTCCTCTGGAGCTCCTCCTGGACACTCTGGAGCTCCAGATCACGGCTGCCACGCCTGCTGGATCCACCCTGCGATGAAGAGGCCCTCGAGTAAGACCGCGCCTCCCTCGAGTCTACTACTCCATCGAAGATGGCCAACCTACACAACGAAGTAAGAGTATTAAAGTTTCGTATCTCGAAGTTAATGAAAGTAAATGAAAACAACAGAACTCACCGGCCGTGAGGTTTACCGCCACCGCTTGCATAGGCGGCTTCAGGTACGATCGGCGAGTTCTGCCAATCGTAATCGTCGCCTCGAAGCCTCCGCACCTCCTCCCCATACTTTTCCTGAAAATACAGAAAATTAAAGTCATCAGAAGTTTTAAAGATAATACAATTAAGTCAACTAAAGAACTCACCAACGTCTCTGTCGCTGTCTGAGAAGACAGCTGATCAGGCTGCGAGGGGTCACTTCCCATGTGACCCCTCCTCCACAACTGGATAGCGGTCGGCTCCTGACCGATCTCGCGCTCCTATCGATACGTGTTAGCATAATAATAGCGATAGAAATTAACTAGAATATAATTCGAGTATCACTTACCATCCGTTTAGCAAGGCGTACGTAGCCGTCCCCGCCAAGACGGTGTTTCCCGTCCGCCCCTCGACTCTGTCGGCGGGTCATCGACACGCCTTGGAAGCCCTGGCTCGCCCAACGAGCACACAGGGAACTGTAGGCGTCCGGACAGGACTCAAGCCACGGTACGCTGACATATCTCTTACTTTTAGCTTCTCTAAGTTACCGTTTGTCAGATTCTTCAGTTTTTGGCACACAAGAAAGGAAAGTAGGTCATCAATTAATGCTAGTTTCATCAACCACTTTAGCATATGAATAACCTCAGCTGCAACTACAAAAATATCTTAACCCCCCTTCTTTTCCCCTCAACAATCTGTGTGTTCCCTTTGCAAGCCATCTACCCTTTTGTGACAAGATTCATCTCTAGCAACATCTTATGTCATTTGGACACGAAAACTCGTTCAGAAAAAAATGATGGACCCAAAAACAGATAAAAAAACCGATTCGTCAGCTTTACTGTGTAGAGAATCCAAATAATTTAAAACTAGATTAGGAAGGCAACATATCTATATAAATATAAATTCTTAATTATCGCCTAACAACCCTGGACCTCTGCCCATCATTAGGATTCTGCCTAAAATTCGTTATCATGATCGACGCAACATTGCGATTACAGCAAGAGCGCATTACATGTACGGCAGGGACTAAACTAGGTAACGAGTCCGGGGCATAAAAGTGAAGATTTCGCAGCTTCTCTCATCCAAACTAGGCAAAATCCAGCTGTGGTGAGCATTGGGAGTTCTAGGCTGCACATCTTGCATTTGTGCAATGTGATCTGTTTCATCTTTATGCGAGTAGGATCCCTTTTACATGGCATAATCCCCTTTTTGACCGGTCTTTGTTAGTAAGTAATCTTGAATTGTATTATACACAGATTGACACGCGTAGGCATACAGGGTATAGTTGAATGGAGTAGGAACGATTTGATGAAACAAACTTGTGCGAGTCTACTTGTTAGGCACCGAAGATGGAAGAGAATTGGATAAATGTGAATGCTACTTTTCTGGTAATTCTTTTTTTTTTTGTGGAATTCCTATTAGGGGGTGCAACATCACAGGATTGCGTGCAAGTCAAGTTTTGCTTGTGAGGTTTTCTTAAACAGGAAACAGTACCATGGATTCTGAGGTAAAAGGTAAATCAAATCTTGGGCGGAGTCACATTATAAAGTGGACCTGAATTGACAAAACGTATTAGTGACCCTAAGATGCTTGCTTATCCCCGTAAACTTTCTCACCATTTGATTTATTAGTCAATTGATCAACCACTTGTATTTTAGATCATATGAAGCCCCGGCCGGCGTGATGCATGCCCTGAGAGGCCGGAGGGGAGGGGAGGGGACTTACCTCGGCCGGAGACGGGCGGCGGCGGTGGCGGGGACGGGCGGCGGCGACCGGGGGACGGCGGCGGCGGCGACCGGTGCGAGATGGGAGGCGGCGACCGGCGGCGGGGACCGGCGGCGGCGGGGACCGGCGGCGGCGGCGGCGACCGGCGGCAGCGGCGGGGAACGGCGGGGAGGGCGACACGATTGATCGCGCGGCGCGAGTCGGGAGGCGGCACTGTGGCCGCCTCCCGGCTCGCGCACGGGTTATATGTCCGGTAATTGACGACGGTGCTCGCTCAGCTGTCGTCAATAACTGTGTTATTGACGACGGTGCTAGGTCACCGTCGTCAATAACGCCTCGGGTGGGCCCGAATTAAGTTAAAGACGACGGGCACTGTCGTCAATAATTTATTGACGACGGTGCTCGTTCAGCCGTCGTCAATAACTGTGTTATTGACGACGGTACTAGGTCACCGTCGTCAATAACTCCTCGGGTGGGCCCGAATTTAGTTAAAGACGACGGGCGCCGTCGTCAATAATTTATTGACGACGGTGCTCGTTCAGCCGTCGTCAATAACTCCTCGGGTGGGCCTGAATTAATTTAAAGACGACGGGCACCGTCGTCAATAATTTATTGACGACGGTTCTCGTCTAGCCGTCGTCAATAACTGAGTTATTGACGACGGCTTTATCTAGCCGTCGTCAATAACATTAAAGACGACGGCCCCGTCGTCAATAAATTTGGCCGTCGTCTATGATCGTTTTTCCTGTAGTGCGGGAGGCCGTCTTGGGCCTCCGGGAGGTCGTCTTGGACCTTCAGGGGGTCTGGGAGACCGTCTTGGCCCTGCGGGCCCCCCTGGTGTCTGTCTTCTGCTACCGGAGCAGGTTGCGAGGGTGAGAGGTCTGGCCGCTCTGCAACGAGGACCATACGCACCACTTCAGTTGTCGCCGCGATGTAGAGCAGCAGGTGCTCTCCGGGCTCACGAGCTACCATGATAGGCAGGGTTGTCAGGAGTCGCTTCAACTCCTGGAAAGCCTCTTCTGCTTCGTCAGTCCAGGCAAAGGGGCCTGACTTGCGCAGGAGCTTAAAGAAAGGGAGTGCCCGCTCTGCTAGCCTCGGTATAAACCGACTCAGCGCGGCTAGACATCCCGTGAGTTTCTGGACATCCTTGACGCGGGCAGGGGGCCGCATCAAGTCGATGGCCTTGATCTTCTCTGGGTTGGCCTCAATCCCTCGGTGCGAGACCAGGAACCCTAAGAGCTTCCCAGAGGACACGCCGAACACACATTTATCTGGGTTCAGCTTGGTGCGCGTAGAGCGCAACTTGTCAAAGACTAAAGCTAGGTTATCTAGTAGGGATGAACCCTGCTTGACCTTGACAACTATGTCATCGACAAACACCTCAACCAGGTCTCTTATTAACTCCCCAAAGGTTTTGTGCATTGCCCGCACAAAGGTGGGGAGCGCATTCTTTAGGCCGTAAGGCATAGACACATAGCAATAAAGGCCGTCTACTGTGATGAAGGAGGTGTGCTCCTCGTCCTCCCTAGACATGGGGATCTGATGGAAACCCGAGTAGGCGTCTAGGAAGCACAGCATATCACAGCCTGACGTTGAGTCTACTATTTGATCTATTCTGGGGAGAGGGAATGGATCTTTAGGACATGCCTTATTGAGACTGGTGTAGTCGATGCACATCCGGAGCTTCCCGCCGGCCTTCGGGACAACGACGGGGTTCGCCAACCATCGAGGGTGGTGGACTTCCCGTATGAAGCCAGCGTCCAGCAGCTTCTTGACTTCTTCACGGATGAAGTTCTGCCGCTCGATGGACTGCTTGCGGGGCTTCTGTTGAACCGGCCGGGCGTCGGGGAAGACTTTCAAGTGGTGCTCGATCACCTCCCTGGGGATCCCCGGCATCTGTGACGGCTGCCATGCAAACACGTCGACGTTGTGCCGGAGGAAGGTGACGAGCGCGTCTTCCTATTTGCTATCCAGGCCCCCGGCTACCCGGGTGGTCTAGGTAGCTTCGGCGCCGACTTGGACGACCTTTAAGGGGACGCCGCCCTCGTCGAGAGGTTGCACTCGGGGTGCTGTGGTGGAAGCACGGTGACGTGCGCTCGGGCGGAGCTGGTCCGGCTCCGTATTGCCGGGGGCTGATGCCCCAGCTGTTGCGAGTGCTTGGAGCTTCTCCAGGGCCGACACTGCAGCAGTGCGGTCCCCACGAATCCTGAGAACGCCCATCGGAGTTGGCATCTTCAGGACGAGGTAGCCGTAGTGGGCTACAGCCATGAACCGATACAGGGCTGGCCTGCCGATTATGGCGTTGAAGGGGAGGTCTATCTCCGCTACGTCGAACAGAATGTACTCTGTTCGATAGCTGTCCGGAGCCCCGAAGGTCACCGGGAGACTAATGTTGCCGTAGGGGATAACCTGTCCCGGCCCTACCCCTGAGAACGGGCTCGACGGGGTGAGCTTGGCCATCGGGACCTGCAGCTTTTGGAAAGCTGCACGGCTGATGAGGTTCAACCCAACCCCTCCATCTACCAAAACATGGTACATTCTTACGTTGGCGATGGTAGGGGCCACCAGGAGCGGTAGTTAGCCGGCCCCAGCCATGTTCCTGGGGAAGTCGGTGGCGTCAAAGCTGATGGGGGTCCCCATCCACTTAAGGTGCGGTGCAGCACTCGGGAGTGGCGCCACCGACGCTACCGCTCGGCGCAGAGTCTTGACTGCGCTTCGGGACGAGGGGTCGGCGGACCCGCCGTATATGACGTAGAGCTTATTCCGACGCTCGTCGTCGCTGGAGCCGGAGTCCTCTCGATTGCATGCCGCCTTCACGACACGCTGAGGCTCCTGGATCTCCTCTGGGTGGTCGATGTTGTCTGGAACATCCACCCCCTGCCCATCTTCCTTTGGGCGGAAGGGCAGGGCATCAGCCCGCTGCCGCTTCCCCTTGCGGAAGCGCTCTGTGAGCCTCCGGATCTCCCGGCACTCGGCAGTAGTGTGGCTACAGCTGCCGTGCACGGAGCACATGTTGTCCTGGCGATCTTCCGGGGTCGGTGACTTTCGCTGCCTCTTGTCAGGGCGCGGCCCCCGAGCCCCACTGAGCGTCGCCGCAGTGACAGCTTGGGTCATGGCCGGCGGTCTTATCTTGCTTCTGCCCCGGCTCTTGGTCTTCCTGCTGCCTCCATAGGGGGTAGGACAAGATCCGGGCAGCCCTCCTGACTCGGAGGATGGCTGTGAGTGCCAGTTCTGTCCCTCGGCTGCCCTAGCGCACTTGTCCGCCAGGCCGAAGAGCTCAGAGGCATCGCGGACCTCCCTGGTCGCAAGTTTCTCAAGCATCTTCTTGTCTCGGACGCCTTGTCGGAACGCCACCACCACTGAGGCACTTTGGATATGCGGGATGGTGTTGCGTACCTGAGAGAACCGCTGAATGAAAGAGCGCAGCGACTCCCCAGGTTGTTGCTTGACGGCGTGGAGGTCAAGCTCCGTGCGGGGACGGGTGTAAGAGCTGCCGAAGTTGGCTATGAACTGTCTGCAAAGCTCTCCACAGGAAGTTACGGAACCCTGGGGGAGGTTCATGAGCCAAGACCGAGCTGGGCCAGTCAGGGCGACAGGGAAGTAATTGGCCATGACGGCTTCATTCCCTCCTGCGGCAAGCACGGCGGTGGAATAGATCTGGAGGAATTCCGCCGGGTTGACACTGCCGTCGTACTTCTCGGGCAGGAGCGGCCGAAACTTGCGCGGCCATTTCGCGAAGCGAAGGTGGGGCGCGAGGGCCGCACACCCTGCTTCTGTCGCCGCAGGTTCTGATGCCGCAAACGCTTGGTTCGCAGGACGTACGGCTGTGGCATATTCTACACGGCACAGGCCTGGGGCAGAGATCGCGTGGCGACGGTCTGCTCTTCAGGCTGGGTCGAGGCCGACGTCATGCTGTCGTCAGCCTCTTGGTGGCGACGCCTTTCTCGGCGCCGCTCGAGGTATACCCGGGCATCTTGACCCAGGTGACACCGTTCCAGCTCTGTCCTCAGATCTGTTGACTGGGGGCTGGTAGAGCTGGAGTCTGCCGTCTGCTCGCCATCCAACGGTGCGCGCATCAGCGACACGACCGATTGGCTAGAGCGTCGTCCCCGCCGAGGTCGAGGGCTTGCGGCGGCGACGACGAGACGGTCTACCTCTCGGATCCACTGCCGGGTCGCTGCCTGAGGCGCGTCCCCAGCGGACGGATTGTACAGTAGCGCTCTCGCCGCAGCTAACGCGCCCCCACTGGGCACGCCGAGCGCTACTGGAGACTTGAAGCTGGTTGGAGCCTGCATTGCCGGGGTCGGCGCTGCCAGAGCCGGTTGCTGGCTCCCAGCTCGTACTGACACACTCCGTCCCGAGTGTATCGACATGTACTCCCCCCTGGTCGTGGCCTGCCGCAGAGGCGAGGGGGGAGAGTTTGCCGCTGAAGGAAGCTTGGTCATCTTCGTCGGCGGAAACTCGTCGCGCTAGGGGAAAAGCCCCCTACGTGGCGCGCCAAATGTCGAAGTGTGCGGTCGACACTTCCCCCGGGCCTGCACTGGGAAGCCCGCGGAGGTTCTTTTTTCAGAGGGGCTAGTTCCTAGCGGAGAGCTTGCGCGGATGGAACGAGTTAGTAAGAGCTTGACACGGCGAGTTTTACGTGGTTCAGGCCGCCGGAGCGTAAAACCCTACATCCACGACGAGCTATGGAGCTCGCTGTATTGCTTGCTGCTCAGGGCCGGAGGCCTGAGCTTGGGGGTGAGTTATAGCTTGAGAGTGTATGGCTAGCGTATGAGTTGCAAAATGCGAACCCTTGCTATCGACGCCTACCCGAGCCTTTTATAGTACAAGACCCGGGCGGCTTACAAGGGGAGCCGGGACCCGACAGGTGGTCCCGGGAAGATTGTCTATTATCTACCGTATCTGCAGTTATGCCGGTAGTTGTTTCTGGTCGAAGGCTTCTGAGTCTTCACCTTGCTGCCCTGCCCATGCTGCATGCCAGTCGTAGCGGTTGATGACAGCGCAGGCGGCATGGGTTGTCTTGTCGCGGTGTTTATTGGCTGACAGGTTCTGACACCGCGCGCCAGTCTGTGATGCGACTGGGCGCAACGGCACCTGATAGACGCGTGCTCCGCGTTTCCGCGTCTTGGGAAGACGCGGGCCTTGAATACCTTGTACGGGCAAGGTATGGGGCGTATTTACGCCCGCTGCCTACCACTCGGGGCAGGCAGCGTCGCTCTGCTGCCACGTGGCGGGCCCGGAGCCCTTCTCAGAGAAGAGAAGGGTCAGTCCCGCGGGGCACGTGGCGCCTTCGGACCTCTCTCCCGCGGAGGGGGAGGTCCGGCTTCTGCTGGCCACATGGCGGGCCCGGAGCTCTCCTCTGAGGAGAGGGAGGTCCGGCCCCGCTGGACACGTGGCGTGTTCGGACCTCTCTCCCGCGGAGGGGGAGGTCCGGCTTCTGTATGCCACGTGGCGGGCCCGGAGCTCTCCTCTGAGGAGAGGGAGGTCCGGCCCCGCCGGACGCGTGGCGCCTTCGGAGCTCTCCTTGCGGAGAAGGGCGAGTTCCTTAGGCATTTTACCCTGTGCGCGGGGGTACCCCATATCTCAGGTACCGACAGCAGTGACTCCCCAGGTTGTTGCTGGATGGCGTGGAGGTCGAGCTCCGTGCCAGGCCGGGTGTAGGAACTGCCGAAGTTGGCGATGAACTGCCGACAAAGCTCTCCCCAGAAAGTTACGGAACCCTAGGGGAGGTTCATGAGCCAAGACCGAGCTGGACCGGTCAAGGCGACAGGGAAGTAATTGGCCATGACGGCTTCATTCCCTCCCGCGGCAAGTACGGCGGTGGAGTAGATCTGAGGAACTCCGCCGGGTTGACGCTGCCGTCGTACTTCTCGGGCAGGTGCGGCCTGAACTTGCGCGGCCACTTCGCGAAGCGAAAGTGGGGCGCGAGGGCCGCACACCCTGCTTCTGTCGCCGCAGGTTCTGGTGCCACGAGCGCTCGGTTCGCACTGGGCACAGTGTACCCCGGTACGGGCAAGGCTGCACCATAGGCCGGGGGCGCCATCTGCAGGGCATATGACTGTGGCATATTCCGCACGGCGCAGGCCTGGGGCAGAGATCGCGTGGCGAAGGTCTGGTCTTCAGGCTGGGTCGAGGCCGACGTCATGCTGTCGTCAGCCTCTTGGTAGCGACGTCTTTCTCGGCGTTGCTCGAGGTATACCCGGGCATCTTGACCCAGGCGACACCGCTCCAGCTCTGTCCTCAGATCCGTCGATTGGAGCCTGGTAGAGCTGGAGTCTGCCGTCTGCTCGTCAACCAATGGTGCGCGCATCAGCGACACGACCGGTTGGCCAGAGCGTCGTCCCCGCCGAAGTCCAGGGTTTGCGGCGGCGACGACGAGACGGTCTACCTCGCGAATCCACTGCTGGGTCGCTGCCTGAGGCGCGCCCCCAGCGGGTGGATTGTACAGTAGCGCTCTCGCTGCAGCTAGCGCACCCCCACTGGGTACGCCCAGCGCTACTGAAGACTTGATGCTGGTTGGAGCCTGCATTGCCGGGGTCGGCGCTGCCAGAGCCGGTTGCTGGCTCCCAGCTTGTACCGACACACTCCGTCCCGAGTGTGTCGACATGTACTCCCCCCTGGTCGCGGTTTGCCGCAGAGGCGAGGGGGGAGAGTTCGCCGCTGAAGGAAGCTTGGTCATCTTCGTCGGCGGAAACTCGTCGCGCTAGGGGAAAAGCCCCCTACCTGGCACGCAAAATGTCGAAGTGTTCGGTCGACACTTCCCCCAGGCCTGCACTGGGCAGCCCGCGGAGGTTCTTTTTTCGGTGGGGCTAGTCCCTTGCGGAGAGCTTGCGCGGATGGACGAGTTAGTAAGAGCTTGACACGGTGAGTTTTACGTGGTTCAGGCCGCCGGAGCGTAAAACCCTACGTCCACGGCGAGCTATGGAGCTCGCTGTATTGCTTGCTGCTCAGGGCCGGAGTCCTGAGCTTGGGGGTGAGTTACAGCTTGGGAGTGAATGGCTAGCGTATGAGTTGCAAAAGTGTGAACCCTTGCTATCGTCGCCTACCCGAGCCTTTTATAGTCCAAGACTCGGGCGGTTTACAAGGGGGGCCGGGACCCGACAGGTGGTCCCGGGAAGATTGTCTATCATCTACCGTATCTGCAGTTATGCCGGTAGTTGTCTCTGGTCGAAGGCTTCTGAGTCTTCATCTTGCCGCTCTGCCTATGCCGCAATGCTAGTCGTAGTGGTTGATGACGGCGCAGGCGGCATGGGATGTCTTGTCGCGGTGTTTATTGGCTGGCATGTTCTGACACCGCGCGCCAGTCTGTGATGCGACTGGGCGCAACGACACCTGACAGAGGCGTGCTCCGCGTCTCCGCGTCTTGGGAAGACGCGGGCCTTGAATACCTTGTACGGGCAAGGTATGGGGCATATTTACGCCCGCTGCCTATCTCTCGGGGGCAGCCAGCGCCGTTCTTCTGGCCACGTGGCGGGCCCGGAGCCCTTCTCAGAGGAGAGGAGGCTCCGACCCGCGGGGCACGTGGGGCCTCCGGACGTCTCCCCGCGGAGGGGGAGGTCCGGCTTCTGTCGGCCACGTGGCGGGCCCGGATCTCTTCTCTGAGGAGGGGGAGGTCCGGCCCCGCTGGATGCGTGGCGCCTTCGGACCTCTCTCCCGCGGAGGGGGAGGTCCGGCTTCTGTATGCCACGTGGCGGGCCCAGAGCTCTCCTCTGAGGAGAGGGGGGGTCCGGCCCCGCCGGACGCGTGGCGCCTTCGGAGCTCTCCCTGCGGAGAAGGGCGAGTTCCTTAGGCATTTTCCCCTATGCGCGGGGTACCCCATATCTCAGGTACCGACACAGCTTCTCCAGAATAAGTTGTTCCTCATAATGAGCTATAAGTAAGATATAAGCTTAAGCTGCGGTCCACCAACTTTTCCAACAAGTTTTTTAACAAGTTTAAACTGTGCCAAAAAATACCTGCAACAGCACATAAAAAAGGTGAAAACTCACACGTGACACTCATCACCAGTTCACCACCACCAAAGGCCTCCAACGTCATGGTTAGACTTCTCTCGACCAAACACATAGATAACACAAGTGGGCAACGAAATCAAGACAAAGCAATATACGTGAAAGTCTTCATTTAGAGTTCAGCTTCTGCTGAACAAATTCAGTTTACAGAGTGACTAGTGTAACTAGATGCCCATGAATATCTATAGAAAGCAATGAATCTTACCTGCTGTTGCTTCTATTTTCTGAGTGCAGCTTCCACACGTCCATTTACAGAGTGACCAACGAGCAACCGTAACAGGTAGATACACTGGAAAAGGAAATGAGAATCTACCAATGTGCTTGTTGCTTCTATTTTCTGAGCTCACCCTCCACATCTCCAGTTGCTGATGTTAGGTTTGCAGTGATAGTGTGATACTGAGCCTTAATATGACACTACAATGACGTTTCAACTGAATTCAATAAGCCACGACCAATAAGCCACCACGACATGTAGATAATTGGATATAGCTGAAGCTTATATACCACTAGTCAGCTTATTACGGGTAACAATAATGGACCGAGTGATGGAAGTTTATTGGTACATGAGCAGCTAATGCAAATAATATGTTCCCTCTTTCCTGTCCTTCCAGCTCTTCCAGAGTGGGAAATACAAGATCCCCTTCTCACTGTCTTTGGATTCAGTAGCTGCCTAAACGCATGCTACTTTGCAACAATCTTTCATAGAAGTTTATATTTAGGATTTGGAACATCATAACCAACACAATCTCGAATGCAGGTATCTGTAAACATAGGTGGTATACTACGGCTAAGGCATTGAGCAGACCCTGCTTGACATTGCTATAGCCTTAGCCTGTTTAAATGTGGTATACTACAGCTAAGACACTGAGCACGGGCAGACTCTGCTTGATGTTGCTATAGCCTGTTCAAATGGCTATCAAGCAACCAGCAGCTTATGATCCTTTGACGAGAAATAAATCGAAACTCATGATCGTAAACAGTAATTTGGTAGTGAAAATACGTCCATTGGGAAAACAAACTTTATTTTTCAGAATTCATTCTCCTTTTCTTATCTTGAATTGTTGACATGTTACATATGTACTCTACGCCTTCGACATTCAACCCTGATTTCTAACATACGTAGTACAGGAGTACAGAAAGAGGGGATGTTATAAAACAATATACATTCTGTGAATTCGTCGATCTCACCTGGGAATAGAGATCGAGAGACGTGTTCCTCCAAAGAAAACGGCTACGTACTGGAAGAAATTGCTAACTGCCCAGGTCGACTAGGGCTCCTGATGCGCCTCGAGGCAGAGGGAGAGGTCGATGCGGGCCCGCTGGCACTGCGTGCGCTTGAGCGCGGTTCCTGCGCTCCCGCAGAGCGTGCGTACGGCCTCAGTCTCGTCGGGGCAGCAGGCGGTCACCACGCACTCCGCCAGCGCCCGGTTCAGGTGCCGGCACAGGACCTCCGGCTGAAGCGGCCCGCGGGCGGCGCGGCGGTGGCACTCGGCGAGCGCGCGCTGCGTCGAGGTGCAGGGCCCCGGGACTGGAACCGACGCCGGGGCGGACGCAGCGGACTCCGGCTCTCGGCGCGCGGCACCGTCGCCGCGGCTCATGGGATCCGGCGGGGGGGGGGGGGGGGGGGGGGGGCGCCTGTCGTTCCTGGCGTGGGCTCTCTCCTCTGGAGGCTTTCCGAACGATCCCCTTCGCTGATTGTGATCCAACAAAGGTCCTCGTAGTTGTAAGCCCAACTACATTACAAATCGGCCCACGGAAAACGGGCTGAGCCAACGTGGGCTTGCAAGGTCCATCATGCGTCACTCAGAGACTGACATCTCTTTTCCAGAGAAAAGTGTAGTACGAAACAGATTAACTTGCTCGATACTCTACCCTTCCCCATTTATTTGACGTTTTGAACATATTTAACAAGATTAAGAATGTGTGAAATGACAGAAGTGCCCTTTATATAATAGATAAGTGAAAACTGTGAATGGACTCTCCTTGGATAAAGGAGAAACTAGGGGTAAAACAGAAAGACAAAAGAACATTTAAGTTGCAACGTCCAATATTAAAACAGTTTTTCATTTGTTCTAGTACGTCAAATATACAGAGAAGGAGGGAGTACATCAGTTTGACTACCTTTATTTGATCGGTGGTCTAATCACCATTCATCCTCAGGGTATTTCGACCTCAGACGCGTCAAATAAATAAGGACGGGGAGTTATTCTGTTGGTCGCTGTTGTAATTTTGTCATAAAACTACTACTTTCATGCTACATACATCGTCTCATTTTGTTTCTATAAAGAAAAAAAATTTCTCCCTTTCAATTTATTTAACGCTTAACTTTAATTTTAAATTAACCAACATCAAATAATACGACACAGAAAAAATATTATTTTCAGCCGTCATGCGAGATTGTGTCAGATCTCTTCTTAACGGAGGAGTCCATCTGTCCCACGCTTGCGACGAGTGTCACCGCTCGGCAGCCTCTCGCCGTGCGGCCAGTTCCACGAACGGGTGTTCCGTAGGTGTCAGGCAGCACCGAGGACATGCGGCTCTTGTGCGGAGACTAGGGTGGCAGAACCCGGACAAGGTCCTCCTCACCGTCGTGTTCAGATCAGCGTTTGCACGATATCGGCAGCGGCGCCGTCCGTCCGTCCGTCCGTCGGCGTCGACCCTGTCCATGATCGGGATACGGGCAAAGTTACGGCAAAGCCGCCCGCCTGCCTGACCAGAAACGTCAAACGTCCCACCAAACCGCCGGTATCCGAGGGAAGGCTTTGTCCGGCCTCACGAAGCTTCACCGCGCCGTCCCAGCCGGCCGGACCAACCCCCGGCCCGGCCGCACGCGCACGAACGGTGACGCCGCTGCGATTTCTTTAACGAGCCGGGACTTTTTCAGGCGGGATGGATGGAGATGGGGACAACGGGTCGCCTTGTCGCGGCCCCCGTCCTTTGATTCCCCCTGCCTGGCCGCGCCAGCAACCGCCCGCAAGCGGACAAACAGACGGCGCGCCCGCCTCAGTCTCAGTCGCACTCACACTCACTCGCACGGCACGGCGGGGAAGGCGGGCGGGCGCGCGCAAGCGTTATCATCAGTAGCCAGCCGTCCCCCCGTCTCGCTTGCCAGTTGCCACCACGGGTGACCCGAGTGACTCGGCGGTACCACGAACGAAGCCCTCAGGAATTATTGGCCTACGCGACCAGCCGACGCGATGCTCCAGGGCGTCCTGACGCGCGCGCCCGCCACCGACGCGGCGGCAGCGACGAAGGCCAAGCGGCCGGCGTCCGGGGAGGAAGAGGAGGAGGGCCGGGCTCGCCGAAAGCGGCTGCAGGGGCTGGTGACGTGCGCGGAGGGGGAGGGCCCGGAGACGCGGGGGCTAAGGCTGCTGACGCTGCTGCTGCGGTGCGCGGAGGCGGTGGCCGTGGACCAGCTGACGGAGGCGCGGGACCTGCTTCCCGAGATCGCCGAGCTGGCGTCGCCGTTCGGGTCGTCGCCGGAGCGCGTGGCGGCCTACTTCGGGGACGCGCTGTGCGCGCGGGTGCTCAGCTCGTACCTGGGCGCCTACTCGCCGCTGGCGGCAGCGCTCCGCCCGCTGGCCGCCGCGCAGAGCCGCCGCGCGGCGGGCGCGTTCCAGGCGTACAACGCGCTGTCGCCGCTCGTCAAGTTCGCGCACTTCACCGCCAACCAGGCCATCCTGCAGGCGCTCCACGGCGGCGAGGACCGCCTCCACGTCGTCGACCTCGACATCATGCAGGGGCTGCAGTGGCCGGGGCTCTTCCACATCCTCGCGTCCCGGCCCCGCAGGCCACGCTCGCTGCGGATCACCGGGCTCGGCGCGTCGCTCGACGTCCTCGAGGCCACGGGCCGCCGCCTGGCCGACTTCGCCGCGTCGCTCGGGCTGCCGTTCGAGTTCCGCCCCGTCGAAGGGAAGATCGGGCACGTCACCGACGCCGGGGCCCTGCTCGGCCCGCGCGATCACCCCCACCGCCACCAACAACGGGATGACGAAGCTACCGTCGTGCACTGGATGCACCACTCGCTGTACGACGTGACGGGGTCGGACGCGGGCACGGTGCGGCTGCTCAAGAGCCTGCGCCCGAAGCTGATCACCATCGTGGAGCAGGACCTTGGCCACAGCGGCGACTTCCTGGGCCGGTTCGTGGAGGCGCTGCACTACTACTCGGCGCTGTTCGACGCGCTTGGCGACGGCGCCACCGAGGAGGAGGCCGCCGAGCGGCACGCCGTGGAGCGGCAGCTCCTGGGCGCGGAAATACGGAACATCGTGGCCGTCGGGGGCCCCAAGCGGACGGGCGAGGTGCGCGTGGAGCGATGGAGCGACGAGCTGCGGCGCGCCGGGTTCCGGCCCGTGTCGCTGGCCGGCAGCCCCGCCACGCAGGCCAGGCTGCTCCTCGGCATGCACCCGTTGAAGGGATACACGCTGGCGGAGGAGGACTGGTGCCTCAAGCTCGGCTGGAAGGACCTCTCCCTGCTCACCGCGTCGGCGTGGGAGCCCACGGCGGACGACGCTGCCACGGCCACGGCCCGCCACGAGTCGTAGTCTCTCATGGCAAGATTTGCAGTAGCCGTTCGTGCCAGCTGCTATTCGATCTGTTCATCTTTTTTATCTCCTTCTAGCGTGATTGTTCATCTTGTGAGTAGCATCCTCTATTTTTCACAACACGTTGCACGTTAATAAAAGGAACAAGCATCGCTGTGGATGCTCATAAATTTATGAAGCAATTATGGTGGTCAAGAAGAAGAAATAATCCTCCAGGCTACCTCATGCAATGGCGGGTATCGTGGGTATCCTCAATATGAAAAACAGATACGTAGAGATGTAATCAGTGTGTAAACACATTTTGTCCTGTAATCGTAGCAAAGCACGGGCATTACGCTAGTTGCTCTACCAAAATAAAGTCACGCAGTACTGTCACGAGGCGTCTGTACGGTATCTTCTTCCGAACCCTGGAAGGCTGGAACACGATTCCTGAAGACCATGCGGCTATTCTGATCTCCGTTCTGTTAAAGGAGGTGGGCATAACGCACATATATGAATGGTGAGTTTATATACACGGTTGACTAACCTATCTAGCATCGTCTTACGTTCAGAAAGAGCAGGGCTGAAAACGGCCATAACTTGACCATGTGCACCATCTGGCCACGAACCCTCCATGGCTCGAGTAAATATTGTGGCCTCCGCAGATGAAGTAATGCTTTCAGATGAGAACATCAGCGTGCTTTGCTTGCTCGTGTAAGACATCTCACGAGTGACGACGCTTCGTACTTCAAGGGAGGGATTCCTGTCAACCACCGGGACAGCAACAAAGCAGCAAGCCAAACACGGCTGGTGTTCATGCGCGGCCCATCGTTAACTAGCGTGGCCCATCACATGGCGCGGGCCGGACTCGTCGCGCGCTCCATTCCAGGCGCGACCGGCCGCCGAATAGACTAATCGGGGAGATGGCCTCCGAGCTGCGACATATCATTTCACAGTTCAAAACTGACTGGCTACTGGATCGTCATCGTCAGATGAAAAAGGGAAGAAAAAAAAGGAACCGACTGCCGGCCGGAATTTCAGTCCTCAGGTTTGTCGGCATCGTCATCGGAGAGTCCGCCGGCTTTTCCATTTTTTTTCTTTTGAAATCGCCGCCGGCTTTTGTTTACATCCCAGGTTGCAAGCGATCGCAGCTCAAGAACCGACGTGACCCGGCCGCCGGAGCCGCCCTCCCGCGCTCCTCCCCGTTTCCTATCGCATCGGAGTAAACGGGACGCCTTGTTCGTCTGATCGTTTCAGCGCGTGCGTGTCTCCCAGCGTGCTCCCTATATACACACACACAGGCGCACGCACGAGCCTCGCTGAACCCGTCGCCCGAACCGGGTCACTCGCCGCCGCCGTCGTCTGGCCGTCACACGGGCTCTGCCATTCGACCCCCGCGGTGCACGACGAGGTCGCGAGCATGAGCCGCTACGAGCAGCAGCGAGCTCCCGTGACCGGTGACTGTTCGCGGCGCCCCGGCAACTTTCTTTTGCTCTGTTCCGTCACGCCTGCTTGATGATCACCGGATTGGTCCCTGATTCGCCTGGTTTTGTGTTGTGTGTGCCGCCTGCCTTGGAACGCGCGCAGCGTACCCACCGCCGGCGGACTACGCGGCGGCTGTGCCACCGGGGCAGGCGCACGTGATGCAGCCGCTGCCTCAGGCGAGCTACGTGCAGCCGCCGCCGCCGCCGGGATACCCTGGAAACTTCAACGTGGCGGCCATGATGAATCCCCCGCCGCCTCAGGTGGTGGCGCCCCAGACGCAGAGCCGCGGCGACAAAGCCTTCTGGGAAGGATGGTAAGTTTGATGTCAAGTACCAATTAGCGACACGGTGATAAGCTACCTGATTCATCACTCTGTCGTCTCTGCGTTGCGTTTTGCAGCTGTGCAGCGCTCTGCTGCTGCTGCGTCCTGGACATGTGCTGCTGAGCCCGGCGAGACAGCAGAAACACACCGGACCGTGTCTTCACTGCATTTGTATCAGAGTCCGTCTGTACCTCGACTCCTTGAGAGTATGTGATTACCTGTCACGTCACTCATGTACCATCAGGTTTTCAAAGTTGGCACAAGGCTTTGTAATTCCGAACTAATAAAGATTTATCATGTTCACTTTTCAGTCTTTGGCGAAAGAAACGATTTAGGAAAATAATTGACAGGACATAACATAAGATAATGAGCTTAATTACTGATGATATTTCTGTTTCTTCCCCTTTTGAGGACTATTTTGTTTCAAGGTTCTGACAAGTATGCCAGATAATAAAACACATCCACAAGGTCGGCCTGGGCAACTAACTTTCAGGATCAGTGAAGTAAATAGGGCTTTCCAGATCATCATTGTTTGCAGAAGCGAATGATTCTTCAGATCCTGCCAGAGTCGAAGAGCTCTCTTCAGAATCAGAGATCTCGTCATGCA
This sequence comes from Neostapfia colusana, assembly GCA_030760725.1. NCBI lineage: Eukaryota > Viridiplantae > Streptophyta > Magnoliopsida > Poales > Poaceae > Neostapfia > Neostapfia colusana. The sequence goes on from JASWHV010000008.1 coordinate 106,144,362, forward strand.
GATCAACATGTTCATCCAGCTCGGACTCAGATCCAGAGTTGCCTAACATGAGCTTATGAATTGCAGCCTTGGCAGTGTCAAGAAACCACTCATCCTCAGGAAGAGCACTGAAATTTTTTTTGCGTGATGTTAAGCGCTAGGAAAACAGGTAACCTACAGTGTCACGGGAACTGTTACAAAAAATTGGTAACGATTGTGATTACAGACCTTTGTGGGTCAACACCCCTTGCTGAGAATGCTGCAATTGCTCTAGTTATGATTGCTGAGACAAGCTGCTGAACTGGCCTATGTGGAAACCGTCCACAGACAGCAATCTCAACAATGAAGTGCATATCAAGAATAAGCTGCAAAGAAGCAAAACATTGATGATTTTGTTTTTGCATCAAGATTCAAAATATCACGGGCAATCAGAAAAATGTACCTGCTGCAATCCTGAAGGCCGGAGTTGGATGGACTGGTCCTCAAAGACATCCCAGAATTCTTGCTCATTGGAAAGCCACATGACAACCGTTTCAGTTAGTCTTGACAGCAAGACCTTTTGTACCTTCTCTTTTCCCAGTAGAACATCACCAGCAACACTAGCTAGCTGTTGCAATCTTCCAAACAGCGCCTGAAACAATAAAAAAATGGGTGAGATAACTTTCTTTTGGTGAGCCAGTTTTCACACATTTTGGTGTTTGCCTTGGCGCAGCGGTAAAGCTGTTGCCTTGTGACCATGAGGTCACGGGTGAGTCCTGGAAACAGCCTTTTGCAGAAATGCAGGGAAAAACTGCGTACAAAAGACCCAAATGGGTCAGACCCTTCTCCGGACCCTGCACAAGCGGGAGCTACATGCACCGGGCTGCCCTTTTTTTTTTCTTTTTTTTTGGTGTTTGCCTTGGCGCAACGGTAAAGCTGTTGCCTTGTGACCATGAGGTCACGGGTGAGTCCTGGAAACAGCCTCTTGCAGAAATGCAGAGAAAGACTGCGTACAAAAGACCCAAATAGGTCAGACCCTTCCCCGGACCCTGCACAAGCGGGAGCTACATGCACCGGGCTGCCCTTTTTTTCTTTCTTTTTTTTGGTGTTTGCCTAGTCACATTTTTCTAAACCAAGTTGCAATGGACGTACTATTGTATCTCAAATAACAGAATAGGGTTAATCCGATCCATGCCATTGAACTTTTGGCCGATTTGAAATATGCCACTAAACTTTATGAAACTAGCCTTGTGCCATTACAATTTCACTTAGAAAGTAGAAACATGCCACCGACGTCTGTATTATGCTTGTACTTTACATGTATCAATCAGAAATGCCCTTGTCTTCCTTTCCCAACACCTCTCTCTCTCCAGCCGCTCGATCTCTCCGGTATACTCGAGAACTTGAGCCCACAGCTGCTCCCTCCCCCTCCTCTGTTCTCTCCCCAAGTCTCAAGAGCAGTGACACGACCCCACTGGTCCTGTCGAGCCAGGATCACGCTGAGGGGTGCTGCGTTGCACAACACCGTATAACACACGTCAAAGGTACAAAGCGGAAGCGGAAGCTTTATTACATAAACAAGTTTATTAACATGTTTACATCAAAATAAGTTTAGTCCACACTCGCGGGCGTAGACTAAGCATCAAGTGCACGTTCAGCCCTCGAACGTGTCCTTGCTAGCACACTCGCACACTAACTCTGCGGCGTGCACGACTCCCACTCGACGGGGTTCCCCTCCTGGGGTTCCGTCTCCTCTTCGGGAGTCCCTTCCTCATAGAACCCTGCAAAAGCTTCAAACACAAGCAGTGAGCACGAAGGCTCAGCAAGTCTGACCCGTCTCACCTAAACATGAAACTTCTACATGAGGGTGATGGGTTGCATGAGGTAAAAATCATTTGCAAGGACTCGCCTAATTAGTAGAACCTTACTTTCAAGTTTTAGCAGCAGGTTGTGGAGAACTTTACGCTAAGGCACATGAGAGAGCCGCAATCAAACAAGAAACGCATTTCTCTCATGTACTTTGCCCAAAGTTGAAAAGAACTTTAGTTAGCACTAAGCTACAACATATCATTAACAATCAATATCCAACTTTCAATCAGCAACATTTTAACATGTAACTAGCCTGTTCTTTCTACGTCACGGTACAGTGAACAAGTGGTACTCACTGACCGCGAGGGACGGCGATTATAATCGATTTACACCTGCAGGGTTACCCGAACAACCCGTCACGTACGCCCGTACTCGATGTTGCCTACAACAACCATCACGGACGCCGTACGCGACTACCTTTCACCCGTTAGCCAAATATTGAACCGGTCCCATCGTCCCGAGCAAGAGGTCCCTGCACGCGCATCTCTGTGCCGCCAGCTGATTTACACCTCGAGCTCTCAACCTACCCTCTGAACGACGGGCAATGCCTCAATACCCAGCTACCCGAGTTACATCAGTTTCCCGGTTCCCATATAGCCGGTAGGTCTTCGGTACTGTTCTAGCTTGTTCAACAGGCCCGCACACGGCTCGGTCCTCAATCGACACAAGCGGAGCTACAGCACACAGGCCCCAAAGTCCTGCTGCCCTTACTCTCCGCTCGGTCTCATTTTCTTGCCATGTGTTTCATGTGCTATCTCTACCCGAGCAATGTGCCTCTAGCCTATTCTCGCGAGTAGTTCCAACTACTCGACTTGTACCGAATCCTACTCTATCCTAGCAATGCAGTGGCTAACGGGGTTTGCAATCCTAAACCCCAACCCATGGTTTTCTTGGCTATGCAGTGGGGTTTCCAAACAAGACTCTGATGCACAACATAAAGAAAACAAGTATGTGCTCAAAACAATAAAAATTTATAAAATGGTTAATGCAAACCGGGGCTTGCCTTGCTGCTCTTGGTCGTAGGCTAGCTGTTCCTCCGGAGTAACGAAGTCTAGGACTTCGGGTTCCTCCTCGACCTTAGCGACTACATGATAAGAACAATGTATGTATTAATTAAATGCTTTTGTATTAACTTTGAAGTTGTGAAGTCTATAACCTTTACTAGATAGACCTAATGACTGTGAAACTTTTACTGTGGCTTGGTTACAACCTAAACAGAGACTTGGTCAAGTTTTAGTTGCAGCAAAGCTCATTTGAGCCCTCCACAAATAATTATGTCCTTGACCTTAATTAAAGGCTTTTAGGGTGTTCTAGGTATTTTCATGAAACAAACTATGACTTTCTGAAAACTAGATTTTCAGAGGGTTCTAATGGAATTGGTCTCACTTAATTTGGAAGTCTCTAACTAAAGATATGAGCTAAACAATTTCAGAGAAAATTCTGAAAATGTTTCTGAACATTTTCTATTTTCTCTGGAACAGTTTTACTAATCACACCATTAGGTGGACTAAATGAGCTCAAATGGATCTGAAATTTTTATGGTAGTTCAAGGATATTTTGGTGAACATCTCAGCAAAATTTCAGGATTTTCCTCCAAATGATTCTCCAGTTAAAATTCCTAACAGTTTAAACTTTAAGGAATTAATTCTGGAGAATTAAGGAATTTCATGAAGTGACACTTGATTTTCTGGAAAGTACTCAAAGAGCTGAATCCAGCAAAATTTGGTTCACTCAATTTGGAGCTTTCTAGCCAAAGTTATAAGGATTTGAAGTTTGAAGGAAATCTGAAAATCGGGGAAAAGTTTAAACTCGCGCGTGGGCCCAGGGGACACGCGTCGCACGCCGAAGCGACAACACACCGCGGCCCACAAGGCTTTTGCGCGCCAGCACACCCGATCCCGGCCGCAGCCGGATCCCGATTCAAAATATCGGCCGCTGACAGCTGGGGTCCACCCCCTTCTTCAACCTCGCGACACCCGCGCTCCGCCGCCGAGGGACCTCGCCGGAGAGCTCGCCGCTGGCTGCTGTACCGCTCCAAACTTCTTGATTCTGGCCGCCCCTGCCTACTTTTACTTGGGGAACATGATCCGAGGGTCAGCTGCTCATGACAACGGCCGGAGCATGGTCGGCGACGAGCCGCCATATCGGAACGACTTCGGCCATGTCGGCTGATGCTCCTAGTGCCTCAGCTACTTGGGAAACCGGTCGGGGAGCATCAGTGGACCTCAGAGAAGGTCGACATGAACTCGGGGCAGCTCGGGGAAGGCCCGAAATAGGTCCTCACCGTGCGCCCGATACCCCCCGTGCGTTCCGCCATTAGTAGACCTTGAATTACGCCGGGCACAGAAGTTCTCCGGCCCAGAGTTGTGAAGGCAACTTGTGCGTCACCGTGTCTAGTTCGTGTGGGAGTGGCCTGAGGCCCTCTAATCCTTTCTAGAGCACGAATTAAACAGAATCGTACCCGAGGGTCGTTCTGCACACAGAAAGGGGAAAAGTGGAAATTCGCCGCCGGTGAGCAACCACTCGAGCTGTGGCTCGGGGATGAGCAGCACCGATCACTTGCGCGTCCAAGGGTGCCTTGGCTCGGGCGTGACAACGCCCAGGTTGGGCTGTCCACGAGAGCCCGAGGTGCGGCGGTTTCCAGTTCCGAGTTTGATCTTTCGGCACAGCCGATATCACTCGGTTTCAATCGATTTCTATCAATGGGAAGGATGGAGGATGGTCGCTAGTACCTGGCTGGGACCCTGGAGTGGAAAGAGGAAGCTGCGATCAGCTCGATCCAGCAGGAACTCGAGCGCCGGTGATGGCAGTGGAGAAATGGATCGTGCACGTCGGCAGCTCGGGGAATGGCGACTGAAGCACGCCGGGGAGGGAATAAATAGGCCGGTCGGCCGGTCTCCGGCTTGGGGCACGCAGCAGGAGCTGGCGCCGGCTGCCCCCTTCGGTGGCGCGCGCGCACAACAGCCGGGAACCGACTGAACTGTGGTTCAGTCGGTTTGCTTTGAGGCTGAGGCTGACATGTGGGTCCCACTCCTCTTTTAACCTCTGAAATTTATTCCTAACAGCTGTGGTAAACAGTGAACCCTATTCTACCCTTGGCAACTCAAATTATTCACCCAAGAGCCATTTGAATTGATCAAAGTTCAAATGAGGTTTGGTTTGAATGAATTTCAGCACAAGTGCAGTTTGAAATTCAAATAAAGTTTGAATTTCTCCCCCTTAGCTCATGTCAAGATCAACTCCAAATGGAGTGAAAATTGGTGTGTGAGCTCACAAAAATGTGCTGAGCAAGAATATGCCTTCCACTTTTAAATTCAGTGGGTGAAAACAGTTTGAATTTGAATATGTTTTCAAACTGCCCCTTTCCTATCTACACCCAAGATGACCTCAAAAATGTTTTGAATTTGGGTGAAACTTGGCATGGACATCCTTAGCAAAGTGTAGGAGTTTTCATATGTCCAGCCCATCTATATCACATGTGGGAAGTACCACTTTTGCAATGTGTGAGTTTGTTCCCTAATGAGCATGTTGATAATTGTTACTTGCTCTTTATTTGTGTTCATCATTTTTCCTCAAATGAGGTGTGTGGTGTGGTGATGAACACTGCAAATGAGTGTCAAAAACTGAGGCCCTTACATTCCTCCCCCCTTAAAAGAATCTCGTCCCGAGATTATAAGGTGAAATGAGAGAGAGGACGGTGGAAAATTACCGAATATGCGACGTGAAAAAGTCGGGGTAGTTAGTGCGAAGGAATTCTTCGCTCTCCCATGTCGCTTCGTCCATGGAGTGATTACTCCATAGAACCTTGTAGAACCACAACGTACGGTTGCGTGTGGTTCGGGCCTTTTCATCAATAATCTGCACCGGTTCCTCCCGATAGGTGAGATCCGGTTGCAGTCCTTCAATGTCTTCCAGCTGAACGGTAGTTGATAGCTTGAGACACTTCCTCAGCTGGGAAATGTGAAAGACGTCGTGCACACCGGAAAGTGCTTCTGGTAATCTTAGCCGGTATGCCACCGATCCACATCTTTCGGTAATCTGGAATGGACCGATGAATCGGGGTGCTAACTTTCCTCTCACCCCAAATCTGTTTACGCCCTTCATTGGAGACACTCGTAGATATACGTGGTCTCCAGCTTCGAATTGTAACGGACGCCTTCTCCGGTCCGCATACTGTTTCTGTCGGGATTGAGCGGCTTTTAGGTTCGCTTGAATTAATCGAACCTTTTCTTCCGCGTTGTTGACAAGATCAATCCCGAAGGTAACCCTCTCGCCAGACTCACACCAATTCAATGGTGTGCGGCATTTTCTCCCGTATAGCGCCTCGTAGGGCGCCATCTTGATGCTGGCTTGGTACCCATTGTTGTACGAGAACTCGGCTAACGGCAAGTGATCATCCCAGTTCTTGCCGTGGTCGATAGCGCAAGCTCGTAGCATGTCTTCTAAGATTTGATTTACCCGCTCCGTTTGCCCATCCGTCTGCGGGTGGTAGGCTGAACTACGGATCAGCTTCGTCCCCAAGGCAGCGTGGAGCTGCTCCCAAAAACGGGACACAAATAAAGTGCCCCGGTCCGATACGATAGTACGGGGTACGCCGTATAAGCATAGGATCCGTGAGATGTACAGTTCAGCGTACTTCTTGGCGTTGTAGTTGGTGTTGACCGGGATGAAATGGGCAACTTTGGTGAGCCGATCGACGATCACCCACACAGAATCATGTTTCTGTAAGGTGGTGGGTAAACCGACGACGAAATCCATGCTCACGTCCTCCCACTTCCAGGCAGGAATGCCCAGTGGTTGCAGCAGTCCCGGTTTCCGCATGTGGTCTGCCTTCACCCGTCGACATGTATCACACTCGGACACGTATTTTGCAGTCTCTCGCTTCATCCGTGTCCACCAAAACTTGCTTCTGAGTTCTTGATACATCTTGTTGCTGCCGGGGTGAATAGAAAACTTTGATAAGTGAGCCTCATCAAAGATTTTCTTCCGTAACTCCGGGTTTCGGGGTACGACGATCCGGTCCTTGAACCATAGGACGCCGTCTCCGTCCTTCCGGAAACATTTCAACTCCCCACTGTCTACACGTCTCCGTAAATGTGACATGCCCTTGTCATTCTTCTGGGCTGCCGCTATCTCTTCACGGATGGTGGGGATCAAAGCTAGGTTGTAGAGAGCTCCGTGTGGAATCACATGGAGTGGTGGTTCGCTCTCTCCCAACGGTGTGATGGTCAGATTATTGACGTGTGACTTGCGGCTTAGCGCGTCTGCCACAACGTTTGCCTTGCCCGGATGATAATGGATCTCTATCTCGTAATCCTTTATCAGTTCTAACCATCTTCGTTGCCTCATGTTCAGCTCCTTCTGAGTGAATATGTACTTGAGGCTTTTGTGGTCGGTATATAAATGTACGAGGTTACCGAGTAGGTAGTGCCTCCACATTTTCAGTGCAAGTACCACGGCAGCGAGCTCCAAGTCGTGAGTTGGATAATTTTGCTCATGATTCCTAAGCTGCCGTGACCCATACGCGACCACCCTTCGGTCTTGCATCAACACACATCCGAGCCCAATGCCGGATGCATCGCAGTACACATCGAACGGTTTTGTTGTGTCTGGCTGCGCCAAAACCGGTGCTGATGTCAGGTGCTTGACTAAAGCCTTGAATGCTGCTTCACATGCTGGACTCCAAACATATTTGGTAGCCTTCTTCAGCAGCTCTGTCATTGGCTTGGCAATCTTTGAGAAGTTCGGAATGAACCTCCGATAATATCCCGCGAGTCCGAGGAAACTCCGTACCTCATGAACAGTTCTCGGGGATTTCCAATTCAGCACTTGCGTGATTTTGCTCGGGTCCACAGCGATACCCTCCGCTGAGATGATATGCCCGAGGAAAGGCACTTGCGATATCCAAAACTCGCATTTGCTGAACTTTGCGTATAACTTGTGATCCCGCAGCCGTTGCAAGACTATACGCAGATGTTTCTTGTGATCTTCCTCCGACTTGGAATATACCAGGATGTCGTCGATGAAGACCACGACAAACTTGTCCAGCTCCGGCATGAACACCGAGTTCATTAAGTACATGAAGTGAGCTGGAGCATTGGTGAGGCCAAAGGACATGACCAGGTACTCATAAAGTCCGTACCTTGTCGAAAAAGCTGTCTTTGGAATGTCCTCAGCCCTGATCTTAATCTGATGGTACCCGGATCTTAAATCCATCTTGGAAAAGACCTTTGCTTCGACCAACTGATCAAACAACATGTCGATCCGTGGCAACGGGTACTTGTTCTTGATGGTTACGGCATTTAATGGACGGTAGTCCACGCAAAGCCGCAACGTTTCATCCTTCTTTTTGACAAATAATGCCGAACAGCCCCATGGCGAGGAGCTCGGCCTAATAAAACCCTTCTCCAGAAGGTCCGTGAGCTGAGTCTTCAGTTCAGCCAACTCCTTGGGCGCCATCTTGTACGGCCTTCGGGATATTGGCATGGTTCCCGGTGCAAGTTCAATCTTGAACTCCACCTCTCTATCGGGTGGCATCCCCGGCAAATCATCCGGGAATACATCAGGGAATTCTCGGACCACTGGAATGTCTTCCAATCTGATGGTTGTGGCTTGATAGACACTTGGAAGTTTTATTTCTGGACTGTCCAGAAATAATGAGTGAGAACCGTGCACTCCTGAGTTTAAGTGCACGACTCGGAGGACGGTGTCTAAAACAGCGCCGTGGCGGTTTAACCACGACATCCCTAGGATGACATCGACCTTCTGTCCCTCTAAGATAATGAGAGACGTGGGGTACACTCTACCCGCTAAGCATAATGGTGCTTTGGAGACCATTACGCTTGCTGAAATCTTCCCACCCGGTGAACAAATTAAATATGGACTATCGGTGGGTAGTATTGGCAAGCTGTGTTTAGCAATGAAAGCTTGGCTAATAAAATTATGCGTGGCGCCTGAATCAAATAGTACTATAGCGGGATGCTGGTGGAGTTGGAACATACCCGCAAGGATTGGCTCGCCCTCCGGCACGTCCTCAATGGCAAGCTGGTGGACAGTGCCGGGCCTAGGGTTTGCCCGCCGCGCATTAGTAGGGTTCCGGGGTTGATTCCTCCCCGGAAACTGTGGTACCACTCCGCCGCCTTGCCTCTCCGGGCAACTGCTCGCGAAGTGTCCTGGACGACCACACTTGTAACATGTGGCCGCTGCTGGTGGAGTACTTGGTGGACGAAAGCCCGGCATGCGTTGCGGAGGTGCAAACGCACGCGGCATCGCCCGCTGCTGCTGTTGTTGTTGCGGTGGTGCTGGCAGTGCCGGCCGGAATGCCGGTGAAGAATACGGCCGACCGCGGAACGGCATCGACCGCTGTGGTGGCTGCCAGCGCGGACCTGATGGTGGGCGATTCACCATCCGAAACTTCTGAGAAGGACTGCCTCCTTCTCCGCTGCTCTGCGGCGCGCTTCGCTTTCGCTCTGCCGCCGCTAACTCCTTGCCGGAGTCCTCCTGAACAATCGCAGCATCAATTATGTCGTTGAGGCTGCCGCGATTGAACATCGCCAGCTTGTCCTTCAGGAGCGGGTTAAGCCCCTGGTAAAAATGGTCCCGCCGCTTCTCGTCCGTATCTGCGTGATACGACGCATAGAGCGCGAGATCGTTGAACGCCCTGGAATATTCCAGCGCGTTCCGGCTCCCTTGTTGCAGGTGTAGGAATTCCTGCGTCTTCCTCTTCATCAGACCTGGCGGTATATGATAGGCCCTGAAGGCCGTCCGGAACTCCGCCCAGGTCATCACTCGGTCGGTGGGCTGTGAAGCACAGAAGTTGGCCCACCACGCGCTCGCGGATCCTTGGAGCTGCTGGACCGCGAACTGAGTCTTGCGCTGCTCGCTGATTTGGAGCAGCCCGAACTTCATCTCTATGGCGCGGAGCCAGTTGTCCGCGTCAAGTGGTTCATCCGCCCTTGAGAATACAGGGGGATGAGTCGCCAGGAAGTCAGAGTAGGAGCTCTGTTGGCGCTCCTCACGATCTTGACGTCTCTCCGGGCGAGACGTATTCGCAATTAACGTTTGCAGCAGCTCTGTATGCTGCTGATGTGAACCCGCCATTGCCGCGACAATGTCGGCCAATGTAACCGTTGGCAGTGGCGGTGGCGGTGTTTGCTGTTGCTGTTGCTGCTGCTGTCCCGAGGAGTCCTCGGGAGGTGGTTGGGAGGTCTCTCCCCCTTGGCTAGTACCTCCAACATCGGGGTTGGCACGAGTACGCGTCATTCTGAAATTCAACACAGCAGCAATTAGCACATGTCTTACTCAAAATTCCATAAACAGGAGTAAGTATTGAAGCGACGCATGATTAACTTGCACAACATTCACATATATTGATAAAGCATAAACTTTATACAAGATACATTATTCTCGGATCTCCGAGAAGTCGTGCTCATGTCGTCACTACCTATACATACGCTACTGTCTACACGACATGTCACCGATTACAAAAGTTGGGTTACGCTACCCTAGCTGCCCTACTTGGCAACCGTAACCCCCTACTCGGAGTAGAACTCGACCTCCTGTGGGTCGTCCTCCTCCGGTACCTCTGCTGGTGGCTCGGGGTCTACCACCTCTTCTCCCATTCCAGGTTCTCCCATGGCTGGAAGACCCAAGACTACCGGTACGCCCAATACCGGGGGCACGAGGTCCTGCAATGCATGCACCTCGTCCATAGCCTGGTTGTAGTCCTCTTCCCAGCCTTGTCCTTCCTCAATAGCGTCGTCCCGCTCTTGAGCAAGGTCCTCATTCTGCTGGGTTAGGGTCTGCACCAGCTCTTGCAACGCCGCAATGTCAACACGGCTCTTCTTCTTTGCCTTCTTCAGACGACGCAACTGATTGTGTTGTTCATTCAGTCGCTTGATCGTCGGAAGGAGCACATTGCGGAGTGCACTGTGAGCACTCTCAAAATGATCTCCACGGCTTGTGCTCTCCTTGAGCTTGGTGGCGAGATGCTCCTTATGAACAGCTTGGCTGTCCATCACAGCGTTTCCCGCCCTCATTTGGAGGCTGAGATTTGCCTCCGCGGGGTTGTACCTTGGGCAACTCGGGTTTGTTGCCTCTAGGTACCTCTCTTCCCACACATGCTGAGCTCGTCCCTCCACCGGAACGAGTGCGTATGGAGTTCCCTCCATAGCCTGTACGTGTAGTTGGCAGAAACGTGACATAGTGTCACGGGCTGCCACTTGCCACATCCCTTCCGGTTGTCTTCCTCTCACCGTGACGGTGAATGGCACCCAACCGGGTGGCGTAGGCCCTGCAGGAACCTCGACATGGATCGTCCACGTCTTGTTCCCCTCTTCGCCTTCTTCCTTGGCGAAGTATTGCGGCATCTGGTTGTACCCGAAATATTGGAGCATTAGCCACAATGCTCCCGGGTAGCCGCTACGGTCAGAGCAGTGGGAAACTACCCACCCGTTCTCCAACCGTTTATCTGCTGCCATCTGTAAAAATATATTTGAGAAATGTCAAATATTTATTTAAACAGTAAACCATTGAGTTATAACATAAGATATGTCATTGAACCCTTAACACTTGGAAACATAGTTCAAATTTTTAAACAAATTTGACTGCTGATCTGCTGTTCCCATGACAGCCCTGACCAGTTTCCATATCAATCTGATTTAGGCCAGGTTAAAAGCAAAACCAGTCCTGGAGCTCAACATCAAAGTTAAAGTTAACTTCAATAGCTTTCCAGAAAGTATTTGGTTGGCCTAAGATCTGCTCCGGTTCAAAAGTTATGAGATGTCAAAGTTAACAGAATTTCTGGGAACAATTGGACAGCACCTCCCTGCCTTAGGTACTGATTTGATCCAAGAATTCCAGTTAATTCTGTTCCTAATCTGACAAAACTTTCTGTTACAAAGTTGTAACCCATCTCATAAGCTTCCCAGAACCACCTCATTTTCTATTTTTGGATTTTTATGCAGGAAGTTATGCTTAATTTACAGAGAGTCTACAGAGAGTCTTTGCTCCGTCCTGTTTTCTGGACAGTTTCAACTCTACTGCATTTTTCGAGTGGTTAAGGGATGAAACACCTCTGGAACTCAACAGAAAAGTTGTAAAGCTCCTCCAAAGCTTTCCAGAAATGTATCATACGACCCCAACCTCGAAAGAACTCAACCTCTAACCTCTGATTAACTTCAGCCTTGATTTAGCTGAAAACAGAGTGCTCTGTCCTTAACATCCTATAAGTTGAAAATTTATTAACTTTGAATATCCTGTTCAAGGGAAGGAGTTACATCAAGTTTTACTACTTTGGATCAAAACCTTCAAGTTTTTAAATGAAGTTGTTCATTTAGTTGGGTGTGACGTCGAGGCGTCACCAGATTATGTCGGTACTACGTCCTCACAAAGGAAAAACCTATACCGGATTTAGCCGGCTTCGTTAGTTCAGTGGCACTACTCGTCACTCGCACACGGATGCTACACGTCTACCGTTTCGTGGTAAGGCTACCTGCAGAAACTCAAACAATCATCAGACTCGGCTGCATACCGAGCCCGGAATCCATACAGTTTGTACACCCGGCCGTCATCACTCGCCCGGATGTTCTCAAGCCAAACACGCCTTGAGTTACGTGTTCACGTTTCAGACCACGTGACGGGGTCTCCCATGTTGCACCACGCACGCCAGGGACAGACGTTGCTCGAATACCCCAAACGACATGAAGAGTCGTAGAGGATATCAAAGCGGGTCGGGTTACCTGCCACCCGTGGGGCTCCACCCTTCAGCTTGTGCGCACTGGTGGACAGCGCTTACGTGCACCCCCCAAGACATGAACGTCCCGAGATGCACGATTTTCCGACATAACAAATAAGTTAATAAGCCACTTTCTATATACTAATAACATCCTTATACGGGCTACTAACTCGTTCCTCACTGGATTTTTGAAAAAGAAGACCTTTGTACTGTGTTAAACCTCAAGCGAGCTCTGATACCACGCTGACACGACCCCACTGGTCCTGTCGAGCCAGGATCACGCTGAGGGGTGCTGCGTTGCACAACACCGTATAACACACGTCAAAGGTACAAAGCGGAAGCGGAAGCTTTATTACATAAACAAGTTTATTAACATGTTTACATCAAAATAAGTTTAGTCCACACTCGCGGGCGTAGACTAAGCATCAAGTGCACGTTCAGCCCTCGAACGTGTCCTTGCTAGCACACTCGCACACTAACTCTGCGGCGTGCACGACTCCCACTCGACGGGGTTCCCCTCCTGGGGTTCCGTCTCCTCTTCGGGAGTCCCTTCCTCATAGAACCCTGCAAAAGCTTCAAACACAAGCAGTGAGCACGAAGGCTCAGCAAGTCTGACCCGTCTCACCTAAACATGAAACTTCTACATGAGGGTGATGGGTTGCATGAGGTAAAAATCATTTGCAAGGACTCGCCTAATTAGTAGAACCTTACTTTCAAGTTTTAGCAGCAGGTTGTGGAGAACTTTACGCTAAGGCACATGAGAGAGCCGCAATCAAACAAGAAACGCATTTCTCTCATGTACTTTGCCCAAAGTTGAAAAGAACTTTAGTTAGCACTAAGCTACAACATATCATTAACAATCAATATCCAACTTTCAATCAGCAACATTTTAACATGTAACTAGCCTGTTCTTTCTACGTCACGGTACAGTGAACAAGTGGTACTCACTGACCGCGAGGGACGGCGATTATAATCGATTTACACCTGCAGGGTTACCCGAACAACCCGTCACGTACGCCCGTACTCGATGTTGCCTACAACAACCATCACGGACGCCGTACGCGACTACCTTTCACCCGTTAGCCAAATATTGAACCGGTCCCATCGTCCCGAGCAAGAGGTCCCTGCACGCGCATCTCTATGCCGCCAGCTGATTTACACCTCGAGCTCTCAACCTACCCTCTGAACGACGGGCAATGCCTCAATACCCAGCTACCCGAGTTACATCAGTTTCCCGGTTCCCATATAGCCGGTAGGTCTTCGGTACTGTTCTAGCTTGTTCAACAGGCCCGCACACGGCTCGGTCCTCAATCGACACAAGCGGAGCTACAGCACACAGGCCCCAAAGTCCTGCTGCCCTTACTCTCCGCTCGGTCTCATTTTCTTGCCATGTGTTTCATGTGCTATCTCTACCCGAGCAATGTGCCTCTAGCCTATTCTCGCGAGTAGTTCCAACTACTCGACTTGTACCGAATCCTACTCTATCCTAGCAATGCAGTGGCTAACGGGGTTTGCAATCCTAAACCCCAACCCATGGTTTTCTTGGCTATGCAGTGGGGTTTCCAAACAAGACTCTGATGCACAACATAAAGAAAACAAGTATGTGCTCAAAACAATAAAAATTTATAAAATGGTTAATGCAAACCGGGGCTTGCCTTGCTGCTCTTGGTCGTAGGCTAGCTGTTCCTCCGGAGTAACGAAGTCTAGGACTTCGGGTTCCTCCTCGACCTTAGCGACTACATGATAAGAACAATGTATGTATTAATTAAATGCTTTTGTATTAACTTTGAAGTTGTGAAGTCTATAACCTTTACTAGATAGACCTAATGACTGTGAAACTTTTACTGTGGCTTGGTTACAACCTAAACAGAGACTTGGTCAAGTTTTAGTTGCAGCAAAGCTCATTTGAGCCCTCCACAAATAATTATGTCCTTGACCTTAATTAAAGGCTTTTAGGGTGTTCTAGGTATTTTCATGAAACAAACTATGACTTTCTGAAAACTAGATTTTCAGAGGGTTCTAATGGAATTGGTCTCACTTAATTTGGAAGTCTCTAACTAAAGATATGAGCTAAACAATTTCAGAGAAAATTCTGAAAATGTTTCTGAACATTTTCTATTTTCTCTGGAACAGTTTTACTAATCACACCATTAGGTGGACTAAATGAGCTCAAATGGATCTGAAATTTTTATGGTAGTTCAAGGATATTTTGGTGAACATCTCAGCAAAATTTCAGGATTTTCCTCCAAATGATTCTCCAGTTAAAATTCCTAACAGTTTAAACTTTAAGGAATTAATTCTGGAGAATTAAGGAATTTCATGAAGTGACACTTGATTTTCTGGAAAGTACTCAAAGAGCTGAATCCAGCAAAATTTGGTTCACTCAATTTGGAGCTTTCTAGCCAAAGTTATAAGGATTTGAAGTTTGAAGGAAATCTGAAAATCGGGGAAAAGTTTAAACTCGCGCGTGGGCCCAGGGGACACGCGTCGCACGCCGAAGCGACAACACACCGCGGCCCACAAGGCTTTTGCGCGCCAGCACACCCGATCCCGGCCGCAGCCGGATCCCGATTCAAAATATCGGCCGCTGACAGCTGGGGTCCACCCCCTTCTTCAACCTCGCGACACCCGCGCTCCGCCGCCGAGGGACCTCGCCGGAGAGCTCGCCGCTGGCTGCTGTACCGCTCCAAACTTCTTGATTCTGGCCGCCCCTGCCTACTTTTACTTGGGGAACATGATCCGAGGGTCAGCTGCTCATGACAACGGCCGGAGCATGGTCGGCGACGAGCCGCCATATCGGAACGACTTCGGCCATGTCGGCTGATGCTCCTAGTGCCTCAGCTACTTGGGAAACCGGTCGGGGAGCATCAGTGGACCTCAGAGAAGGTCGACATGAACTCGGGGCAGCTCGGGGAAGGCCCGAAATAGGTCCTCACCGTGCGCCCGATACCCCCCGTGCGTTCCGCCATTAGTAGACCTTGAATTACGCCGGGCACAGAAGTTCTCCGGCCCAGAGTTGTGAAGGCAACTTGTGCGTCACCGTGTCTAGTTCGTGTGGGAGTGGCCTGAGGCCCTCTAATCCTTTCTAGAGCACGAATTAAACAGAATCGTACCCGAGGGTCGTTCTGCACACAGAAAGGGGAAAAGTGGAAATTCGCCGCCGGTGAGCAACCACTCGAGCTGTGGCTCGGGGATGAGCAGCACCGATCACTTGCGCGTCCAAGGGTGCCTTGGCTCGGGCGTGACAACGCCCAGGTTGGGCTGTCCACGAGAGCCCGAGGTGCGGCGGTTTCCAGTTCCGAGTTTGATCTTTCGGCACAGCCGATATCACTCGGTTTCAATCGATTTCTATCAATGGGAAGGATGGAGGATGGTCGCTAGTACCTGGCTGGGACCCTGGAGTGGAAAGAGGAAGCTGCGATCAGCTCGATCCAGCAGGAACTCGAGCGCCGGTGATGGCAGTGGAGAAATGGATCGTGCACGTCGGCAGCTCGGGGAATGGCGACTGAAGCACGCCGGGGAGGGAATAAATAGGCCGGTCGGCCGGTCTCCGGCTTGGGGCACGCAGCAGGAGCTGGCGCCGGCTGCCCCCTTCGGTGGCGCGCGCGCACAACAGCCGGGAACCGACTGAACTGTGGTTCAGTCGGTTTGCTTTGAGGCTGAGGCTGACATGTGGGTCCCACTCCTCTTTTAACCTCTGAAATTTATTCCTAACAGCTGTGGTAAACAGTGAACCCTATTCTACCCTTGGCAACTCAAATTATTCACCCAAGAGCCATTTGAATTGATCAAAGTTCAAATGAGGTTTGGTTTGAATGAATTTCAGCACAAGTGCAGTTTGAAATTCAAATAAAGTTTGAATTTCTCCCCCTTAGCTCATGTCAAGATCAACTCCAAATGGAGTGAAAATTGGTGTGTGAGCTCACAAAAATGTGCTGAGCAAGAATATGCCTTCCACTTTTAAATTCAGTGGGTGAAAACAGTTTGAATTTGAATATGTTTTCAAACTGCCCCTTTCCTATCTACACCCAAGATGACCTCAAAAATGTTTTGAATTTGGGTGAAACTTGGCATGGACATCCTTAGCAAAGTGTAGGAGTTTTCATATGTCCAGCCCATCTATATCACATGTGGGAAGTACCACTTTTGCAATGTGTGAGTTTGTTCCCTAATGAGCATGTTGATAATTGTTACTTGCTCTTTATTTGTGTTCATCATTTTTCCTCAAATGAGGTGTGTGGTGTGGTGATGAACACTGCAAATGAGTGTCAAAAACTGAGGCACTTACAAGCAGCACACCCACGGAATCCTGAAGTAGTGGACCATGGAGCTCTACATGGTGGTGATACAAACCAGAGGCAAAAAAATCAACTAATCCTCGATGTGCAGCTGCAGATTCATAGGGAAAAGCAACCAAGGATGTGCCTAAGAACATATTCAATATGATGGCCAAAGGAATTGTAGCATAACTTGTGGAGGAGCTTGAATTTGATGGTGGCCAAGGGTGAGCTTTGTGGCAGCAGGTTTTTGTAGAAGCAGCCACAGCTCGATTCTTGAGGAGATTGATCGCTAAGTAGAGGAAACAAAGAAGAAAGATAGGTTGGAGCAGTTCAACTGCCAGATTTGACTTCCCTCCTCAAGCTGCTCCATTGAGTTCTTCACTGAGTCGAGCCCACTGTCATCTTCTTATTCAAGAACCCTAGTTCAGCATCTCCCATGAGCACCCAAGTGCCTGCTGCAGGGGGTGTTGAGATGGCACCATCGTGTACCTTGACCAAACTGCCACTGAGCTCAACCACGAAGATTGAGAGGAGCAAGAATGGTTGCCGGAGCAGCTCAACCATGGACATGAGATACAGACTGAGGAAATAGGTGGGCAAGTGAAGAAGACGGGCATTTTGATCTAAGATTTTGCATAGGCATATTTCAAATAAGAGGAGTATTGTAGTGGCACCAGACCTGTTTCACGATGTTTAGTGGCATATTTCAAACATAGCAAAAGTTCAATGGCATAGATCTAATTTGTATATTTAAGACATATTTTTCCACAACAGATTAAATACTGCAGCAAAGCAACGACAAATTGACACTTTAAGCTCAATGATCATGTTTAACATCAGTGTTTGTTCTCTCTTAAGCTATGAAATTCACACCCATGGGATCAAAATGCAATACTCAGAATAAAGATGCGTAACTTGCATAATTTTCTTAACATGCATAAACCTCTATGCATCACTGAGGTGGTCATTCTGAAATGAAGACCAAGCCCTCCATGTATTCATTTAATTGTTCGCCAACTAATTAAAAAGGGTGTACCCAGTGCCGAAGGCTCCCACACATTATAGGATCTAGGGAAGAGTCACTTCTAGATACCCTTCTTCTTGCCAACTGTTGTGGATGCGTTTGTGGGCCGCCAATATGGTCGGCGTGGGGCCCACAAAGCCCACAAATAGGCCGGCCAGGCCCTGCAGCCGCACCAGGAAGATATTTAGCAGAATTAATTAGATAAGGTTTAAGAATAAAAGGAAGTTATAGATTGAATCAGTTTAGATAGAAAGAAATAGAAGAAAAGAATCCTAGTCAGTTTGGGGGATTGTCCCCAAACCGACTAGGAGTAGGGTGCGGCCCAAGAAAAGAATCCTAGTCAGTTTGGGGGGGATTGTCCCCAAACCGACTAGGAGTAGGGTGCGGCCAAGGGGGGGTCCTGTCCCCCCTTTATAAGCAGCCCCCCTCCCTCATGTTTTGAGCATCCAGGAAAAAATAAGAATTCCCGTTGAGGGCTGTTCTTCTCCTTGGATCACGGTGGCTTCAAACCCTAACCCTAGCCGCCGTGACCAGCTACTTTGTCCCCCACGTTACGTACTGCGCAGCTGCCCCACGCCTCCTTGCTGCTGGTTTCTCCCCTGCGCAGCCCTAAGTGCAGCCAAGGGGTTCCCCCCCCTCCCTGTTTCCCAGCATTTGGTATCAAGAGACTCCGGGGCAGCGACCATGTCCGGCCCCGTGGACGATTCTGGGACATTCACCCTCCAAGATCTCGGCAACATGATGAGCAAGATGATGGGGCAGATAGACACCATCAACAAGCGCTTGGACCGCCACGATATGCGCCTTGCGCGCATTGAGAAGGCACCGGAGCGGGAGCTTTCTGGTGACGAGGACCTACAACAAAACTCACCGCAGGGCAGCAACCTTCCCCGCAGTTGCGGCAGCAGCAAGGGCGGCGGTGGTGGAAGCGGCGGCCATGGCGGCAACGACGACCACTACAGTACCAGGCGCCCACCGGGACGCTCGACCTTCGACGACAGCGAGCTGCGTCGTCACAAGGTCAATTTTCCCAAGTTCGACGGAGAAACAGATCCTCTGCCTGGCTCACCAAGTGTGAGACATACTTCCGAGCGACACATACGATGCCAGAAGAAAAGGTGTGGCTCGCGTCTCTCCACCTGGAGGGTGTCGCGGCCGAGTGGTACATTGCTCTAGAACGTGACTGTGGCGGTTCGCGGACTTCGTCAACATGCGCTTCGGGCCTCTGCTCCGCTCCAACGACCTGGCGGAAATTAAAGATCTCCGTCGTACTGGTACGGTTGAGGAATATCAGCGTCAATTCCTGGTCCTTCTTTGTTGTTGCGAGGACCTCAACCAGCGCCAGCAGATCAACCTCTTCACAGCTGGCCTCGGCGAGCCACTTAGAACGGATGTGGAGCTGCAGTTTCCCACTAATCTACAAACCGTCATGAGTCTGGCCAGAGCCTTTGAACGTCGACTTGCGGCAATAACAGATAGCGGAATACAGAAGGGCGCCGCCTCTCAACGCTCCACGCGCTCTTCTGTTGTGTCCCGCGCCTCTACTACGGCCTCAAGTGGCAGTTCTACAGCACCTGCCCCGACATCATCGACAACGACATCTTCTCGCCCGCGCTTCAAACACCTTACACCCGATGAGATGGCTGCTAAGCGGGCAAGCGGCGAGTGCTATCACTGCCCTGAGCGGTACACACCGGACCATAAGTGTGCCGGCAAAGGAATCTTCCTTCCGGAGCTTGACGACAATGATGACGTTGACGCGGCCGTAGCTGATATGGGCATCTCCCTACACGCACTGACCGGCATCGACTTCGCCAACACAATGAAGCTCCAGGTCTACGTCCACGGCAACCTACTGACAGCATTGGTCAACACAGGGTCCACTCACACCTTCATCAGGGAACCACTCATCAAGGAGCTCGACCTGATGATGTTGCCACAGTCAGGCGTCAGCGTCCGAGTCGCCAACGGCGACTCTATCTCCTGTACAGGCATCTGTCCACGTGTATCCTTGATGATTGCAGGGGATCGCTTCGACGTCACATGCTACGCACTTCCACTGGACGGCTTCGACTTTGTTCTAGGAGTCCAGTGGCTGCGATCTTTGGGACCCATTCTCTGGAACCTTGAGGACCTCACGATGAAACTATGGCGCGGGGACCGTGAGGTGATCTGGACGGGGCTGCGAAGTTCAGCCCCGGTATGTGCCTCTCTAGCACCACCTACTGATATGATGGGCGCCCTCCTGGATGGCTTCCAGGACCTCTTCGACGAGCCATGCGGGCTTCCTCCTGCACGACGCCACGACCACCAAATCAGGCTCCTGCTGGGCACAACTCCAGTAGCTGTCTGTCCATACCGCTACTCCCATCTTCTTAAAGACGAGATTGAGAAGCAATGCGCCGATATGCTTCGCCAAGGCATCATCCGAGAATGCACATCTGCATTTTTCTCGCCAGTACTGTTGGTCCGAAAAGCTGACAGCACGTGGCACTTCTGCATCGACTACCGCGAGCTCAACGCCAGAACTTTGAAAGACAAGTTCCCGATCCCGGTGGTTGACGAGGTACTAGACGAGCTTCGCGGCGCAAAGTTCTTCACCAAGCTTGACCTCCGCAGCGGCTACTTTCAAGTGCGCATGCACTGGGACGACATTGAAAAGACAACATTCCGAACTCATCGAGGCCACTATGAGTTCTTGGTGATGCCATTCGGCCTCACCAATGCGCCGTCCACGTTCAAGTCGTTGATGAACGACGTCCTCGACCCCTACATCAGAATATTTATGCTTGTCTTCTTTGATGACATATTGGTATATAGCAGGTCCTGGGTCGAACACCTTCAGCACGTCAAGCAGGTGTTCCAGACACTACGGGCAAACAAGTTGTTCCTAAAGAAATCTAAGTGCTTCTTCGGCCAGGAGACCGTGTCCTACTTAGGACACATCATATCCGCTCACGGCGTGGCAATGGATCCGACCAAGGTGGAGGCCGTGGAACGTTGGCCTACACCTCGGTCCTTACGAGCCTTGCGAGGTTTCCTCGGGCTCACCGGCTACTACCGCAAGTTCATTGCGGGGTATGGTGCGGTGGCCACACCCCTCACCGCCCTTCTAAAGCGAGAAGCATTCCGCTGGACTGATGATGCGCAGGACGCTTTCTCCCAACTCAAGCAGGCGCTGATGACATCGCCTCTACTTCAAATGCCGGACTTCGACAAGCGCTTCATCGTCGACTGCGACGCGTCCGGCGCCGACTTTGGGGCGGTTCTACACCAGGGCGACGGCGCCATAGCATTCTTCAGCCGCGCTGTAGCGACTCACCATCATAAGCTACCGGCATACGAGCGTGAGCTAATCGGTCTTGTGAAGGCCGTACGCCATTAGCGGCCTTACTTGTGGGGTCGTCCCTTCACTGTTCGGACTGATCACTTCAGCCTGAAATATATCCTGGATCAGCGACTCACGACGATTCCCCAACATGCTTAGGTGAGCAAACTTTTTGGTTATGATCTGCAGGTTGAGTACCGACCGGGGCGCTTGAATGGGGCAGCTGACGCCCTGTCCCGCCGCGACGAGGAAGACATAGCTATTCACACCATATCCGCGCCAGTCTTTCCACTCTTTGACTCGCTTCGTGCGGAGATACAGACCAGCAGGCGCAACAGCTATGTGCCCAACTCCGGGAGGGAGTCGCACCTGCTGACTGGGCCGAACGCGACGGCCTTCTACTTCACAAGGGAAAGCTCTTCGTTCCTGACAAGTCCTCCTTGTGGCCCTCTCTCCTAGCTGAGGCGCATGATGGGGGCCACGAAGGCATCCAGAAGACAGTGCATCGTCTACGCCTCTCCTTCTACAACCCGTCCTTGCTACGTCGGGTGCGTGAGTATGTCCGCGGGTGTGCTACGTGCCAGCGCAACAAGACTGATCATCTTCATCCAGCCGACCTGCTACAACCGCTGCCTATACCGTCGGAAGTCTGGAGTGATATCTCCATGGACTTCATTGAAGGTTTTCCGAAAGTTGGTGGCAAATCAGTGATCTTGACAGTGGTAGATCGCTTCTCCAAGTATGCCCACTTCATTCCCCTAAGCCACCCTTACAGTGATGCATCAGTGGCACGGGCATTCTTCGACGACATTGTACGACTACACGGTTTTCCCTGCTCCATCGTCAGTGATCGTGATACCGTCTTCACCAGCCTCTTCTGGTCAGATTTGTTCCAGCTAGCCGGTGTCCAACTTCAGCTCAGCTCGGCCTTCCACCCGCAGTCTGACGGCCAATCTGAGGTCGTCAACAAGATCATCACTGTGTACCTCCGCTGCTTGGCTGGTGACCGACCAAAGACTTGGTTGCAATGGCTTCCTTGGGCTGAGTATTGCTACAACACTTCCTACCAGACGGCCCTCAAATGCTCGTCCTTCAGAGTGGTCTATGGCAGGGACCCTCCGGCTCTTGTTGGTTACCAACCGGGCGTATCTAGAGTGGCAGCAGTGGACAAACAGCTAAAGAATAGAGATGAATTCTTAGCTGAAATCAAGAACAGGCTGGTACAAGCACAAGTTACCATGAAAAGCTATGAAGATAAGTTCCGCCGAGAGGTGGAATTTCAGATCGGTGATTGGGTTTGGCTGCGGCTTCATCAGAGGACAGCTGTGGGAGTAATGGTGACGCCTTCTTCAAAGATTGGACCAAAATATTTTAGACCATATCAGATCATTCAACGCATTGGGACTGTATCATATAAACTTTAGCTGCCTCCTCAAGCAAGGATACATGATGTCTTCCATGTGTCCCTGTTAAACAAATTTGAAGGTCCTGCTCCCATACAGGTGGTGCCTTTACCACCACTTCTCCATGGACGTGTTGTACCTACGCCTGAAAAAGTACAAAGGGCGCGTTTGAACAGAGGTGTCTGGGAGCTACTCGTCAAATGGACAGGACATTCTGAAGCTGATTCATCATGGGAGCAACTAGAAGATTTCAGGATGAAGCACCCCTCCTTTAAGCTCGAGGACGAGCTCTTTGTCGGGAAGGGGGAAAATGTTGTGGATGCGTTTGTGGGCCGCCAATATGGTCGGCGTGGGGCCCACAAAGCCCACAAATAGGCCGGCCAGGCCCTGCAGCCGCACCAGGAAGATATTTAGAAGAATTAATTAGATAAGATTTAAGAATAAAAGGAAGTTATAGATTGAGTCAGTTTAGATAGAAAGAAATAGAAGAAAAGAATCCTAGTCAGTTTGGGGGGATTGTCCCCAAACCGACTAGGAGTAGGGTGCGGCCCAAGAAAAGAATCCTAGTCAGTTTGGGGGGGATTGTCCCCAAACCGACTAGGAGTAGGGCGCGGCCAAGGGGGGGTCCTGTCCCCCCTTTATAAGCAGCCCCCTCCCTCATGTTTTGAGCATCCAGGAAAAAATAAGAATTCCCGTTGAGGGCTGTTCTTCTCCTTGGATCACGGTGGCTTCGAACCCTAACCCTAGCCACCGTGACCAGCTACTTTGTCCCTCACGTTACGTACTGCGCAGCTGCCCCCACGCCTCCTTGCTGCTGGTTTCTCCCCTGCGCAGCCCTAAGCGCAGCCAAGGGGTTTCCCCCCTCCCTGTTTCCCAGCACAACTGATTAACAAACAAATAAACACTATGTGCTCATGATGCAGAGTACACCATCTGATCATCAATACATAGATAATTATGCAGGTTGACAACATAAGATGGTTGCTACAGGATCCATCACAAAAAAACCTTCATATACAAATTTTTAAAGAAATCAGTGGTCAAAGCATAATCTTTGAGTTCACACTAATGTCCTAAACTGACTTATATTTTTCTATTGAAGGATTACAAAGATACGTGACGATAAATGTATGAACAGAAAACACAATTTTCCAGAGGCAAGAACAAAAGTTGCACCATCATGAGGATCATATTAAACATTTGGCATCAAACTATTGTAATACAAAAATAGAATCACCTGGAAGGGCAGTGAGGGCAACGGATCAGAATCAAACAAAAGATCATCACTTTTTCGCTCCAGGTACATTCTAGCATCCAATCGTGACTTCCCTTCCATGTAAATAAATGATAACACAGATTGCCTGCAGAAGTGATCCCTCAGTTTGTCTAAAGAATGTTGTAGATGACGTTTCCACTCTTTGTATTCCATGGAGAATATGGAGCCAGAGCCAACGCCTTCAACAGATCCACCAGTTCCTTTCCTCTCATTTTGCATACTAAAGAACTTAGACACAGTATCTGGCAATAGCTCATCTGCAACAGTGTATGCTGTCCCAATTAGCGTTAGCTGTTGTGCGTCACTTTCAGCTTTAAATTCGACAGGCTCTTTCAACTCTACTAGATTATCATCTTCTGATGGTCCAGGCAAGACTTTGATCAGTGAATCTACATATCTATCAAAAACCTGGAGAATCTTATTCAAAATTGTTCCACCGAAGTGAATTATAGTTAATGGGGTAACCTGATCCAAAACATCCTGTAAGGAGGAGATGTATATAGATTAGCTGCTTCAAGTCATCATATAGCAGGTGAAGTATAGTAATTCGTGAAACAAGTACACGAGCTCTGCAGTATTGCAATCGATTTGTTCCAGAGGAAGATTATTATATTAAAAATTTACTTACTATAGTAGCTTGGTGTCTACATAAACATCAACATGCCACTACAATAAAGTAAATAAACACATTGCATCCACTTATCTTAGATATGTGTATGCAGGGAATCATTCTCTTATGTATGGTTGCTTGTGCTGTGCCAAGTAACTAGCATATGTAGAGCATGTGCTGACTGCTAGTGTCCAAAGGTTTTGTCACTGTTTGCATTGAGGGGAAGTTTCCACAACATTTAGAGATTGAGTGACTTATAGCAAGCCAAAATGTTCGTTGAGAGCAAGCTGTTCAATTCAGAATAAGATCTCAATGGGTATAGTGCAATCCAACAAGACAGAAAGTGGTTGGACTAAGGCAAGTTCACTTAAAGGGAATATTAAGATATAAGAATCAATTAAAGGAGGACTCACCTTAACAACAGACATGAACTTCTTTCCACTGCTTGTAAGTACAATGTGTGGTGCAACTGCACCAGAGAGTTCCTGAGGGGTGAGAAGCAGAATATCATCATTCCTTGCTGAATCTACAATCTTTCTTCTCACCCTTCTGAAATTCAATTCAAGAACTTCTTCAATATAAGGACGCAATAATACCATAAGTAACTTTGAAAATTTCAGACCATGTGATTCTAGAGAAGAGCAGTGAGTGAGACTAGTTTGGATGCATATGCAGGCAGAACGAAGGGCAGAAACACTCTCAGGCAAAGGAGAATTTTCTTTGACCAAACGTGCAAAGGTTTCAATTTCATATTCAGCCCATTGGATGATTCGGTTTGTATTCAGTGGGCTATCTCCAAATAGTGTAGTCGTTTGGTTTGTTGCCTTTGAGATAGCTGAGAAAACAAGCTGTGATAAAGTTGCAGAGTAAGTCTCTGTGTAGATTGAACAGGTGGGAAGAAATGCCTCAACACTTTTCTGAAGGCGTGCACCATAAGCTTTCAGGAGTACTTGATGGGCTAAAGAACTTTTGCCTATCTTAATTAAACCAGACAATGATCTCCTTAGATGTGTAACAGATAAAGATGGTTGTTCAGAATACCTAACAAGCTGATCCTCAAGAATTGATTTCCTTTTGAACAATGCTTCCTTAAAGGCAGAAATCTCTGCATCCGATTCTTTTCCAGGTTCATTTGCAGTTAAATATTTCTTCTCTTCAGCTTCCAAAGCAAGCAGTACCTCCTCTATTTTGTGCTCTGCAAGTAAAACATCAAGTTTATCCAGAAAAGTTACTTTGGGGTCTTGCGTGTCATCAGACAAAATTTCAGCCAGTTCAGTTTGAAAATCCTTTTCTGTTGCATCCTCTTCCTTGCTAGATTTGTGCCAAATTTCAAGCTCACGACATACACCACTCATTAGATCCTGCACAAGAATACCCTGGGCAGACACATGTTTCTGTAGCTCAATTATCTCTTGTTCTGCTTCAACAACCTCCTCAGATATCCTGCGTGGATAATGAAAAGGGAGAAAAAGATTGAATGGGTAAATGATTTAAATAGTAAAAAAGAGTGTGCAGACTGTAAACTAAATATGAGGAAATGAAACATAATATGCTAGGTACTGCAGTTGTTTCTTTTATATTCAGACCAGGTGGCGCCCATCATAAATTCTGTAATTACCTGAGAAAAGCCAGGTACTTTGACTGCATATTTCCACACAGGTTTTCGATAGCATCCTTCAACTCCAGAAGTTCAGAGCAAATCTTCCTGATACCCTACAATCACAACGATCATGTTGAGCGAGAGCGTTTTGGCAACCACTGAAGCCTCTATCTGCCCCAAAAGACAAGCAGGCAACACTAAAACCCTCCATTCAATCCCGTTGATCAAGTTAGGCCACATTTTACTTCAACTCGGCTGTTTCGTCCCCGGGAAAATATGGGGAGTAGTTCCTATGACCAAATGGTGCACTGCTTGATCTCACTACACCGCATTACCCCC
The DNA here is from genome assembly GCA_030760725.1 of Neostapfia colusana. NCBI lineage: Eukaryota > Viridiplantae > Streptophyta > Magnoliopsida > Poales > Poaceae > Neostapfia > Neostapfia colusana. Next base: position 106,170,784 of record JASWHV010000008.1, read on the forward strand.
TACCAGCACCATCATGCCACCTCTAGATCCGAAACAGCAAAAAGTCGAGCACAGACATCCGCCGGACAACAACCGAAGAAGCAAGCCGAAACAGGGGTCCTAGCGTGTGTGGAGAAGCGGAGGGAGAGCGCAGCACCTTCTCCGTCCTGGACTGGTAGGCGGCGCGGATGGAGGACTGCGGGGTGATCCACTCATGGCCGGGGAATCCCCCTTCCAGCTCCTCCTCGCTGCTGCTCTCCATCCCCGACCTCCGCGGAATCTTGGGAACCTCGCGCTCGCCTCGCCCGCTCTCCCTGGAGCAGGAAGAGCTTCCCGTGAATGCGGCGAGCAGCGGATGAGGGAGGGCGGCGGCGGAGCAGCGAAAGTGGAGCAGGAGCAGAGTGCCGTTACGGGCAGCCACCCACCGGAAGCGACAGGAGGGCCTAGGGGTTTTTCTGCGTTGGCGTCTTTTGCGATGGGTGAGAAAGTGGAGGCTGTCGGCGACGCCACCTGACCCTCCGTCAAAAATTGGTAAACTCCTGTTCTTCTAGACTTCACGTCTTCACCGGCCTCTTCTTATTTATTACATAGTTCTTCAAGAGGTTTTAAATTTTTTAGCTCTTGAACCGAATACATGTGTTGCTCTTGAGTATCCATAATTGATTTTGTCAAAAATATGTTATGAATCGTGCTCATGGCATTGCTTTTTACAATAAATAGTGTATGCCATGTATTTTAGAAATAGGAGTAATTTCAGATTCTATTCTAATAAACAAAACACATACTACTTCTCACTTCAAATATTTTTTGTTTTCATCAAAGTTAAAACTTTAACTTTCTAACTCTGATTGACAATAGCAAAAAACTATTTTTATTAGACTCATCATGCAACAAACTGTTAGAATACACTATTTTATTTAGAAAATTTATTTTAGCATATATTATTAGTAAAAAATTTCAACTTTGACTTCGACTAAATCTAAAATAAAACACCTCTCAATAGCTTTCCACCACTATCACTACAGGAAAAACACAAATTCACGACGATCAACTTTATTAACGACGATACCGTCGTTAATAAAATTGTTAACAACGGTGAAAAATAGCCGTCGTGAATAATGGTCTTATTCATGGCGGTTGACCTAGACCGTCGTGAATAATTGTCTTATTCACGATGGTAGGACGTGGCCGTCGCGAATAAGTACTTTATTCACGACGGTGTCTTTTTCCGTCGTGAATAAGTGCATTATTCATGACGGCTGCACCACACCGTCGTAAACATGCCTTAGTTATCCATCGCACGGCTGCCCGCCCGCCCTACTCACGCGCCTGACTCACCGCGTTGCTGCTCGCCCCACCGCCTCGACGCCGCGCCGCCCCCTTGCCGCGCCGCCCCGGCCCGACGACCGCCGACACCGCGCCGGCCCGGCCGCCGTCGGCCACCCTAGCGCCCCGACCCGGCGCCGCCCCGCCACGACCCACCGCCGTCCTGTCCCGGCCCATTGAGGTTTTTTAATTAGTTTTAATTAATTAGCTTAGTTTAGTTTAATTTAGTTTAGTTTAAATAGTTGTAATTATGTTAGTTTAACTAGTTTAGTTTAGTTTATAATTAATTTAGTTTAGTTTGTAATTATGTTTTAATTAGTTTAATTTAATTTAATTACTTTAAATTAGTTTAGTTTAGTTTAGCTTATTCAGGACGGCGCATCGGCACCGTCGTGAATAAGTGCCTAACTTACCCGCGCGCGACCGCCCCACTAGCTCATTCTACTCTTGTGTCGCTGCTGCTCTCCGCTGCTCCCACGCAGTCGCTTGCTCACGCTGCCGCCGCTCCCACGCCGCCCGACCCCGCCTACCGTCGTCGGCTCCCGCCCCGACCTCGCCCGCCGCAGCGGCTCCCTGCCCACCGCCGCCGGCTCCCGTCCCGGCCCCGCCCGCCGTCGCTGTAAGTGCATCTAGGTATCCCCGTGGGTTTTGGATGATTGATAACGACAATTAAGAGACTAATAAGCTGAGATGATCATAAGCACGGGATATTTCCAAGGCGGATACCTAAACTCTCAAAAAGAAAAAAGGATGAAGAACAATGTTGAAGACTCGAAGAGTAGAAATTAGGGCTTCATTTGAGTCTTTAGTAGGCTAGTCGTGTAAGAGTGAGAGTGTGTGTCAAGTGCATTGAGATCATAGAAGAGAGCTCAAAGCATTAGAAGTGTCAAATCCTTAGTGCATAGTGCTAGTGAGGTAAACTCGGGTAGGCCGGACTTGTCCGGGCAAGAGGACGGACTAGTCCGGAAGTCCTACGGCTTAGTCCGTTTTGGGGCGGACTAAGAGTTCCTGACTGAGTTCGGACTTGTCCGTTTTGGGACGGACTAGTCCGTTTCTCTTGGTGAGAGTGTTTTGGGACTAAGTCCGGGTAGACCGGACTTGTCCGCCTTAGTGGCCGGACTAGTCCAGGCTAGCCAGACTTGTCCGTTTTCACACGGACCAAGAGTTCCTATGTGAGTTTTGGCTAATCCGTTCTGAGGCGGACTAGTCCGTATGGTTGTGAGATGAGAACTCCCACGGTTAAGTCTTGGTGGACCGAACTTGTCCGCCTTAGTGGCCGGACTAGTCCGGGTCCACCAGACTTGTCCGTTCTCACCCGGACAATTAGTTCATGTGTGAGATCAGACTAGTCCGGTGTGAGGCAGACTAGTCCGGACTTTTGGTAGGTGGCAATGGTTGGCAGTCGAGACTTCTATAAAAGGAGATGCCCCGACTTCATTTAGATGACTCTAGAACCCTAACACCGTCACAGCCATTCTAGAGCCTCTCCAAGCCTTCTCCATTGCCTACTCACCCTCTTGAATCAATTCTTGAGTGGATTTGGGTGTGTGAGGAGAGGAGAAGGAAGAACTTCGCGTTTAGGCTCTCGGAGTGATCTCGTGCACTTGGTGTGAGTCTTTGTGACCCGTGTCTTGTGAGATCCGTGAAGTTTTATGGAAGTGATCAAGTGGGAGCCTCAGATTGTGAGCAGCCCCAAAACTTTATAAGTTCACCTTTGAGATAGTAATCAGCCCCAAAACTTTATAAGTTCACCTTTGAGATAGTGAAGAACTGGGTTGGCCTTAGTGGCGACTTGGTGAGGAAAGGGTTGTTAGACCCGGTCCTTTGTGTGGACTCCTCAATGGGGACGTAGATTCCTGAGTGGAATCGAACCTCGGGCAAAAATCCTTGTGTTACTATTGCATTTACACTTCATTGACCATTAGAATTGCTTAGGGTTAGCTTCGATCATTCCGCTATTATAGTATTTATTTTTACAATCTTGAGATCCATTTTTATATCCTATCAAATTTGTCATATTAAATTACTGGATAGTTTATCTGCACTTTATTAAACTAAAATATGAAGAAAAACCCATAAAAATCAAGTTTAGGCCTTTCAGCAGTCAGACCGGACTAGTCCGCCCCTGAGCCAGACTAGTCTGGCCTTTTAAGGCTTTTTCAGCAGGCTGATCGAACTAGTCCGCCCCTGAGCCAGACTAGTCCGACCCCTGTGTTTCTAATCTCGTTTAATTAAGTCATTTCAGTTATTTTAGCCTATTCACTCCCATCTAGGCAATTTCAATTGGTATCAGAGTAGGTCTCTCCATCAAGAGTCTAACCACTCGGAGAGAAGATGGCCGGAGTGGAGGGATACGAGATTCCGCCGACGTCGCAAGGCGACAACACATATGACAAGAAAAAGAACACGAATGTGCTGCAAGACCACTCGAGTGACGATGAAGAAGTTCGCCAGCTCAAGGCGCGACTTCGCGAGAAGCTAGGTCACTCAAGTAAAGATAAGAAGAAGACGAAGGATCAAGAAAGGAGTGGTCAACCGGACTACTCCCAATATCCTTTCAACTATGAGCGATTAACTTCTAACAATCATTACTTATTTATTCCTCTTGGCAAACCTCCTCAATTCGATAGAAATGATTACTCAATGTGGAAGCATAATATGAAGATGCATCTAATATCCTTAAACCCTAGCTTGTGGCAAATTGTCTTAACAGATGTCCATCTTCCAAGGAATGAAGAAGACGTTACCCCGGAGCAAGCCGTCCTACTTCATCGCAATGCTCAAGCAGTTGGGGTCATCACCTCATCCTTACTCGAGAAGAGTTCAACCGAGTCGATGGATTGGAGGTGGCCAAAGACATATGGGACACACTCAAGACGGCGCATGAAGGCAACCAAGTCATTAGGGAGGCCAAGATCGAGATGATCGAAGGAGATCTTGGGAGGTTCACCATCATGGATGGTGAGTCCCCTCAAGACATGTACAACCGTCTCAAGGTACTTGTCAACAAGATCCGATCTTATGGATGCACCCGGTGGGCGGATCTTGAGGTGGTGAAGAGGATGCTTCAGGCATTCATGCCTCAAAATATTGCTCTTTGCTCCTTGATCCGTGAGAGCCCGGGATATGCTCAAATGACCCCAGAGAAAGTGCTTGGAAGAATCATCAACAATGAGATGATGAAGAAGGAAGCCATGTTCTACAGCGACCTCCAAAGGCTCGCCTCCTCCAAGAATAAAGATGTTGCTTTCAAAGCAACATCCTCATCATAAGACTTCGAAGCAAGTGATGATGAGAGTCTCGACACCGATGAAGAAGAGGCACTCTTCATCAACAAATTCAAGAGGATGATGAGAAGGAGAAAGGGGAGCAACCATTATGAGAACAAGAACAAGGAAAGGTCCAAGCCCAAGACAAAAAGAGCATGCTACAACTGTGGTGAATATGGGCACTTCATTGTGAATTGTCCATATGAAGAGAGTAAGAAGAAGAGAGATGACAAGTCCCAAGAGAAGAAATTCTTCAATAAGAAGAACCCATCAGGACATGCTCATCTTGAGAAAGAATGGGACTCAAACAAAGACACATCCTCCGAGGATGAAGAGAAAGTGGCAACACTTGCCATTGGAAGGAGCAAGCTCTTCCCAAACCTTGAAGACTTCAAGTCTACATGTCTCATGGCTAAGGAGGGAAGAAGAAAGGTTAAATCTAAATCATCCTCCTCTACTTCTTCACTTGATAGCTTTGATAGTAGTAGTGAAAATGAATCCATGCTTAAGGACCTAAGTAGGAGCACCTTGAAAAAGATGAGATTGTTGTTAGAAGAAGTCTTTAAAAAGGATGAACTCATCAACCGTCAAGAAGAAATGCTCATCCTTGAAAAGGAGAGATGTCATGAGCTTGAAGAGCTCCTTGAGGTTGAAAGGGAAAGAAGCAAGTCACTTGAGCGTGAACTCGCTTTGAGCAAGGAAACTTGCTCATCTTGAGGACACAACTATTGTGCTCAAGGATGAAATTGTTAACTTGACAAAAGTCAACAAGATCCTTGAAGCACAAGTTGAGTCTTTCTAGATCAATGCATCTTCCTCCTCTACGATTCCACCCTCCTCAAAGAAATCTTCCGAAGCAACTCAAACTTGCAAGTGCTCAAACTGAATCCTAAAACATAAAGATGAACTCAAGTTGGCACAAAACAAGCAATCACCGAAAGGTGGGATCTTTGACAAGGAAAAATTGGCATATGCAAGAAGTGCATATACCAATGTAAGACCTCCACACGTCAAAGATGGTCTTGGCTATTCTCCAGAGTGAAAGCAAATGCTAAAACTCCCCAAAATGGGAAAGACTTGATTGTATTTGTCAAGGAGGGTTCATCCAACAAAGAAAATGTAAAGAACATTGCAAACTCATCTAACATGCTTAAAAATGAACCTCATCCTTTGTTCCATGACTTTGATGCTTCATATGTTTTATTGAGAAAAAAATTTGGAAAAATCTATGCTAGGTATGTTGGGCCACTCCGCAAGAGTTCAAAACCTTGTGTGTGGGTGCCCAAGTGCCTCTTGACTAACATGAAAGGACCCAACTCCGTTTGGGTACCAAAAGGTAAGGCATGGCTCTATTTTGTAGACATACTCCTCCGGTGGATCAAAATGGGTGCTCGACAATGGATGTACAAACCATATGACCGGAGAGAGAAGGATGTTTTTGGAATATGAGGAAAACGAAGATCCAAGTGAAGGAATATACTTTGGGGACAATAGCCAAGGGAAAATCCTTGGCACCGGTAAAATTGCTATTTCTTCCCATCATACTCTTTCAAATGTTTTGCATGTTAACTTCCTTGATTATAATCTTTTATCCATATCCCAACTATGTGATAAAGGTTATAATTGTATTTTCACTAACGAGGGTGTGACTGTCTTAAGAAGAAGCAATGACTCAATCACCTTTAAAGGCGTGCTCAAGGGAAAGCTTTACCTTGTGGATTTCATCACGGATAAAGCTCAACTTGACACATGCTTAATGACGAAGACCAACATGGGATGGCTTTGGCATAGACGGCTAGCCCATGTTGGGATGAGAAACTTGCAAAAAATTATTAAGGGAGAACACATTCGAGGCTTGAAAAATGTTGTTTTTGATAAGGACAGGCCATGTAGTGCTTGTCAAGCCGGAAAGCAAGTTGGAGCTCAACATCCATCCAAAAATTTCATGACGACTACAAGACCTTTGGATCTACTTCACATGGACCTCTTTGGTCCAATCGCCTACATAAGTATCGGCGGTAACAAATATGGTATTGTTGTTGTAGATGATTATTCTCGCTTCACTTGGGTGTTCTTTTTGCATGACAAAGGCGAAACTCAAGGTGTGCTCAAGAAATTCTTGAGAAGAGCTCAAAACGAGTTCTCCTTAAAAATCAAGAACATAAGGAGCGATAACGGCACCGAGTTCAAGAACACTCAAGTGGAAGAATACTTGGATGAAGAAGGCATCAAGCATGAGTTTTCAGCCCCCTACTCCCCTCAGCAAAACAGGGTGGCTGAAAGGAAGAATAGAACTCTTATTGAGATGGCAAGAACCATGCTTGATGAGTACAAGACGTCAGACCGATATTGGGCGGAAGCGGTTAACACCGCTTGCCATGCCATAAACCGGTTGTACCTTCATCGACGTAACAAACCCGACATCTCTTATTTTCGTGTCTTTGGAAGCAAGTGTTATATTCTCAACAAGAAGCCTAGGACTTTGAAGTTTGCTTCAAATTCCGATGAAGGTTTCTTGCTTGGTTATGACTTAAACACCTACGCGAGACTTAGTGGACCGGACTTGTCCGCCTCAGCAGCTGGACTAGTCCGGGTCCTCCAGACTTGTCCATTCTCATCCGGACAAAGAGTTCCTATGTGAGTTCGGGCTAGTCTGTTCTGAGGTCACTAGTCCGTATGGTTGTGAGATGAGAGCTCCCACGTCTAAGTCTTGGTGGACCGGACTTGTCCGCCTTAGTGCCCGAACTAGTCCGGGTCCTCCAGACTTGTCCGTTCTCACCCGGACAAATAGTTCCTGTTTGAGATCAGACTACTCGGTGTGAGGCGGACTAGTCCGAAATTTTGGTAGGTGGCAACGGTTGGCTGTCGGGACTTCTATAAAAGGAGATGCCCTGACTTCATTTTGACGACTCTGGAACCCTAGCACCGCCACAGCCATTCTAGAGCCTCTCCAAGCCTTCTCCATTGCCTACTCATCCTATTGAATCAATTCTTGAGTGGATTTGGGTATGTGAGGAGAGGAGAAGGAAGAACTTCGCGTTTAGGCTATTGGAGTGATCTCGTGCACTTGGTGTGAGTCTTTGTGACCTATGGCTTGTGAGATCCGTGAAGTTTTGTGGATGTGATCAAGTGGGAGCCTCAGATTGTGAGCAACCCCAAAACTTTGTTAGTTCACCTTTGAGATAGTGAAGAATCGGGTTGGCCTTAGTGGCGACTTAGTGAGGAAAGGGTTGTTAGACCCGATCCTTTGTGGACTCCTCAACGGGGACATAGATTCCTAAGTGGAATCGAACCTCGGGCAAAAATTCTTGTGTCACTGTTGTATTACACTTCATTGACCATTAGAATTGCTTAGGGTTAGCTTCGATTATTCCGCTATTATAGTATTCATTGTTACAATCTTGAGATCCACTTTTATATCCTATCAAATTTGTCATATTAAATTACTAGATAGTTTATCTGCACTTTATTGAACTAAAATCTGAAGAAAAGACCATACAAATCAAATTTAGGCCTTTCAGTAGTTAGATCGGACTAGTCCGCCCCTGATCCAGACTAGTCCGGCCTTTTAAGGCTTTTTCAGTAGGCTGACCGGACTAGTCCGACCCTGAGCTAGACTAGTCTAGCCCCTGTATTTCTAATCTTGTTTAATTAAGTCATTTCAAATATTTTAGCCTATTCACTCCCCTCTAGGCAATTTCAGTCGCCGGCTCCCGGCCTCGCCCGCCGCCGTCGACTCCGTACTCGCCCCACCAACCGGCTCCTTGCCCGCCCCGCCCGCCGGCTCCTTGCCCGCCCCGCCCACCAGCTTACTATTGTTTTAATTATTTAATTGTTTATTTTATTTTGAATTGTTCAATTAGATTATAATTAGTTAATTATAAGTGTGTAAAATTTATATGTATATTAACGGGTTTTGAGCTGGTCCGACCCGACGCGGTCCAACACGGCACGACACGGCACGGCCCAACCCGGCCCAACCTGGCACAGCCCAATCCCGCCCGCCCCACTCACGCACCCGACTCACTCACCGCCGCCGCTGCTCGCCCCGCCGCCGCCCCGCCCCCTTGCCGCGCCACCCCGTCCCGGCCGCCGCCGACGCCGCCCCACCCCCTCGCGGCGTCGCCACGGCCCGCCGCCGCCCCGCCCACCGGCCGCCGCCGCCCTGCCCCCTCGCGGCGCCGCTCCGGCCCGCCGCCGCCCCGCCCACCGGCCGCCCCAACGCCCCGCCTCGGTCGCCCCACAGCGCCGCCCTGTCCGGCCCCCTGCCGCCGGCCCCGACCGCCCCGCCGCCGACCCAACCTCGCCCCGACTTGGCGCAGCCCCGCCCTGACCCGCCACCGCCTCGACCCATTGAGGTTTTTTAATTAGTCTCAATTAATTAGCTTAGTTTAGTTTAAATAGTTGTAATTAGTTTAGTTTATAATTAGTTTAGTTTAGTTTTAATTATGTTTCAATTAGTTTAGTTTAGTTTAATTACTTTAAATTAGTTTAGTTTAGTTTAGCTTATTCACGACGGCGCATCGGCACCGTCGTGAATAAGTGCCTTACTTACACCATCGCGCGTCCGTCCCATTCGCTCATTCGACTCTTGCGCCGCCGCCGCTCTCCGCTGCTCCCACGCAGTCGCTTTCTCGCGCCGCCGCCGCTCCCACGTCACCCGTCCCCGCCCACCGTCGCCGGCTCCTACCCCGGCCCCGCCCGCCGCAGTCGGCTCCATGTCCGCCGCCGCCGGCTCCCGGCCCGGCCCCGCACGCTGCCACCGGCTCCCTGCCCGCCCCGCACGCTAGCTTACTGTTGTTTTAATTATTTAATTGTTTATTTTGTTTTGAATTGTTGAATTAGAATATAATTAGTTAATTAATTGATTATGACTGTGTAATATTTATACGTATATTAACGGGTTTCGAGCCGGTCCGACCCGACACGGCCCAACACGGCACGACACGACCCAATCCGGCCCAACCCGGCACGGCTGAGATGGGTTTAGTCGCAACTTATGTGTCGAGACGAGCACGAAGGCGAACGACGACAATGACTTGGAACTTTCATCGGTGACGAGTCGGACCTTTGAACTTTCGATTCTGATCAACTTACCCCCTCTTTCTCGTTCTTTCCTATCTTGTAAATGACTGAAAAATAAAGATGAGTAACGTAACCTTTAGAAATTTATCACCTGTTTGGAATCTGTATGTCTCACATGCGATAGGCGAGTTGGCGAGTCAGGGGTTCCAGGAAGTTTCTAGGACCCGTCGACGGAGCAGAGGGACGAATTGGAAACACATGTGTGGTGTGGACGGTTACTTACGTATGTCTAAACAAATGGTAAGTGTGATTGCTATTGTTTTCAAATATGTGTAAATTATTTATTGTACTAACACACATATATAGGAGCGCGAGAGCGGTCAGGAGCCGACTCCGATTCAGTTGTGGAAGAGGGGTCACACGAGAAGTGACCCGTCACAGCCTGACCAGCTGTGTTCTCAGGCGGTGTCGGACGCACTGGTGAGTTGTTTTGTATTTGTATTGAGTTTTCCTAAATAGTTTTGATGATATTATTGAAAGTTGCCTAGAAGGGGGTGAATGGGCTAATAAAACTTAAAACACAGTTAATTCAACAAAACAGATAGAGTCCGAACTTGTCCGGGTACAGGTCAGGACTAGTCCGGATCAACGCAGTGAAAGTTTTAAATTTAACATGTTTCGATGATTCCTAGCACAATTATTTTGATCTAGTACAAGTAAATGGTGTTGAATACTTATCACAAGATTTTGTAAGGCTAAGAGTGTAAAGAACAATTTATATGATAAAAATAGAGCAAGTAGTGTATGAAACCATAATATGCAAGATTAAACAAAAAATCAAGTAAGTAAGTGGACAATGACGCAGAAATTTTTCATCGAAGTTCGATTCCACAAAGGAACCTACGTCTCCGTTGAGGAGTCCACGAAGGACTAGGTTTCTTTCAACCTTTATCCTCACCAAGTGATCACAAAGATCAAATTCAGTTTATCCACTAACAATCGCAAGTGTAATACAAACTTCTCGGGTCTCACCACAAATTGGGAGCCGCTGGGCAACACCTAGCCGTCTAGGATTCACTTCCAAGAGTAACAAACACAAGGCAACAAGCAAGTAATGAAAATGAATCAAAGAGCTCAATCCCTAGGTGGCCCTAACTCCAAATCACTCACAAACTCTCAACTTTCACTAAGAATTGATTTTATTGACAAGAGGGTGAGAGAGTGAGCTGAAAAAGCTCAAGAATGCTTGTGACAACTTTTAGAATCGTTAGCCTCTGAAATGGGGACCAGTGGACTCCTTTTATAGAGTCCACAAAATGTTACCGTTGCCAACCACCGGACTACAAGTCCGTACATGGGGCCCACACTCTGCGGAATGATGCCCCCTTCAACGGTCACTAAAATTTCAAAAATATTCTGAGTCCAGACTAGTCCGGACCTCGATTCGGGCAATTCCGGATATGTCCCAAAACATCAGAACCTTCTTTTCCGCATTAACATCAGGATAGGTCCGGCTGTCCGGACTAGTCGGAACCCTAGTTCGGACACATCAGAAACTACTTTTTCGTATGCCGGACCGGACAATTCCGGGTCCTGACTAGTCCGGACCTAATGTCCTGACAAGTCCGGACACATCAGTACCTCCTTTTCCGTGAGGTACCCCGGACAATTCCGGGTGCAGACTAGTTCGAACCTTCTGCCTGGACAAGTTTGGTCTTGTCTGAATTTGTCCTTTTAAACTTGTCTACCCTTTCTTTTTAGCTAAACTATAAGAATTGAGCTCCAATCATTTTCACAATTACTTGATGTCGTGTCCTTCTTAATAGTACGGCGTTTCCTACACTCAACAAAAATGAAACCCTAATTCTATGTGTAGGTCTTCAACGCCGTTTCTTTTTCTTCTCTTTTTGGAGGGATACAACATTCTTCTTTTTCGAATTTGCATACACTCTTTGCAAAACTCATTAGTTCTTTAATTATTTAGCATTAATCATCCAAAACTCACTAGGGAGGCCTAGATGCATTTTCAATCTCCCCCTTTTTGGTGATTGATGACAACTAATTAAAATTTTCAACAAAACATAGATGAAAAGAAATTATTAACAACCATTTTTTTTGTATATGAAGGAAATTCCCCTACATGTGTGAATATTCATATGATCATGAGCAACGAACACAAAAAATGGGGTTCTTCATATACACATTGTTGTTCGTGGGGTGCCTATTGTGTGATAAGTGAATAATGTGTGATAGGCATGAACATGACACAACGGTTAACTTATTAGGAACAAGGATAATATAGACACGTCATAACATTGCAAAGATAAAACTATACTCTTACATGTCACTACACACCATGTCCATAAGTACTAAACTTAGTCTTCATCACACAAATACAAGCCAACTTTTAAATGGTCCATTAGATAAATGTAGGCCATGTCTAAATAGATAAATAGATAGATAAATCTACTCTCTTCTCCCCCTTTGGCATCAAAACACCAAAAAGGAAAAAAAGAGAGAGAAGGGGCATCCTACTCCTCATTCTCCTCATCCTCCTCATCCTCCTTGTACTCCCCATAGCTCACATCATCGGCTTCCTCATCATTATTGTTGTTGCAAGTGGGAGGTGCGGTGCTCGAAGAGGCTCCACCTCCTACAAAGAAGGTCAGCTCGTCGGGGGTGAGCTCGGGGAAGTCTGTAATGCTCTCTTCGCTATCCTCGAATATCGCCGGAGAGCCCACAGGTGGAATCTCCAACTTGGCACAAATTGTCGTGATGTTGTCCTTCACGTAGAGACTCTACCTCTTCCTTGCAGCCTTCTCTTTGTGGACCTTCACGCGGGTGTCACGACACGTGGTGAAGATAGATTTGAGCACCTTGAGAAGACCGCTGTAGGTGCCCGTAGGATCCGGAGAGGATGCAGCCTCTCGTGCGGCCCGAGCAGCCGTTGTCCGCTCCCTCAATGTGGCGGAAGGCACGGGAGCCGGGGCAACTAACTGTGGTTGGAGCTTCCAATGCCTCACGTTCTTCACAAAAGTCTTCTTGGTAACCTTCTCAATCATGCACACAATATAGGGTGTGTCGAAGTGTGTAGTCGACACTTCCCCCGGACCTGCTCTGGGCAGCCCGCGGAAGTTCTTTTTCGGAGGGGCTAGACACTCGCGGAGAGCTTCAGCGTTAGGGGCGAGTGAGGGAGAAACTTGACACGGGGAGTTTTACGTGGTTCAGACCGCCGGAGCGTAAAACCCTACGTCCACGGTGAGCAGAGGCGCTCGCTGTATTGCTTACTGCGCAGAACCGGAGTCCTAAGCTTGAGGGTGAGTGATGTCTAGAGTGCGAGTCCACAGAGTTTGAACCCTTGCTAACGTTACCTACCCGAGCCTTTTATAGTCCAAGGCTCGAGTGGCTTACAAGGTGGGCCCGGGACCCGACAGGTGGTCCTAGGGAGATTGCCTGCCATCTACCGTATCTGCAATTATGCCGGTAGTTGTCTCTGGCAAAGGCTTCCGAGTCTTCGTTCTGCCGCCCTGCCCATGCCGCAAGCTAGTCGTAGTGGTTGATGATGGCAGGGGCGGCAGGGGATGTCTTGTTGCTATGTTTACTGGCGGGCAGGCTCTGACACGGTGCGCCAGTCTGCGATGTGACTGAGCACAACGGCACCTGACAGAGGCGTGCTCCGCGTCTCCGCATCTTGGGAAGGCGCGGGCCTTGAATACCTTGTACGAGCAAGGTATGTCGCGTCTTTATGCCTGCTGCCTACCGCGCGGGGGCAGGCAGCGTTGCTCTGCTGGCCACGTGGTGAGTCCGGAGCTCTCCTCTGAGGAGTGGGAGGTCCGACCCCGTGGGACACGTGGAACCTTCGGAGCTCTCCCCGCGGAGGGGGGAGGTCCGGTTGCTGCTGGCCACGTGGCGGGCCCGGAGCTCTCCTCTGAGGAGAGGGAGGTCCGGCCCCGCGGGACACGTGGAGCCTTCGGAGCTCTACCCGCGGAGGGGGGAGGTCTGGCTGCTGCTGGCCACGTGGCGGGTCCGGAGCTCTCCTCTGAGGAGAGGGAGGTCCGGCCCTGCTGGACACGTGGCGCCTTCGGAGCTCTCCCTGCGGAGAAGGGCGAGGTCCTTAGGCATTTTCCCCTGTGCGCGGGGGTACCCCATATCGAGGGTACTGACAGTGGCCCCCCGGGCCCCTCTCGGGGGAGATAGCGAGCCTGAGGTGGGGCCTCCGTCTCTTCCGTTCCACGCACTTTCTCTAAGTCCCGCATTGACCGTTGTCGGAGCACGAACAGTCATGGGATCGTGGGGGCGTGCGCCCACTTGATGGTTGCTTTTACTGCGGCGGTTCCCAAGGCTGCCACTTCTGCACGTCGCGGCGCCTTTTGCGGGGAACCACCGAAGTGCCTTGCCGGCTCGTCTCCTTGGGAGACTAACTTCTTGACCCACCGCTTCAGCTGGATGACTTGGGTCCACTTGTCATCGACGCTTGGTCTTGGAGCCGAAGCGGTTGCCCAAGCGGCGTATTTGAAGAGTTTCAAATCACTTTGAATCGCACCTGGGAAGTTTTAAAAGGGGATCTTACCCGCATCGCGGCTTCCCTTCGCACTTCTCAGCGCTTGCACCTTCCTTGTACTCTTGCGCCTTTGTCTTCCAATCCTCGAGCTCTCCCCTGCCATGGCTTCCAACCTGCTTCCGTCGCATCTCGCTCGGTCGGCCGAGCTTGGACCAGTGCACAGGCTGCTGGGCTGGCACACGGAGGAGCAGAAATGCCGGCTCCGCCAGGGATCTCTCCCCTCCTCCTGGAAAAGGGGGAGATGGTCTTCTTTACTGCTTACGCCATGGCGGGGTTCGTCCCGCCAATTTCTTTCTTCTTCGTCACGTTGCTGGATACGTATGGTCTCCAACTCCACCACCTTTCCCCCAACTCCTTCGTGATGGCCGCCGTCTTTGTCCATTTCTGCGAGATGTTTGTGGGGGTGCATGCTTCAGCGACGCTCTTCCGCTACTTCTTCGTGTTGCGGACGACCGGGCGCAGCTCGAAGACCTAGCTGGGAGCGTACTATTTCCAGCACCGCTGCAAGGACCCAAAGGCCTCTGGGTACCTTTTACCTTTAAGTGCGTCGAGGTGGGAAAACTGGAGGGAGAACTGGGTGATCGTGCAGACCAACGAGCACGATCGCCTCCAGCTCCCAACTGCCGGCCCAACCACCGAGCGTCGCTTCTAGGAGGAGGTCCTAGAGCTGGAGCAGGAGTACGCACCGGTCTTGGAGCGGATCCAGTTCCTGGCCAATGAGGGTCTGACGTCCCTGATGGTGCTAGTGGATTTCTTGTCACGCCGTATTGCGCCCTTGCAGCAGCGCAACTGTGACACCCTCATCTCGGGTGTGAGCATATGTTCATGTTTATGAAGAAGAAAGAACATTTTTTTTTGAAAAGAGGGAACAGAAACAAGTATCAAAAGAATAGCCAATAAAGCCTTCAGAGAGCGCCGAAGGCAACTTCCACGACCAGCAGGCCACGTGGCGTGATCGGGGCTCATCCCTGCAAAATGGGGGGGGAGGCCGCCGCCAAGCTGGCTACGTGGCAGGCTCGGGGGACACCTCCGCAATTGGAAAAAAGGTTCGACCCTGTGGGACACGTGTTGCCCACGGAGCTAGCCTCTGCGGAAGAAGCAAAGGCATTTCCGCAGGACACGTGTCATCCACGGAGCTAGTCCTTGCGGAAGTTAGGGGACCAGTCGCACGGGATATGTGTTAATTTCGGAACGCATCTCCGAGAAGTCCGGATCTATTGAACACGTGTCGCCACCGGAGCTTATCTCCGGAGGTCCGTCGCTGCTAAACACGTGTCGACCTCGGGGCATGTCCCTGAGGGAAGGAAAGGCGGAAAGACCGGCGCCCACACGTGGCGTGCGCGGAGCTCACCTCCAAAGAAGAGGGAGGTCTCGATCGATTGACGCGCGGCACGACCGGAGCTCGTCTCTGCGGATGAAGAGATACCAGGCCCGGAGGACACGTGGAGCTTCCGGAGCTCATCATCCCGGAGGTAACAAATTCTGGAGCAGCTGTTACGCGTAAGGACACCGGTACACAACGGGAACCGATCCAAACTCCACAATGTTGCCAAAGATAAGACGTCAGGATCCAACAAGATCTGAATAAAACTTTTATTCGGGATCCAATCAGATTAGGACTCTTCTCTTCCCGATTATAAATAGAACCCAAAACCTCTGGCCGAAATCACGAACTTCTCTTTCAACTCCTGAGCCGACGACTTAGAGCTCTAGCCCTAACTCGCCGAGCAAAACATCGCCGAAGCACAACAAGGGAGATCATCGGAGAAGAACCAAGCGGTCTGAGGAGGACCTCGAAGACAAGAAGAGCGTGAGGTAGGACTTCAATACCACCTTACGACATCATGTTGTTCATCTCTTGCATCTGTTCTTCGATTCCTTTCGAACAGAAGCCTTTTCGTGGACAGATCACTTGATGATCAGTTTGATCTAAAAACAAGATCATCGCCACGACCACCATTGATCCGAATACCTCTGACCATGCAAGTCATGCAAGAACACCAGATCAATCTAATAGAACTAATCATAGGATAGCATGCATGTGCATCATCGCATCTAGTTTAGGGTTTGTGTATGATATTGATTATGCACGTGAATCCTACATAGCAGAACAAGCTCAGGAAGCTGTGTACGGCGAACTACAGCAACCAGGTTTTGAGAATCAAGAACAACCGGAACCGCAAGAACAAGGCAAGTGCTCCTTGACCATGTTGATCCTATGTTTCGGGTAAAACTATTTTGTTTTGCGAAAAGGTGTGTGTGTGCTGAGTCAAACATGATGGGAAACCCTTTTATAAGAGTTTACTAGTTTTGATTAAACCATCCTTGTCACCTGGGAAGTTTTATGAGTCGGGTATGGTTTTTGCTTTATGCTTCGCTGAGTCCATGGGATTGGGAAGCGAGATAGATGTGTCTAGCTAACTGCACTCATAATAATAATGAGAAACTGATGTTAACAATGAACATGGATCGGAGGGGGATCTAGGCAAGCCTGGGTTTGTGTATGAGGTAGCATGAGATGGTGGTTTTGCTTGCCGCAGATCTAAGGACCGGTTCATGCATGCACATGCCAGGATAACAGTGCCACCACAAGGCCAAGTATGGGTGCGTCTTAGCTGAGTAATTAGGTAAGTTGCTAGAGTGTTATGGACTGTGGAAGGCGCGGGGAATGGGAGTCGAGTGAGGACTGCCCTGGGAACTGCATGGCACAAGAGGGGGCCCGTGGGTGGGAGAATTGGAGATTCTAGCCTGCCGGTGAAACCTTAGTGAGTCCATACATCTAGTAACCCCTTTGTAAAGGCTATTTTGTGATCTCTTGACCATACATCGACGGTTGTGTACTGGTATAATGGAGGTTCTGCAGTCGCCGACGGGTGACGAAATCACAAACTTGTGGGTAAAGAGGTGCAAACTCTGCAGAGTTATTAAAACTATCATGATAGCCGAGCTTACGGTTACGAGCACCTGGCTAAACTGCCATGATTAGATGGTATGGTTATTGGAATGGTTATTGGGAAGGTTCTTGGTTATGGTCATTGATTATGGTTTGGTTTGGGACTGTGAGTTTGGGAGATGAGATGGTTGCATGACTAATGGGTCATGACATGAGATTGGTCTCGGTGCGAGACGAGGTTGTTTTATGAGATGAGATGGTAGCGAATACGAGGAGGTATTCGTGAGTATGAGTAAAGGATTGGTTAATGTTCGGATGGAACACGGGAAGTGATGGAGGTATGTTGGTAATTTAACACAGGTTGAGACTACATTCATCTAAAGTTAAGTTGCTGTTTTATCAATGGTTTTATAAATTTGCTTTTCTGCAAATAAGCATTTTATACCTACCTTGTTTATGAGCTGCATATCATGTGTTATTCCCGCACTTGCTGAGTACATCATTGTGCTCAAACTTGCATTATTATTTCTTCATCAACAGCAAGAGAAGGCTACTATGAAGACCGAGTAGAGCATTATGGCGTGTGATCTGTTCTCAACCTTGCCTGTGGAGGGAATAGAGATGGAGCCACTTCTGCTTAGTTTTGCTTCCGCATTTAAATAAGAATTCCACTGCGTAGAAATAAGGACTTCCGCTGTGAGCATGAGTCCAAGACTCATGAGGTGCTGTAATAAACTCTGTTATTCGTGGTAATATATAATCTGAATTCAGTTTGTGGAACGTATGTGTATGTGTGATAAACATCCTGGGCACACATATGCATTAGTTCTCGGTTCCGTGGTTTTCCACAGAATTGAGGGCGTCACAGCAACCGCCCGGCATGGTGCTACACTGGTGAGCAGGACTGCACCAGGTTGGAGAGGGGTCTCGGCTCTGATCCTTCCGATGAGGAGCTGTACGAGATGGTGGGCAAGGTGAGCGGCTACTACGTCACCGGTGGCGACCTCGCCTTCCCGACCTCTGCCACTCCCCTCTTCTTAGAGCCGCAGAGGAGGTCAGAGCTGCTATGGAAGATGCCGAACCTCGACGACATTGGGATCGCCGTTCGTTAGGTTGGGGATACCCTCCGGGGCATCTCGATCCCTGGGACCGAGCGCCCCGGATCGGAGCACGAGGCGTCTGTCGCCGCCCAACCCGCACCGAGGGTCGGCGGAAATCAAGCCGCCGACAAGGGGAAGGGGAAGGAGCCGGCCCCCGGGCAGCCAGAGAAGAAACGTGCCCGGTCTCCCTCGAGGGCATCGCTTGTGCCGAATCAAGGGGCCGGGGCACCCTTGCGCCCATCTCCCGGAGGCGCTGGTCCGTCGAATGGCGACTCAAAGAGACCCTGGGTGTCCCACTCCGGCGGGTCTCTCCCTGGACAACGGCAGTCCGAGGAACCCCAAGCGTCCCGCCACTCTTCCTCAGGCGGAGGGGCTTCTAGGAAGGACGCCGGTGGGGCGACGCCGGGGAGTGCGCCGGGGGCTCAGACGCCACAGCCAGCGAGCGTTCCGGCCGCAGGTCCTGGCGGTTCTACTCTGGCCCAGAGGCCGGGGCTACAAGCCCGTTGGAGCGCTCACGTCGCCCAGTAAGTGTTACTCTTTCTGGCTCGTAGGAGTAGCATTCCCTTCTCCTCTCTTAGCCTGAGAGCTTTCTTTGCCTGTAGGGACTCACCGGCTGCCGGGGGCGAGCCTATTCCCCGACCATCTCCAGTCGGCGGAGGCTCCGCGCCACAGCATCCGGGAACTGCGGTGGTTCCAACGGCCCCCAAGTCGGCGGGGGCTTCTTCTGTGCCAGCGAGTTCGCCCTCTGCGGTGGCTGCGGCAGCACCTGTTCATCCTCCTTCACCAGCCCGGAAGTCCGGTGCTGAGGCTGGAAGGGCTGCTGTAGGCGCAGTTGCTGGCTCCCTGGCCCCCCGGGTCAACGTCTTGCCTCAGTTGCCGAGGCATCATCACCTTCGCTGGTCGTGGACGCGACAGGGGAGGTCAGGGGCACGACTCCTGCCCCCGCCGTCTCGGTGCCCATGTGGGATGCCTTGGGGCGTGTTCAGACAGACGCCCGATAGTTCCAGGCCGCCTTTGAGCGGGAGCAGGGGGCACTGGCTGGAGAGAGGGAGCGCCTTCTTAGTTGGGAGCACCTCTTGCAGCAGCGGACCTAGGAGGCTAAGGCAGAGCTCGACTTGAGGCAGTCAAGGCTTGATGCCATGGGTGCTCTGCTCGACGCTCAGAAGAAAGCCGTCGGCCGCCTGGACTCAGAGACCCGGCGGCTCCACGCTACCTTCCGCGAAGCTCTGGCCCAGGCCGAAGCCAAGGCCGAGGCGCGCTCTGCTGCCGTGGAGGAGTTGCGGCTGCAGGTAGTTCGTCGAGAGTGCGCCGTCGCCAATCGGGAACGTGTCGTGGCAGCCGAGGAGGAGAAGGTT
Organism: Neostapfia colusana; assembly: GCA_030760725.1. Lineage (NCBI taxonomy): Eukaryota > Viridiplantae > Streptophyta > Magnoliopsida > Poales > Poaceae > Neostapfia > Neostapfia colusana. The sequence continues at coordinate 106,190,292 of JASWHV010000008.1, forward strand.
GCCGCACGGCTGAAGGCCAGAGAGGGCGAGCTGAGGGCTCGGGTCGAGGAGCTAGAGCTCCGCGAGTCGGCTGCTGCCGCGAGGGAGGAGCAATCCTCCTGGGAGCGCGAGGCGGCGCTGGATCGTGAGCTGGCAGCCCGCCAAGAGTTAGAGAAGCTCCAAGCTTCGCAGTCTGTCGAGGCCCAGGCGGTCTGGAGCTTTGTTACCATGGCGGGGTCCGCCTTGGTTCCTCTTGGTTTCAGCCCGGTGCGGACGGAAGCTCCAGCGCAGGACGTGTTTGAGGCAATCACCGACGAGCTTGAGGTGGAGGGACGAGGCCTGGTGAAGGAGGTCGCTACACATGTGCTGGTGTGCTTCCGGAGCCAAGACCCTTCCTTCTCTCTGGAGCCAGTCCGTCTAGGACCCGTCGCCGAGCGAGAGGAAGCTGCCAGGGCCGAGGTCGGGGACGTGGCCGCCCTTGTGGCCTCTAGGTTCCAACGGGAGTCCGGGGACTCTTAGGCATCCGCCCCCGTGGCCAAAAGGCCCTGTATCTTTTTTTTTTTATTTTTGTTGAGTCTGTAGCCCAGCTCATGGAGCCTTGAATGAATAGACTCTTGTTATCTTATGTGTCTGTGTGCTTTAGTCTTCTTCTTAGTTTTGCGTGGCCGAGCCCTTAGCTCCGCAAGGTACTCAGAGGCCTTCACCAATCTCGAAGCTCTGCACAGACACCTTCCCCGGGTCCTTATTGTATTAAGGGCCCCGGAGGCCTCCGGAACTCGCCCCATGAGAATGGGGGGTCCAGATCTGCTGGCCACGTGGCGGGCCCGGAGCTCCCCTCTGAGGAGAGGGAGGCCCGGCCCCGTGGGACACGTGGAGGCTTCGGAGCTCTCCCCTCGGAGGGGGAGGTCCGGCTTCTGCCGGCCACGTGGCGGGCTCGGAGCCCCCCTAAAAAGAGGGGAGCTTCGGCCCTGCTGGACACGTGGGGCCTTCGGGGCTCACCCCTGCGGAGGGGGCGAGGTCCGGATCCTTCGGTCTTGCCTTGGAGCTCCGGTATTGCGCGATCCCGTAGTGGCCCCCTGGTAGGTGTGCCCCATTGGTTGGCCGCTCCTACCATACTCCTGCGGGGAGCTAAGGCCGAGAGGTCCTGCACACAAGTAAGGGAAACATAATTCTCCTTGGGGCTCCCCCTTCCCTATCTCATAGTCTTATTTGGCTTACGGTCCCTATCCATTTGTACGGTGCTTGGGAACTACAGTGCGTGAAGTGCCGGGAGCTCGGGGCTCCCTGGCCATCGGCAGGTACCTCAAACGCAACCGCCTTCGGTAGGGCAGCAAATGCCGACTAGAGGTGAGAATGAGAAAAGGGAGCTGAGTGAATGGTGAGCATACACCGGAAGTGCGGTCATAAAAATTAATACGTAATTTAAATGAGCACAAGGGAAGAGCAAAGTAGGACAGGTTTCTTTTCATATAAATTTCCATAGGAGGAAGGCAGGCTAAACATGGAGGCAACGACCCGCCCCATTAAGAAGGGAAGCAAGACTCTACGCGCTTAGGGTTGGAACCAGGCCAAACTGAACGTAGTCCTAGACCATCCCTTGAGACTTAGCTGCTCTGAGCGCTGTTCCTAGACTCTCTAGGATCTATTACAAAAAGAAGAGATTGTCCTACTATTGCTCTAGGGGTAGAACTTACGGAGGTGTTCTATGTTCCAAGGGTTCGGGAGCGGATCCCCATCCTCAGTGGAAAGGCGTACGCACCCGGGACGGCACACTTTTGTGACTCGGAAGGGACCTTCCCAGCTAGGGGAGAGTTTGTCGGTCCCTTCGCGAGAAATTATGCGCCGCGACACCAGGTCGCCTTCCTGCAGCTCCCGTACATGCACATACCTTTGGTGGTAGCGTCGGAGCGCTTGTCGGTACCGTGCGTTGCGGAGTGCCGCATGTAATCGAGCCTCGTCGACAAGGTCGCTGTCTTCACGCCGGAGGTTGTCCTGCGCGGCTTCGTCGTAAGCTCGGACACGGAGGGACTTCATGGTGATCTCTGGGGGAAGCACAACCTCGTCCCCGTACACCATGAAGAAGGGTGTCTCTCCGGTGGCCCGGCTCTGGGATGTCCGGTTAGCCCATAGTATGCTCGGAAGCTCGTCCACCCACTTGGCGCCATGTTTCTTCAAGCCGGCATAGGTGCGGGTCTTGAGGCCCCGAAGAATCTCGGCATTGGCCCTCTCAACTTGTCCATTGCTCTTTGGATGAGCAACGGAGGCATAGCACACCTAGATGCCGAGGTCTTCGTAGTATTCTTGGAACACTGCGCTAGTGAACTGGGCCCCGTTGTCAGGAATGATTCTGTTCGGGACCCCGAACCGGCAGACGATCGACTTGATGAACTTCACTGTGGATTGCTTGTTGATGGTGACAACGGGTGTGGCTGCCGGCCACTTGGTGAACTTGTCGATGGCGATGTAGAGGTACAGGAATCTCCCGACGGCTCTGGAAATGGTCCCAGGATGTCCAACCCCCATACGGCGAACGGCCATGAGGGTGGGATCATCTGAACCGCCTGAGCCGGTGTATGGATCTGCTTGGCGTGGAACTGGCACACCTTGCAGCTCTCGACCATCTTGACGGCATCCTGGAGTCCTATCGGCCAGTAGAAGCCATGCCGGAAGGCTTTACCAACAAGCGTGCGTGAGGAAGAGTGACTCCCACATTCGCCTCCATGGATCTCAGCGAGCAAGTCGCAGCCTTCCCCCTGGGTTATGCACCGCAATAGGACGTGGTTGGCACCACGCCGGTAGATATCCCCTTCTACCAGCGCGTACCTCTTAGCCATGTGCACGATCCATTCAGTGGATACATGTTCATCAGGGAGGATGTTGTCTTTCAAGTAGTCCCGGATCTCCGTGATCCATGCATCGGGTCTGACTTGAGCTTCTGGATCTTGAGCGCTGGGTTGCATGGAGTCCCTAGTGACGCTTACGATCCTTGGCACGTCCATGGCTGCAGGGCCGCCGGGACCGCCAGCTTCGAGGTGCTGGTCCAACCCCCTTCGCCCGGCTCGGCAGGCCGGGCTGTGGGCCACAGCAATGTCCTCTCGAAGACTCCTTCGGGCACAGGGGCTCCGGAGCTCACCCCTGCGGAGGGGGTGAGATCCGACATCGGAACTCACCCTTGCTGAGGGGTTGAGGTCCGGGAGGTCTCTGAGGAGGTCCTGTACATGAGTAGGGAAATGGTAATTCTGCTCAGAGATCCTCCCTTCACTGTCTCTTAGTCTTATTTGGCTTACAGTCCTAGGCCGGTATACGGGGCTTGGGCAATCCAGTGCACTCGGTACCAGATGCCCGGGTCCCCCCTTGGTCAGAGTGTAACCGTCCAGCCCCTAGTACTTAGACCGTAGCACTAGGGAGCCAGAGTGCGCATGCTTTGGGTGCATCCAGGCAAAGCAGACTCCTGGACCTCCCGCTCTGGCGTAGATCTTTTCCTCGAGGAGACCAACTGGTGTCACAGTGCCCTAACAGGGGGAGGTCCGAGAGGCCCCCGGGCCTTTGGCAGGTACCTCAAGCACAACCGCCTTTGGCAGGATGGCAAATGCCGACTAGGCATGAGAGTGGGAAAGGAGAGCCGAGTATACGATGAGCGTACACTGTCATGAGCATGGGAAGGTGATCATAAAAATTAACGCGTAATTTAAATGAACACATAAGTAAGCGTGGTAGGACAAGGTTCTTTTCATTCATGTAAGTCCATAGGAGGAAAACAGGTCGTACATGGAGGCAACGACCCGCCTGTGAAGGGGGGCAGAGCCTACGTTCTTAGGGTACAAGACCAGGCTAAGCCGAACGTGGTCCTGGACCACCCCCTGGGGCTTAGTTGCTCCGAGCGCTGCTCCTGGGCTCAATGGATCTGTTACAGAAAGAACAAACCCGTCCTACCACTGCTCTAAGGGTAGAACTTACGAAGGTAGCGTCGGAGCGCCTACCTTGAGCTCCCATGCACGGACCTCTAGTGGTAGTGCTGGAGTGCCTGCCGGTACCATGCGGTTTGGAGCGTTGTAATGCCATCTTGCCTCGTCGACGAGGCCGATGTCCTCACGCAAGAGTTGGTCCTGCGTGGCTTCATCGTATGCTCAGACACGGGGGGACCCCCATGGTGATCTCCGGGGGGAAGCACGACTTCGGCCCCGCATACCATGAAGAAGGGTGATTCCCGTGGCCCGGCTCTGGGATGTCCGGCTGGCCCCCGACGTAGAGGAACTGGTATCCTCGTCAACAACATGCCAAAGACTTGGGTTTAAGGAGATTAGATGCAACTTCATGTTATGCTTCCACATGGTATAGTTAGTTCCATCAAAGTGAGGTGGTTTGCCTAAGTGAATTGACAAGTAACTAGAATATGAATTTAGACGCTCATAGTTAAAAGGATATCGTGAGTAGTCTTGTTGACTACTCTTGAGCTTATTCTCCAACTTCGCCTTATTTTTCTTCTTAGCTTCCTCCTTCTTCTTCTTGAGGAGAGCCATGAGATGAAGAACTTCTTCATCTTCTTCCGAGCTTGAGACATCTTGTGGAGGAGTAATAGATGGAGGTGGGTTTTAACCTTGCTCTTCGAAGTTGTTCGGATTTGCTCCATTTTCCTTGGTGGGATCAACTTGGCTACCGGTCTTGTCCCCCATCTCCTCTCCAAGCGATTAAGCTTTTGTGGAGAGTTAGCCTGTAACACCCCAAAAATCTTGTTAAGACCCTAAATCATGTTAAGAGGGGAATTTAAAAATTTTTGGACGTGTTGCATGTTTTGCAAAAATTCAAATTCAAACTGGAATTCAAATTAAACTCAAAACAGAAAAGAAATAGAAAAAGAAAAAGGAAAACAGAAAAAAACCGGCCAGTGGGCCGAAACCCACTAGCCGGCCCACCCAGCAACCGCGCAAGCCCGCAGCCGCGCGCGCTCTTTCCTTCCGCTGACAGGTGGGGCCCGCCATTTGTTCGTCTACCTCGAGCCCGCGCCGGACTCTCTCACCCCGAATCCAAACCGATCGGGATTTCTGCGAATCTCAGCCGAATTTCGCTCGGGGGCGACGCAAACTCGATCTAAACCACCCCGCCGCCCTCCCCCGTCTATAAAAACACCGACCCCGTTCTGTTTTTCCCACGCGATCCACCGATTTTACTCCGGTGAGAACCCGAGCCTTCTCCGACGAATTCTGGTCGATCTACGCTCGGAAATTCCGACCTAACTCGCTGGTCTTGATCCACCGCCTCCGGGGAACCTTGCAGGTGCAGAAAACTCGGTGACTTGCGGTGCAAACACAGCGCCGACGAGCCTCGCCGTGAATTCACCTCGGACCTCGTCGCCGATCACCTTCCAGGACCTCCGGGCTCAAGAAAACCCCCGAGGTGAGATCCCCGACCTCCCCTCTACCGATCAATGCCATAAGATCACAGTTCTAGGAAGAATTCTCGAAGATCCGAAAGTCTCCGGCGAGATCGCCGCTTCCCGCCGCCGGCAGCGCCGCCCACGCTCGATCAGAGCGACGTGACCGCTTGTGCGCCGTTTATTTTAAATCGCACGGTAGGGTTTAAATCCCCGCGTACCGGTTCGACGTTATAATCTCAGCCGTCGGTTTAAAATCGGACGGTCCATGTCAGCCCCGCGTTATAAAGACTGGAAATCTTACGTGCTACCCCCTGGGGTTCTCGGAAAATAAGAGCTAGCCCCGAAAACTTCTGATCTAGCCTCTGGAACTTCAGAAAATCATGTAAATTCATTTAAAAATCAGTTTTAGCCCCTGGACTTAATAAAAATTAGGAAAAACTCCTCTGTTATGAGTAGCTAGACCCCTGAAAATTCTTAAAATAATATTATAGACCCTGTAGTGGGGTAAGTTTACCTTTTTAACCCTGTTTGATATTTAATCTAGGAAATTGAATATGTGACTAGTATTTAGAATTTAAAAAGTGGGACAAACATATTGTCAAAAATCAAATTAAAAACTTTCTTATTACTTAGAAAACTTTGGAGTGAGATAAAAATATATTTTGGGCTGAAATGAATCTGTTTAATGTATTACTCACATTTATTAGTTATAGGGACACATTTTTAAGTAAAGAATAGTTCTGAAAATAGGGAAAATAAATGTAAAATAGTTTACATCAGAGGAAAAGGTCAAAAATATATTAGTAAATATTTTAGATCAAAACCTATTCTGTTTAGATGATGTGTTTTGTTATTTTTATAATAAAGTTCACATTTAGGCATAGGAAATAAATCTGAAAATATAGCAAATAGTAAATGATAAATGGAGTTCTAAAATCCAAAGAATTCAGTTTAGGGTTGGTAGAAATTATGAAGACACATATGGAGAAGGAAAATACCTTTCATGCATATTTGGTAGTTAAAAGGTGTAGTAATTGAATATAAGGAATTTATTTAAATTGGAAACTTATATATATAGTATGTAAGTATAAATGTGAACACAAAAGTAGGAATCATATACATATGATTAAGAGTGCATGCAAGCCACAAATCAACACACATAGAGTAACCACAACTCATATAATGGTGAATGACTTTCATAAATATGAATGTGTGGTTTGTATGAAGTGGAAGTGTGAACTATGTCTTATGGATTGTTGTTTTTTCTTTTGCTATGTGTGATGGTATGATGTAGAACCTGCTCAAGAGCAAGTTATTCCTTTCCAAGATCAGGACTAACCATTTCAAGAGCAGCAGGAAGGAGGCAAGTGTCCTTGACCACTTTGATCCTATACTAGGATGATTAGATAGAATTATTGCATTGTCAAGTTAAATATGAAACCCATGCTAGGAAGTTTCACTAGAATTGCATTACCTTGTTTCCTTGTAGCATTGGGTTGGGATTCATTTTATCATGTCATTTATTATTATGCATATGCTTAGCCATGCTTAGAATGGGATATTTGGGATATGAGATCATCAGTTTATTTTACCATACTCTTGAATGAGATATTGTGAGTTATGTAGAGGTAGGGATCAAGGCAAGTTGGATGTTTTGGTTGTGTGCTGGGTGCACGAGACTCGGGTTTGTGTTTAGTACTTGCCTGGATCCTAAGGACCGGTTCATGGAGCATGTAACCTGGGTTTACAGTGCCAACCACATGCTGAGATGGGGCAGCTTGGCCAATTAATTAGGTGTATCCCCGGCGTAGTATGGGTGTGTTGGATGGTGCGGGGAGTAGGTGTCAGCTGGACTACCATATGAACCGCAAGGCTCAAGAGGGGGCCACTGCAGCGGGGTTGGAGCCTCTTGTATGCTGTTAGGGGTGAAACCTCAGTGGGCCCACGCTCGTCGGGAATCCCTTTGTAAAGGCTTCGTAGTGATCTCCTGGCTACACACCTGGGAAGTGTGAATGTGGTTCGTAGCCACTGGCATAATGGAGGTTCTTTTAGTCCACCCGGCAACGGGGGATGAAATCACTACATGTGGGTACAGTGGTGCAAACTCTGCAGAGTCAAAACTGTCATGACAGCCGTGCTCACGGTCAAGAGCGGCTTGGACTTATTCATGATTAGAGGATTTATGGTTTTGGAAGTTATGTATGTTAAGCGGGGAGCTTAACATTGGAAATGATGTTATGGTTATGGGATTATGATGATGGGATGGGAGATTGGGACCATTTCACCTGTGTAGTAATGTAGGTGCTTAATAAGCTAAGATGATAGGTATTAATTGCATAGTGCTTTAACCATGAGTTCAACCTCTCCTTGTTCTAGCCATGCATGACATAATTTTCCCATACTTGCTGAGTACCATCGGTACTCAACCTTGCATATTTTGTTGGTTTATATTGCCGCTCAGGTCAAGATAATGAGATGGTGTATAATGACCAAGACTTTGGACCCGAAGAAGGTTTCTAGGTTCATGGAGACCCCGGGCAACGCCTGTGACGGAGCCCTCAAGAATAATATTCCGCTGCTAGTTTATTTACTTGTGATGAACTTATTATTGTCCATCGAGACATTTGCTATGAAAGACTTATTTATATTCGACACCTGGCTTGTAATAAATGGTGCTTCACTATTTGTCATCACATGTATGAGAAAATGATCCTGGCATACATGTGATATTCACTTGGTTGTTCTTCGGAAAAACCGGGTGTGACAGAAGTGGTATCAGAGCCAAGGTTGCCCGTAGGAACGTGGACCTAGGTAGAAATGGACGTATTTAAGGGTCCTACTTTCTTAAAAACTATTTTTACAATGGTGTGTGTTGAAAAGTGTTATTTAATGAGTCACTTTCTTCATCTTACCCCCAATTTTCATTCAAAATAGGATTTTTGTTTAAAAAGTTTATCTAACCTAAGTTTAAATGCTTTTTGTTTTAGATGGTTCGCATGATTCGCACCGCTCGCAAGTCCACAGGAGGGAGAGTTCCCGTAGTTGCCCTTGCCGAAAGAGAGGAGAGCCGTCCGGTGACGTACCTTTCCTACGGACTGGCAGTAGGAGGCTTGTTGCGCCGTCTTCGACGTATGCTCGAAGCCGCCGGCAATACGGGCAAGCTAATCATACACTATAGCTCTACCAGGACCATCCGGGAGAAGCGGGAAGAATGGAGTTCAGAAATGAGGATTATCCATGAAAATCAGCTACTCAAGATCCACCGCTCTCGAGCCTGTCGAGCGACACAGGTTGATGCGGAGAAGGATGTTACCTGGGAGGCCATCACCTGCCAGAGTCACATCTATCGTCGACACCTGGACAGAACTGAGTACATGTATGTCCTCCAGCGCGAGAGTGGTACAACGGAGTATAAGTACCCGCCAGTGCAGCAAGGGACTTCCCATGAGCACATGGACCTGTTCTTGGAGGATGCTGCTATGCTCAGCACTCGACTGCAGGAGTGTCAGCAGGAGCTTCAGGATGTTCGGGACACCCTGAAGGAAACCGAGGTGTTGCTTCGAGCCTGCTTAAGGGCGAGAGAAAGAGGAGATGGGAATGAACTGTGTGTCACCGTGAATGATACATGGACTCCTGACTCCCCGGATCGCCGAACGATCAGGCGTCATCGCACTTCTCCACCAGCAGCCTCCCCACCCAAAGCAGAGTCAGAAGGCAGCCGAAATGATGAGGAAAATCCCGAGGAGCCAGCTCAAGAAAACGAGTAGCGTAGAGTCTTTCCCTTAAATTAGAAGGATGTCGAGTAGTCAAGTCGTTACGTTAGTTAATGGTGTGTTAATGCTTGGTGTGTGACGTGAGTTGTGGAAGCCATGAGCAATTGTCCACAACCTCGTCTTTAGATTGTTTTGCTTTGGTGTGTGAACCCACATGAAATAATATTGCATTTATTTTTGTGTGAGAAATGAACCCTCAGAAAAGTATAACAAAGCCTCAACACTTCAAAGTACAAACAAGTGAAAGTAGTAAGATGATACTAAATGCTTTCAAAATTAACATTGGATTGATTCTGCCAGATGGCCGGAAGAGGAAAAGGACGTGCTGCCAACCCCGCCAACAACAACGATGAGGCATGCAACCCTCATCTTTCCTGAGAATCAGAATCAGCTCATCCAGAACTTGACTCAAGTGGTGGCCAACTTGCATCAAGTTCCACCTCCACAAGCTGCACCACGCCAACCAAGGTTGAGTGAGTTTCTAGGAACTCAACCTCCAAAGTTTGCAAGTGCTGCTGAACCTCTGGAGGCAGATGATTGGCTTAAGACCATTGAGAGCAAGATGAGGATCATACAGTGCCAAGGGTATGAGAGGGTGCTGTTTGCCTCTCATCAATTGCATGGACCTGCTGCTGATTGGTGGACCGCCTACGTGGCTGCCCATCATGACCTTGAGAACATCACTTGGGAAGAGTTCAAGCGTAGCTTCCGCAACCATTACATCCCAAGAGGTGAACTCAAAAACAAGAGGAAGGAGTTTTTGGGACTGCAGCAGGGAAACATGACGGTAAGGGAATACCTCACTAAATTTACTCAACTATCCCGTTATGCCCCGCGGGACATAGAGACTGATGAGCAGAAACAAGATTGTTTCGTGGAGGGACTTACCGCGGAGATGCAGTGTGCAATGTCCTCAAATGAGTATGAAAGCTTCCAAAAGATGGTGGACAGAGCATTTGTGGTAGAAAGGAAGCTAAAGGCCTTGGAAAATGAGAATAAGAGGAAGGCCGGGTGGTCACATCAAGCCTCAGGGAGCAACACCCGCCCACGTCTGATGCAGCAACCTGCAGGGCAGACGAACCGTGCTACGGTGCCCTACTCAGCACCAAGAGGGTACAACCCGAACTTCAGGCCTCCGGCAGCACAACCACAACGTCAGTTTGTACAGCAGCCTCGCCCCGCATATCCACCTCGACCAGCAGTACAGGGACCTCCAAACCAACCCCAAGACAGCAAAGGCCAAGCACCTAAGGTTGGGGTGCAATGTTTTAGCTGTGGTGAAGTGGGGCACTATGCCCATAAGTGCCCAAAGAAGAAGCCCGTGCAGCCACCACAGCAGAATGTAATGAGAGGACGGGTGAACCACGTCACTATGGAGGAAGCGCAAGAGGCACCCGACGTGGTAGTTGGTAAGTTTCCTGCCAATTTACACCTTGCAACCCTGCTGTTTGATTCTGGTGCTACCCACTCGTTCATTGCTCAAGGGTTTGTTAAGAAGCATGACCTAGCAACAACACAAATGAACCATATGCTAGCTGTAAACTCTCCAGGGGGAGAAATAAGGACAAGACAAGTGTGTCCCAAAGTGAACCTAGACATTAATGAGGTGGTATTTACTGCTAACCCCATAGTGATAGATTCGCAAGGGATAGATATTATCTTGGGTATGGATTGGTTGACAAAACATAAAGGAATCATCCATTGTTCGACCAGAATGGTGGAACTAACTCACCCTAATGGCACAAGAGTAAAGTTCATAACAATACATGAGCCTAGGAGGGACATTAAATTGAATCAAGTTGAGGTGAAAGTGGAGGAGATCAGGACCATCAGGGAATATCCAGATGTTTTTCCGGAGGATTTGCCAGGTATGCCTCCCGATCGTGAAGTGGAATTTGCAATTGAGCTAGTGCCTGGAACAGCCCCGATATACAAGAGACCTTATCGGATGGACTCCAAGCAGCTAGAAGAACTCAAGGATCATTTGAGAGAATTGACGGAGAAGGGGTATATTCGCCCTAGTTCCTCACCATGGGGAGCTCCGGTGATATTTGTGCCCAAGAAGGACGGAACCCAAAGATTATGTGTGGATTACCGTGCCTTGAATGAGGTAACCATCAAGAACAAGTACCCATTACCCCGCATTAAAGACTTGTTTGATCAGTTGAGGGGAGCTTGTGTGTTCTCGAAAATTGATCTCAGGTCGGGATACCACCAACTCAAGATAAGGCAATCTGATATTCCCAAGACAGTTTTCGTATCGCGGTACGGACTGCATGTGTAACAGCTCTAACTTTTGTAAAGTTTGATTTCAACTTATGAAACAAAGTTAAGGCGATCAAAGGCTATAATTGTGTCACATGAAATGACGAACACACAAATGGACATGTGAGGGAGTTAAAATTTCCTCTAGCCCATGCTCAACACATGTTAACCTAGGAGAAAGAATTAGACTTCCAAAAACTCTAACTCATGTGCACCTTCTCTATGAGTAGAGTGGAGGAAATTTAAATGCAATTTGAATCCTTTTGAAAGGATTCCTATTCAGATTGTACAAAGGCCCATATGTGAGAGAATAGATGCATTTCTCATGTATTCAAGAGCCTAAGTTTCAAATTTGGAGAATTTTAGGTTTCATATACTATTTATTCCGAGGATTAAATGAGGGCACGTTCAAATTCAAACTTAAATTTGAATTTTGAACCAAACATACTCAATTTCAAAATCTGATTTCAGATTTGAGTTCCTCATAATTCTTTTAGCCTATCCTCCAAGTTTTATCACAATTGGAGCTCATTTGCTATTTTAAATCGAAATGGGGGATAAGAGGGAGAATTGTGGCTGTGGACCCCACTGGTCAGTCTCACAAAAGTGCAAACCGACTCCACCGATGGCTGAGCGTGCGACAGCTCTCGGCAGCCGATCGCACACGACGATCTTCGGTGCCACCTCCTCCTCTCCGGTGCCCTTATCTTCCCCCGAAGGCTGCACAGGCGAAGTTCCACTCTTCTCCTGCTCTGCCTCGCTCCCGTGGGTTTCTCTCCCGAGCAGAACACAACCAGCGCCCATTTTCTTCTCCCGATTAGCCAGCCACCTAGCCACCAGAAGCTTGAGGTCTCCACAGCAAAAAGCTTCGCCCCTGAGTGCTCTAGCCGGCTGTCAACTTCCCTCCGCCGTCCCGAGCTCACCGGCGCCCAGAAACAGAAAAGTTTCTGCTGCTCCTGTGTTGCACGTCGGAGGACCGAAACTGATCACCGTGGACAGCCCAAACCAGAAGGGATCACGCCCAAGCAAGCCACCCCATATGTGCACCAACAAGTCTAGTTGCTCACCTCCAAAGATCAGCCCCAGCCATTGATCACAGAGGGAGAATTTCAAGTTTTTCTCCCGGGCGGCAGAAACGGACCATGAGGTAAGGAATTGTAAAATTCGTCCTCAATTCGTGTTTGTTGGGTCTCAAACTTCACATACAGGATGTTAACTGCCTAGCACACCTCCTCCATCGATTTTAGACCAAGAAATTGAGTGTAGAGTGAGCAATCCGAGCTCTTTTAGAGGGTATGCCGCTGGACCCTATCGGGCGCACGGTGCCGATGGGTTTAGAGCACTCTCCAGCTGGTTTAGACCTCATGCCGGTCTTCTACATGATCCCCTGGTGCTGTAGAGCCCAAGAACCAACCATTTGGTGGAGAATTCACCGTGCAAGACCTCGCCGGAGCTCTAGGGTTTGCTGTGACCGGTGCGCCCTGTTTTCCGGCGAGTTTCAGCCGCCGGCGACCTCACCAACGTGTTCAGCGTGGGGAAATATGGGGGGGCGGCCAGCAGGGGGTCTGGAGGTGGCTGGGAACTTGTTTTCCGGCGACCTCGCCGGAGTGGGCCGCCACTGCCCTGTTGGGCGCGAGTCTGGAGGTTAGGGATGACAGGTGGGACCCACTGTCAGCATTTAAACATTTTCCAGATTTTCCCACTTTAGTTCAAACTTTGGAGAGCCATAACTTTGTGTAGGAGTGTCCAACAATTGTGAAACAAATTTTGTTGGATTCCTCTAAAAGAGTACTATCCAGGGGTGCAGGCCAATGTTTATGAAAATCCCTGGATTTGGCTCACTAATTCATTTAAGTAAAACTTTGTATGAATTTTTACAGGAGTTCTGTTTATTGGAAAATTCCCAAATTTTGACAGGAAATTGTCCCAAACTTATTTGAACTCCAGTAAAAATTTCAGAGGCATTGGACCTAATTTGCTTGGTCAAATAATGTGTTCATTCCTTATGTCTCTGAAAAATAGGAAAATAAATAGAGACAATTTCAGCTTTTCACCATTCTTTGAAAAATCCATATCTCCATGTAGGAAACTCCAAAAATGGTAAAACCAATTCCTATGGACTCAGGACATTTTGTACTTCACAAAAAGTCTACTTTGCAGCATAGGAAAGCTTAATATCTAGGGGGTAAAGGCAGATTAGTGAAAACCACATAAGGATTTGTTGTGCTCACATGAAGCCATTTCATGAGCTCAATTTTTGCACACTGCCTGAATACCTTCCATAGAGGCTGTGGTTAAATTCTAAGCTTCATTGGACCTATGGAACTTGAGCTACCATCTTTTAGGTTTAAGTGTTCATATAATGGACTTAATCACATGGTGATTATTAGTATCTCTTTTCACCCTAGGTTTCATCATCTCTAAGGTTGTAGATCCAACAACAGAAACCTTTCTATTGTTTATCTCTCTTATGCGTGAGTTAACTTGTACAACAATAGTTTTGAATCATTTTCTAAATTGCTTGTGAATACATGTGCATAAATCATCTTAATAGCTCACGTGACGTCGACGTTCGACGAGGACTCGACTCTACAGCGAGGATCTCCATCTCGTGACGAGTTTGGCGGATTCTCCGGAGGAAGACTAACTCCTAGCTTCTAACAAAACCGTTGAGCAAGGCAAGCCCCGGTTTGCATATCGTTACCGTTTTAAATTTTACTTTACTTCACATCATGTTTATTAGACTTGAGTGCATTATGTCTAGGATGATTGAAACCCACTTGCATGCCTATTACATCCCTCATTAGAAGGTTTAGTGTAGGCTTTGCCTCGTTGTAGATGCTAGGCTAATATTGTAGCTAGCTCGGTAGAAGTCGAGTAGTAAAAAGCTACTCGCGAGAAAGTTCGAGTAATGGAGTTACTCGCGAGATATAAAGGATAAGAGCACCCTCATGAATATGAGATGGGGACGGGGATGTTCCTGTAGGATGGAGCGCTCAAGGTTGGTCTCGACCTGCGATGGGTGTGACAATGCTTGAGACCACATTTGGCCTGGACCGGGATGGTAAGGCAAATGTGGAGGTTGGTTGTAGCCCCGTCCGTGTCGGTTAAGGACCGTATGTATGCGGCCCTGCTGGACAAGATTGAGCTGTACCGGATATATAGTGGGGTATGGGACCCATGAAACCGATGTAACTTGATGGACCATGATATAGAAACTCATCCTTCGCGTGGGAATGGCGTTGAGAAGGCGGGAGGTGTAAATCCTTTAGCGGGCAACTTCGACGTGTCCGCGTAGAGGACCATCCTGCTCGGCGTGAAGCGTTTTTCTATGTCGGGGTGTCATGTGAAAGGTTGCTGCATACAACGTAAGAAAGAGCTCTTGAGAGAGTCTTTTAAGGTGGGTGTATGTGTCGTGTATTCTGGGTTGTTATTGATTCGAATCACCGTCGCTCGCGGAAGAGGATTGAGCATACTTGCCCACTGCGCCGTGACTTAGTAAGAAGAGAAACTAAGTCTCTTAACTTGCTGTTTGTGGATTAATCACTGTATTGGAACCTTGACTGAAGTAGTTATAGAGCCAACTAAATTTCATTTCCACCTTAGGCTAGCAACATCGGGATAAGCGTTTCTTGTTTGATTGTGGACTTCCGATGTTGTGAGGCGTGAGGACCACTAAAATGAAGGCTATAAGAATCTGAATATAAGGATCAAGTTTAGTCAAGATGCATTTTGCAAATTCCTATGCCTACTCTTTTACTACCCCTGCATGTAGAGTTGCATGTTTAGGAGTGACGGGTAAGTCTTGTTGAGCCTTAGTGCTCACGGTTGCTTCTGAGTTGTTTTTGCAGGTAGCAGGATGCCTGCTATGAAGAGGGTTGTTCGGTGAGACGATGAACCTCACAGTTTGTTCAACTCATCGGAAACCTAGCCGCTGCCTTTCTTTGGTGAAGCTAGTAGGAAGCGTTCACGGGCTGAACGGCTTCTCTTCGGCGTAGTTAGGGTCGAGAGTGAGTAGTTTGTCCAGCAAATATTAATTTCCGCTGCGCGTGTACTTTATGTTGTAAAAGAAATTATCTTGAGTAACAAAATGGTTCCGTTATGTTCTTATCGTCTTTTCGTGCATGCTGTTGGGTGCCGCATCGCACGGTACCACCCACTGCGATTCCCGGGCCGGGCGCTCACAGACGTGGTATCAGAGCCGCATTGGGAATAGCACGCATGAAAAAAGCATATTTTCAAAAACTTAGAGGTATACGAGTGAGGAACGTATAGTATGCCCACATAAGGAGTATTATTAGCATAGTTACTTAAGGTGGCAAGCTAACAGTGTGTTACTCTTCAGTATTTAAATTCAGTAACGACGCACCTACATGGAGGTAAGAATGGTAAGGAACGCCACCGAAAGCGGATCAATTTCGGTTAGCTCACCCATACGAGGAAAGTAGTGTGGGGTGTCCTGTTCAGCAATGGACGGGAAGTGAATATGTTTTCTAAGACTCTTCATGTCTTAGAGACATACGAAATGCACTAGCCTCCAGTGCGCAAACCCAGGGGCAAGAGGAGGAGACCCCATCGTGTGGTTTGTAACACGAAGTATGTTCTCTAGGACTCTTCATGTCCTATGAGGCTTACGGAAGCGCTGTTCCACCGGTGTGTTTTATTGCAATGGTGTGGATCCCCCGTCGGGTGGTGAATAACCCGATCATGTACCTTGAGACGTGGCTTGACTCAAGGACGGCCCGTATGGCAATGATACGGGGCGTATGTTTTTACTATGATATGGACCTGCCTGAAATGATAAACCAATGTGTGCATCATTATGGAGTGGTTTTATGCAGGTACCTTAACCACGTTAGTACATGTCGTGTAGACAACGTTTGTGAGTGATCGTTTTAGTGCCACCATTTGAAACGTATATGCCGGTATAAAGCCGGTTAGGATTTTAATTTGGTGAGGAAACGTAGTACCGTGGCATGTTTTGAACAGAATGAAAAGAAGGTTTGAAAAAAAAGAGTAAATTTGGAGTCTAGGATTCTATTAGGGGGTAATGAACTCCTATATTAAACTAAGAGTCAATTGGGAGTATAGATGTATTCACGAAGACTTAAGAATAACCTCCCCTGTTTATGGCAGAATTTTTGCTGAATTTGAACAGGGCATAAATTTTGTTTGGTTGAACCAATGGAGGTGAGTGATACATTTCTGGAAATCTATTGAAGTCTTATACAACTCTTCAGTAGAACTCCAGATCATAATCACCCTCCAAATGGATGAAATTCTCAGAGGAGTGTAAACTGCCCAAAAACAGGGCAGTCACAAATTGCTCTCTGGAAATATCTGTATTTCGACCATAACTTTCTGTAGAAAAATTTCTAAGGGTCAAGTAATACACCGTTGGAAAGCTTGTGATATATGCTATGACTTTGTAGTTCAAAGTTTCTCCAGATTTGGAGTTTAAAGTGATGAAATCTTGCGGACAAAACAGCCACTTTCAAAGGAGGTGCTGTCAAAATTGTTCCAGATTTCTGTTAACTTTGAAATATCACAACTTTTGATCCAGAACTTATATGAAGGCAAATGAATACTCGTTGGAAAGATATTGAAGTTAACTATAACTTTAATATTCAACTTGAGCCAAGAAGTTGCCATCTTCATATTCAAATTCTGGTATTAAGACCAATTGGTCATTCTGAATAGAGTAGTGCTTATTGCCATTTAGCTTGGGACTTGTTGTGGACAGGGATGTTTTACACTTCTCTAAGCTCCATAACATATTCTTGAGTTATTTTTCAGTTTGTCCTACTGTTGGAATTAAGGGTTTGGACAAACTTGCTCACATTTGATAGATTTCAGTATTGTCGAACCCTAGTTAGCTTGTGTAATGCTGCAATATTGATGTGATGTTTTTACGGTGATGTTGTCAATTCAAGTTGTGTTTAAACTTTGAATTTTAACCGTAAATTGCTCACTCTTGCAGCATGGATTGTGCTCATTCCAGGAGTGAGGTTGGTGAGTCGAGTCACGACAAAAGTAATTCGCCACGACAAGAAGTGCCGACATCATCAACCGGATTGGCGGAAATCTTGGCAAAGATGGCTGAGTCTCTGGATCTGTTGGTGCGACAAAGCATACGACAGGAGACACTACAGCAAAATCCCCCGCCAAGCACTTATATGGATTTTTTAGCAAGACAACCACCGGTTTTCTCGGAAGCGAAAGAACCGTTGGAGTCGGCTCATTGGCTCCAATGTATTGAAGCCAAGTTCGATACGCTTGAGTGCGATGAATATCAAAAGACTCTATTTGCCGCTCAACAACTCCACGGAGCCGCTGGAGCTTGGTGGGCGGAGTACATCGCTACTCTTCCTGAAGGTCATCGAGTGACGTGGGATGAATTCCGGAATGTTTTCCGGGCACGTCACATTTGTTCGGGAATTCTACGAACAAAGTATCAAGACTTTCTGGAGTTAAAGCAAGGAGAAAGGAGTGCGTACGAGTACTTCAAGGAGTTTGAAGACTTGATGCAATACGCAACTCATATGGTTAACTCGGAAGCGTTGAAGTGCGACTATTTCTTCCGAGGTTTGAATGTCGAACTTAAGGAACAAGTTACCTTGTTCAATAATGGTATTTACAATGAATTGGTAAATGCCGCTATCATTAAGGAAGACATGCATCTTCGTTGTGAAGCGGAGCTGAAAAGAAGTATACCGCCAGACAGTGATATCGAGGTTCGTCCATACAATAGAGTGGCGGTATTACTCGCCAGTTAGGCAACAAATTCAGCCTGTGGTGCAACTCTCACAACCACGGCTGGAGTTGCTCACTTATGAGCCTCCACCTCAATAGCAGCTATCAGAAGTTGTTTGTGCAACCCTACCACAACCAGCTGTGCACAGTTTATCTCCACCTCGTGTTAGTAGAGAGCTGAGGATTTCTGCAACACAAAACCGTCGTGGAGCTGAGCAGAGCCACACTTATGTGTTGTCTCGTCAATGCTCGGATCAGCACTGTGAACCCTCAAGGAAGAATCCTTCGAAAGCTGGTAGGGTTAATTACACTGCTATTGAGGACATTGCAAAAGGCGAACCAGTGTTAGCGGGCATGTTCACGTTACATGAACATCCCACTTTCATTTTGTTTGATTCCGGGGCCACCCACAATTTTATTAGCAGAGACTATGTGCTGAAGAATGATATTCCATTTAGCACAGTTAAGCATCCGTTTCATATCAGCTCACCCGGAGGCAAGATATCAACAGATGAGATGGTCTCTCGGGCACCTTTATGTTTGGGTGGAAACATCTATCCTGCGAGCCTTATCATACTCAAAGGCCAAAGGATTGATATTATCTTGGGGACGTCATGGTTGACACATTATGGAGCTATCTTTGATATCAGCTCTCGGACTGTCCAACTGAATTCCCCAATACATGGTTGCAACATATTGAATCTTGTGGATCCATCACAACGTGTTGCAGCAGTGCATCAGATTGAAGCTCCTAAAGTTGAGGATATTCCAGTGGTATGTGAATATCCAGATGTGTTTCCCGAAGACTTGCCGGGCATGCCGCCCGAACGTAATGTAGAGTTCAAGATTGAACTAGCACCGGGAACCACACCTATTTCTCGGCGACCATATAAAATGGCACCGAAGGAGCTAGCAGAATTGAAGGAGCAGCTTAATGACCTCATGGATAAGGGTTTTATACGCCCAAGTTCATCACCTTGGGGCTGTTCCGCACTCTTCGTGAAGAAGAAGGACGAGACTTTGAGACTATGCGTAGATTATCGTCCACTGAATGCTGTCACTATCAAGAATAAGTATCCACTACCACGCATCGATATTTTGTTTGATCAACTAGTGGGTGCTAAGGTATTTTCCAAGATGGATCTTCGGTCCGGGTATCACCAGATAAAAATTCGGGCAGAAGACGTACCTAAGACGGCGTTCTCGACAAGATATGGTCTTTATGAATATCTTGTCATGTCCTTTGGGTTGACCAATGCTCCGGCTCACTTTATGTATCTCATGAACTCTGTGTTCATGCCGGAGTTAGACAAGTTCGTTGTGGTTTTCATCGACGACATCTTGGTCTATTCAAAGTCAGATGAAGAACACGCTGAACATTTGCGTATTGTACTCCAACGCTTGAGGGATCACAAGCTATATACAAAGTTCAGTAAATGTGAGTTTTGGATCAGCAAAGTGCCGTTTCTTGGGCATATTATTTCAGCGGAAGGCATTGCTGTGGACCCAAGTAAAATCGAGCAAGTGCTGAATTGGAAATCTCCAACATCTGTTCATGAAGTGAGGAGTTTCCTAGGTTTAGCGGGTTACTACCGGAGATTCATTCCAAACTTCTCCAAAGTCGCTAAACCTATGACGGAGCTGTTGAAGAAAAGCACCAAGTATGATTGGAGCAATTCATGTGAACAAGCTTTTCAAACTTTAGTGAAGTATCTCACTACAGCTCCAGTTTTGGCCCAGCCGGACACTACGAAGCCGTTTGATGTTTATTGTGATGCATCCGACATCGGTTTGGGTTGTGTGTTGATGCAAGAAGGACGTGTGGTCGCGTATGGATCCCGACAACTCAGGGGTCATGAGCAGAATTACCCGACGCATGACCTTGAACTAGCTGCAGTGGTCTTAGCATTGAAAATGTGGAGACATTATCTACTAGGCAATCTAGTACATCTCTACACTGACCACAAAAGCTTGAAGTACATCTTCACACAGAAAGAACTGAATATGAGGCAGCGAAGATGGCTAGAATTGATCAAGGACTATGAACTTGAAATTCATTACCATCCAGGCAAAGCGAATGTGGTTGTCGACGCACTTAGTCGGAAAGCCCACGTTCACCATTTAGCCGTGGCTGCACATGAAGAAGGAGAACCAAGCCTGCGCTTAGTTCCCTACGGATCGCTGTTCAACCTCGCTCTTATTCCTACAATCCGAGATGAGATTGTAGAGGCTCAAAAGAGAGACAGAGGTATGTCTCACATCCGGAGGAGAGTGGACAGCGGTGAATTGAAGATGTTCCGCAAAGATGAAGAGGGTACTATATGGTTTAACAACCGCATAGTGGTCCCCCGAAACATGAAATTGCGGAGGAAGATATTGGATGAAGCACATTTATCCAAGTACTCCATTCATCCGGGAAGCAATAAGATGTACCAGGACTTGAAATCTAAGTTCTGGTGGACACGGATGAAAAGAGAGATTGCGAAGTACGTATCCGAGTGTGATACGTGTCGGCGGGTTAAAGCCGACCATATGAGGAAAGCCGGACCACTTCAACCGCTGAAGGTTCCAGCATGGAAGTGGGAAGACATAAGTATGGACTTCATCGTCGGTTTACCCATGACCAGCAACAAGCATGATTCTATTTGGGTAATCGTTGATCGTTTGACCAAGACAACACATTTTATTCCAGTCCATACCAAATATGTGGCAAAGAAGTATGCGGAGCTGTTCATCTCGAGAATCGTGTGTTTACACGGGGTTCCCCGCACCATCGTGTCTGATCGAGGTGCGTTGTTCGTATCCAGATTTTGGGAGCAACTGCATGCTTCCTTAGGAACCAAGTTAATCAGGAGTTCAGCGTATCATCCGCAAACTGATGGTCAAACAGAGAGGGTAAATCAGATTCTGGAGGATATGCTACGGGCATGTGTCATCAATCATGGGAAGAATTGGGATGACTATCTACCGTTAGCAGAATTCTCATATAACAACGGTTATCAATCCAGCATAAAAATGGCCCCGTATGAAGCTCTTTATGGCCGGAAGTGCCGCACACCACTGAATTGGTGTGAGTCCGGCGAGAGAGTAGTCTACGGGATTGATCTTGTGAATGAAGCCGAGGAACGAGTGCGAGTGATTCAAGCCAACTTAAAGGCTGCTCAATCTCGGCAGAAAAGCTATGCAGACAAAAGACGTCGACCTCTTCACTTTGACATCGGGGACCACGTTTATCTTCGTGTCTCTCCGATGAAAGGAGTTCATCGTTTCGGAGTGAAGGGAAAGCTTGATCCGTGATTCATCGGGCCGTTTGCTGTCACTGAGATATGCGGACCCGTGGCCTATCGTCTGGAGCTACCGACGTCACTTTCGGGTATTCACAATGTTTTCCACGTCTCTCAACTGCGGAAATGTCTTAAGTACCCAACCGCAGTTCATATGGAGAACATTGAGGATCTTCAACCAGATCTCACTTATTCTGAGTATCCGATATAGATTCTTGACGAGAAGACTCGCGCCACAAGAAATCGGACATTGCGATTTTACAAAGTCTTGTGGAGCAACCACACAGCTGATGAAGCCACGTGGGAAAGCGAGGAATTTCTCCGTTTAAATTTTCCAGACTTGTTTGTACCATATGTCCAGTAGTCATTCTCCCTTCTTCTTTCTTTTTGTAATCTCGGGACGAGATTCTTTTAAGGGGGGAGAAATGTAACAGCCCTAACTTTTGTAAAGTTTGATTTCAACTTATGAAACCAAGTTAAGGCGATCAAAGGCTATAATTGTGTCACATGAAATGACGAACACACAAATGGACATGTGAGGGAGTTAAAATTTCCTCTAGCCCATGCTCAACACATGTTAACCTAGGAGAAAGAATTAGACTTCCAAAAACTCTAACTCATGTGCACCTTCTCTATGAGTAGAGTGGAGGAAATTTAAATGCAATTTGAATCCTTTTGAAAGGATTCCTATTCAGATTGTACAAAGGCCCATATGTGAGAGCATAGATGCATTTCTCATGTATTCAAGAGCCTAAGTTTCAAATTTGGAGAATTTTAGGTTTCATATACTATTTATTCCGAGGATTAAATGAGGGCACGTTCAAATTCAAACTTAAATTTGAATTTTGAAACAAACATACTCAATTTCAAAATCTGATTTCAGATTTGAGTTCCTCATGATTCTTTTAGCCTATCCTCCAAGTTTTATCACAATTGGAGCTCATTTGCTATTTTAAATCGAAATGGGGGATAAGAGGGAGAATTGTGGCTGTGGACCCCACTGGTCAGTCTCACAAAAGTGCAAACCGACTCCACCGATGGCTGAGCGTGCGACAGCTCTCGGCAGCCGATCGCACACGACGATCTTCGGTGCCACCTCCTCCTCTCCGGTGCCCTTATCTTCCCCCGAAGGCTGCACAGGCGAAGTTCCACTCTTCTCCTGCTCTGCCTCGCTCCCGTGGGTTTCTCTCCCGAGCAGAACACAACCAGCGCCCATTTTCTTCTCCCGATTAGCCAGCCACCTAGCCACCAGAAGCTTGAGGTCTCCACAGCAAAAAGCTTCGCCCCTGAGTGCTCTAGCCGGCTGTCAACTTCCCTCCGCCGTCCCGAGCTCACCGGCGCCCAGAAACAGAAAAGTTTCTGCTGCTCCCGTGTTGCACGTCAGAGGACCGAAACTGATCACCGTGGACAGCCCAAACCAGAAGGGATCACGCCCAAGCAAGCCACCCCATATGCGCACCAACAAGTCTAGTTGCTTACCTCCAAAGCTCAGCCCCAGCCATTGATCACAGAGGGAGAATTTCAAGTTTTTCTCCCGGGCGGCAGAAACGGACCATGAGGTAAGGAATTGTAAAATTCGTCCTCAATTCGTGTTTGTTGGGTCTCAAACTTCACACACAGGATGTTAACTGCCTAGCACACCTCCTCCATCGATTTTAGACCAAGAAATTGACTGTAGAGTGAGCAATCCGAGCTCTTTTAGAGGGTATGCCGCTGGACCCTATCGGGCGCACGGTGCCGATGGGTTTAGAGCACTCTCCAGCTGGTTTAGACCTCATGCCGGTCTTCTACATGATCCCCTGGTGCTGTAGAGCCCAAGAACCAACCATTTGGTGGAGAATTCACCGTGTAAGACCTCGCCGGAGCTCTAGGGTTTGCTGTGACCGGTGCGCCCTGTTTTCTGGCGAGTTTCAGCCGCCGGCGACCTCACCAACGTGTTCAGCGTGGGGAAATATGGGGGGGCGGCCAGCAGGGGGTCTGGAGGTGGCTGGGAACTTGTTTTCCGGCGACCTCGCCGGAGTGGGCCGCCACTGCCCTGTTGGGCGCGAGTCTGGAGGTTAGGGATGACAGGTGGGACCCACTGTCAGCATTTAAACATTTTCCAGATTTTCCCACTTTAGTTCAAACTTTGGAGAGCCATAACTTTGTGTAGGAGTGTCCAACAATTGTGAAACAAATTTTGTTGGATTCCTCTCAAAGAGTACTATCCACGGGTGCAGGCCAATGTTTATGAAAATCCCTGGATTTGGCTCATTAATTCATTTAAGTAAAACCTTGTATGAATTTTTACAGGAGTTCTGTTTATTGGAAAATTCCCAAATTTTGACAGGACATTCTTCCAAAATTCCTTGAACTCCAGTAAAAATTTCAGAGGCATTGGACCTAATTTGCTTGGTCAAATAATGTGTTCATTCCTTATGTCTCTGAAAAATAGGAAAATAAACAGAGACAATTTCAGCTTTTCACCATTCTTTGAAAAATCCATATCTCCATGTAGGAAACTCCAAAAATGGTAAAACCAATTCCTATGGACTCAGGACATTTTGTAATTCACAAAAAGTCTACTTTGCAGCATAGGAAAGCTTAATATCTAGGGGGTAAAGGCAGATTAGTGAAAACCACATAAGGATTTGTTGTGCTCAGATGAAGCCATTTCATGAGCTCAATTTTTGCACACTGCCTGAATACCTTCCATAGAGGCTGTGGTTAAATTCTCAGCTTCATTGGACCTCTGGAACTTGATCTACCATCTTTTAGGTTTAAGTGTTCATATAATGGACTTAATCACATGGTGATTATTAGTATCTCTTTTCACCCTAGCTTTCATCATCTCTAAGGTTGTAGATCCAACAACAGAAACATTGCTGTTGTTTATCTCTCTTATGCGTGAGTTAACTTGTACAACAACAGTTTTGAATCATTTTCTAAATTGCTTGTGAATACATGTGCATAAATCATCTTAATAGCTCACGTGACGTCGACGTTCGACGAGGACTCGACTCTACAGCGAGGATCTCCATCTCGTGACGAGTTTGGCGGATTCTCCGGAGGAAGACTAACTCCTAGCTTCTAACAAAACCGTTGAGCAAGGCAAGCCCCGGTTTGCATATCGTTACCGTTTTAAATTTTACTTTACTTCACATCATGTTTATTAGACTTGAGTGCATTATGTCTAGGATGATTGAAACCCACTTGCATGCCTATTACATCCCTCATTAGAAGGTTTAGTGTAGGCTTTGCCTCTTTGTAGATGCTAGGCTAATATTGTAGCTAGCTCGGTAGAAGTCGAGTAGTAAAAAGCTACTCGCGAGAAAGTTCGAGTAATGGAGTTACTCGCGAGATATAAAGGATAAGAGCACCCTCATGAATATGAGATGGGGACGGGGATGTTCCTGTAGGATGGAGCGCTCAAGGTTGGTCTCGACCTGCGATGGGTGTGACAATGCTTGAGACCACATTTGGCCTGGACCGGGATGGTAAGGCAAATGTGGAGGTTGGTTGTAGCCCCGTCCGTGTCGGTTAAGGACCGTATGTATGCGGCCCTGCTGGACAAGATTGAGCTGTACCGGATATATAGTGGGGTATGGGACCCATGAAACCGATGTAACTCGATGGACCATGATATAGAAACTCATCCTTCGCGTGGAAATGGCATTGAGAAGGCGGGAGGTGTAAATCCTTTAGCGGGCAACTTCGACGTGTCCGCGTAGAGGACCATCCTGCTCGGCGTGAAGCGTTTTTCTATGTCGGGGTGTCATGTGAAAGGTTGCTGCATACAACGTAAGAAAGAGCTCTTGAGAGAGTCTTTTAAGGTGGGTGTATGTGTCGTGTATTCTGGGTTGTTATTGATTCGAATCACCGTCGCTCGCGGAAGAGGATTGAGCATACTTGCCCACTGCGCCGTGACTTAGTAAGAAGAGAAACTAAGTCTCTTAACTTGCTGTTTGTGGATTAATCACTGTATTGGAACCTTGACTGAAGTAGTTATAGAGCCAACTAAATTTCATTTCCACCTTAGGCTAGCAACATCGGGATAAGCGTTTCTTGTTTGATTGTGGACTTCCGATGTTGTGAGGCGTGAGGACCACTAAAATGAAGGCTATAAGAATCTGAATATAAGGATCAAGTTTAGTCAAGATGCATTTTGCAAATTCCTATGCCTACTCTTTTACTACCCCTGCATGTAGAGTTGCATGTTTAGGAGTGACGGGTAAGTCTTGTTGAGCCTTAGTGCTCACGGTTGCTTCTGAGTTGTTTTTGCAGGTAGCAGGATGCCTGCTATGAAGAGGGTTGTTCGGTGAGACGATGAACCTCACAGTTTGTTCAACTCATCGGAAACCTAGCCGCTGCCTTTCTTTGGTGAAGCTAGTAGGAAGCGTTCACGGGCTGAACGGCTTCTCTTCGGCGTAGTTAGGGTCGAGAGTGAGTAGTTTGTCCAGCAAATGTTAATTTCCGCTGCGCGTGTACTTTATGTTGTAAAAGAAATTATCTTGAGTAACAAAATGGTTCCGTTATGTTCTTATCGTCTTTTCATGCATGCTGTTGGGTGCCGCATCGCACGGAACCACCCACTGCGATTCCCGGGCCGGGCGCTCACAGTATGAATACACTGTCATGCCATTCGGGCTAACTAATGCCCCGGCATACTTCCTGTATCTCATGAACAAGGTATTCATGGAATATCTAGATAAATTTGTGGTGGTTTTCATAGATGACATTCTCGTCTTCTCCACAGATGAAGAAGAACATGAGAAACATCTAAGGTTGGTGTTGCAGAGGCTGAGAGAACACCAACTATATGCCAAGTTGAGCAAGTGTGAGTTTTGGCTGAAGAGAGTTCCCTTCTTAGGACATATAATCTCGGAGGGAGGAATCTCCGTGGATCCTGCCAAAATCGAGGATATACAGAAGTGGAAGACCCCTGAAAATGTCGGGGAAGTTCGAAGCTTCTTGGGATTGGCTGGATACTATCGACGGTTTATAGAGGGATTCTCTGAGATCTCGAGACCTCTCACCAAACTGTTGGAGAAGGGAATCACATTCACATGGACGCCGCAGTGCGAAACGAGTTTTCAGGAGTTAAAGGAGAGATTGACAACAGCCCCAGTGCTTGTTATGCCAGATATGCAGAAGAACTTTACGGTGTACTACGATGCCTCTGGAAATGGGTTGGGATGTGTTCTCATGCAAGAAGGGCATGTCGTGGCTTATGCATCCCGACAACTCCGGAAGCACGAAAAAGACTATCCTACACATGACCTAGAACTAGCCGCAGTGGTACACGCGTTGAAAATTTGGCGGCACTATTTGATGGGGAAGAGGACCGAGATATATACGGATCATAAGAGTTTGAAGTACATATTCACACAGCCAGACCTCAACCTCAGACAGAGGAGATGGTTAGAGCTAATCAATGACTTTGATGTGGGCATCAACTATCATCCTGGGAAAGCAAACGTCGTGGCCGATGCTTTAAGTCGGAAAGTGCAGGTTAATAAGTTGAGCTTGAAGGACATGCCTGCAGAATTGAAGGACGAGGTTATAAGGCTCAATCTATGCCTGGTAAATAGTGGTGAAGCCATCGCCATGGAAGTGGACTCCACACTAGAGTGAGACATCCGCGAGGGTCAAAAGAAAGACGAGAAGATACAAGAGATCAGACAACTCATCAAGGAAAATAAAGCTCCTGGTTTTCGAGAGGATGAACAAGGAACGGTGTGGCACGGGAAAAGAATCTATGTGCCAGAAGTAAAGGAGATCCGTGAATTGATTTTGAAGGAGGCTCATGATTCTGACTATTCCATTCATCCTGGGAGTACGAAAATGTACCAGGACCTCAAGAGCATGTATTGGTGGTATGGCATGAAACGAGATGTCGCGGAACATGTTGCCCTATGTGACACATGTCAGTTGGTGAAAGCAGAACATCAATGACCCGCGGGATTATTGCAACCACTCAAAGTGCCTGAATGGAAATGGGAAGAAATCAGCATGGATTTCATCGTGGGATTGCCTAGGACCCAATCAGGGTATGATTCAATATTGGTCATCATTGATAGGCTAACTAAGGTAGCTCATTTCATCCCCGTGAAAGAAAGCTACAGCGGATCCAAATTGGCAGAGTTGTACATGTCAAGGATCATGTGTTTCCATGGAGTGCCAAAGAAGATTGTGTCGGATCGAGGGACACAGTTTACCTCGAGGTTCTGGCAGAAGTTGCACGAAACAATGGGAACCCATCTGAACTTTAGTTCTGCCTATCATCCCCAAACTGATGGGCAGATGGAGAGAACCAATCAGATCCTTGAAGATATGCTGAGGACATGTGCACTCAAAAACAATAGGAGTTGGGACAAGAACTTACTGTATGCGGAGTTTTCCTATAACAACAGCTATCAAACTAGTATGAAGATGTCACCGTTCGAAGCTTTATACGGGAGGAAATGCAGAACTCCCCTATTTTGGAACCAAACAGGGGAAAGTAAAGTGTTTGGTCCAGAAGTACTACAAGAAGCCGAGGCGAAGGTGAGGGAAATTCGCAACAATTTAAGGATAGCACAGACACGCCAAAAGAGCTATGCTGATGTACGAAGAAGAGAGCTCGTTTTCAACGTGGGAGACTATGTCTATCTCAAGGTGTCCCCTATCAGAGGACTTCGTCGGTTCAAGGTGAAAGGGAAGTTGTCACCTCGATACATCGGACCCTTTCAAGTTCTGGAAAGGAAAGGCGAAGTGGCGTATCAACTAGAGTTACCGGCTCGTCTATCGGACGTGCACGATGTGTTCCATGTGTCACAACTCAAGAAATGCCTGAGGACGCCTGAAGGGGTGTTACCCATGAATGAAGTGGATGTAGCTGAGGATTTGTCTTATGCCGAGCAACCATACAAGATTTTGGAGACAATGGAACGCCTCACCAGAAATAAAAGAATCCGGATGTGCAAAGTGCAGTGGAAGCATCACTCAGAAGAGGAAGCCACCTGGGAGCGGGAAGATGAGCTCAAGGCACAATTTCCGGAATTGTTTTCTTAGAACCACCAATCTCGAGGACGAGATTTCTTTTAAGGGGGGTAGAGCTGTAACACCCCAAAAATCTTGTTAAGACCATAAATCATGTTAAGAGGGGAATTTAAATTTTTTTGGATGTGTTGCATGTTTTCCAAAAATTCAAATTCAAACTGGAATTCAAATTAAACTCAAAACAGAAAAGAAATAGAAAAAGAAAAAGAAAAACAGAAAAAAACCGGCCAGTGGGCCGAAACCCACCAGCCGACCCACCCAGCAACCGCGCCAGCCCGCAGCCGCGCGCGCTCTTTCCTTCCGCTGACAGGTGGGGCCCGCCAGTTCTTCGTCTACCTCGAGCCCACGCCGGACTCTCTCACCCTGAATCCAAACCGATCGGGATTTCTGCGAATCTCAGCCGAATTTCGCTCGGGGGCGACGCAAACTCGATCTAAACCACCTCGCCGCCCTCCCCCGTCTATAAAAACACTGACCCCGTTCTGTTTTTCCCACGCGATCCACCGATTTTACTCCGGTGAGAACCCGAGCCTTCTCCGACGAATTCTGGCCGATCTACGCTCGGAAATTCCGACCTAACTCGCTGGTCTTGATCCACCGCCTGCGGGGAACCTTGCAGGTGCAGAAAACTCGGTGACTTGCGGTGCAAACACAGCGCCGACGAGCCTCGCCGTGAATTCACCTCGGACCTCGTCGCCGATCACCTTCCAGGACCTCCGGGCTCAAGAAAACCCCCGAGGTGAGATCCCCGACCTCCCCTCTACCGATCTATGCCATAAGATCACAGTTCTAGGAAGAATTCTCGAAGATCCGAAAGTCTCCGGCGAGATCGCCGCTTCCCGCCGCCGTGCGCCGCCGGCAGCGCCGCCGCGCGCTCGATCAGAGCGACGTGGCCGCTTGTGCGCCGTTTATTTTAAATCGCACGGTAGGGTTTAAATCCCCGCGTACTGGTTCGACGTTATAATCTCAGCCGTCGGTTTAAAATCGGACGGTCCACATCAGCCCCGCGTTATAAAGAATGGAAATCTTACGTGCTACCCCCTGGGGTTCTCGGAAAATAAGAGCTAGCCCCAGAAACTTCTGATCTAGCCCCTAGAACTTCAGAAAATCATGTAAATTCATTTAAAAATCAGTTTTAGCCCCTGGACTTAATAAAAATTAGGAAAAACTCCTCTGTTATGAGTAGCTAGACCCCTGAAAATTCTTAAAATAATATTATAGACCCTGTAGTGGGGTAAGTTTACC
The DNA here is from genome assembly GCA_030760725.1 of Neostapfia colusana. Classification (NCBI taxonomy): domain Eukaryota; kingdom Viridiplantae; phylum Streptophyta; class Magnoliopsida; order Poales; family Poaceae; genus Neostapfia; species Neostapfia colusana. The sequence continues at coordinate 106,219,985 of JASWHV010000008.1, forward strand.
TTTTTAACCCTGTTTGATATTTAATCTAGGAAATTGAATATGTGACTAGTATTTAGAATTTAAAAAGTGGGACAAACATATTGTCAAAAATTAAATTAAAAACTTTCTCAGTACTTAGAAAACTTTGGAGTGAGATAAAAATATATTTTGGGCTGAAATGAATCTGTTTAATGTATTATTCACATTTATTAGTTAGAGGGACACATTTTTAAGTAAAGAATAGTTCTGAAAATAGGGAAAATAAATGTAAAATAGTTTACATCAGAGGAAAAGGTCAAAATATATTAGTAAATATTTTAGATCAGAACCTATTCTTTTTAGATGATGTGTTTTGTTATTTTTATAATAAAGTTCACATTTAGGCATAGGAAATAAATCTGAAAATATAGCAAATAGTAAATGATAAATGGAGTTCTAAAATCCAAAGAATTCAGTTTAGGGTTGGTAGAAATTATGAAGACACATATGGAGAAGGAAAATACCTTTCATGCATATTTGGTAGTTAAAAGGTGTAGTAATTGAATATAAGGAATTTATTTAAATTGGAAACTCATATATATAGTATGTAAGTATAAATGTGAACACAAAAGTAGGAATAATATACATATGATTAAAAGTGCATGCAAGCCACAAATCAACACACATAGAGTAACCACAACACATATAATGGTGAATGACTTTCATAAATATGAATGTGTGGTTTGTATGAAGTGGAAGTGTGAACTATGTCTTATGGATTGTTGTTTTTTCTTTTGCTATGTGTGATGGTATGATGTAGAACCTGCTCAAGAGCAAGTTATTCCTTTCCAAGATCAGGACTAACCATTTCAAGAGCAGCAGGAAGGAGGCAAGTGTCCTTGACCACTTTGATCCTATACTAGGATGATTAGATAGAATTATTGCATTGTCAAGTTAAATATGAAACCCATGCTAGGAAGTTTCCCTAGAATTGCATTACCTTGTTTCCTTGTAGCATTGGGTTGGGATTCATTTTATCATGTCATTTATTATTATGCATATGCTTAGCCATGCTTAGAATGGGATATTTGGGATATGAGATCATCAGTTTATTTTACCATACTCTTGAATGAGATATTGTGAGTTATGTAGAGGTAGGGATCAAGGCAAGTTGGATGTTTTGGTTGTGTGCTGGGTGCACGAGACTCGGGTTTGTGTTTAGTACTTGCCTGGATCCTAAGGACCGGTTCATGGAGCATGTAACCTGGGTTTACAGTGCCAACCACATGCTGAGATGGGGCAGCTTGGCCAATTAATTAGGTGTATCCCCGGCGTAGTATGGGTGTGTTGGATGGTGCGAGGAGTAGGTGTCAGCTGGACTACCATATGAACCGCAAGGCTCAAGAGGGGGCCACTGCAGCGGGGTTGGAGCCTCTTGTATGCTGTTAGGGGTGAAACCTCAGTGGGCCCACGCTCGTCGGGAATCCCTTTGTAAAGACTTCGTAGTGATCTCCTGGCTACACACCTGAGAAGTGTGAATGTGGTTCGTAGCCACTGGCATAATGGAGGTTCTTTTAGTCCACCCGGCAACGGGGGATGAAATCACTACATGTGGGTACAGTGGTGCAAACTCTGCAGAGTCGAAACTGTCATGACAGCCGTGCTCACGGTCAAGAGCGGCTTGGACTTATTCATGATTAGAGGATTTATGGTTTTGGAAGTTATGTATGTTAAGCGGGGAGCTTAACATTGGAAATGATGTTATGGTTATGGGATTATGATGATGGGATGGGAGATTGGGACCATTTCACCTGTGTAGTAATGTAGGTGCTTAATAAGCTAAGGTGATAGGTATTAATTGCATAGTGCTTTAACCATGAGTTCAACCTCTCCTTGTTCTAGCCATGCATGACATAATTTTCCCACACTTGCTGAGTACCATCGGTACTCAACCTTGCATATTTTGTTGGTTTATATTGCTGCTCAGGTCAAGATAATGAGATGGTGTATAATGACCAAGACTTTGGACCCGAAGAAGGTTTCTAGGTTCATGGAGACCCCCGGGCAACGCCTGTGACGGAGCCCTCAAGAATAATATTCCGCTACTAGTTTATTTACTTGTGATGAACTTATTATTGTCCATCGAGACATTTGCTATGAAAGACTTATTTATATTCGACACCTGGCTTGTAATAAATGATGCTTCACTATTTTTCATCACATGTATGAGAAAATGATCCTGGCATACATGTGATATTCACTTGGTTGTTCTTCGGAAAAACCGGGTGTGACAGAAGTGGTATCAGAGCCAAGGTTGCCCGTAGGAACGTGGACCTAGGTAGAAATGGACGTATTTAAGGGTCCTACTTTCTTAAAAACTATTTTTACAATGGTGTGTGTTGAAAAGTGTTATTTAATGAGTCACTTTCTTCATCTTACCCCCAATTTTCATTCAAAATAGGATTTTTGTTTAAAAAGTTTATCTAACCTAAGTTTAAATGCTTTTTGTTTTAGATGGTTCACATGATTCGCATCGCTCGCAAGTCCACAGGAGGGAGAGTTCCCGTAGTTGCCCTTGCCGAAAGAGAGGAGAGCTGTCCGGTGACGTACCTTTCCTATGGACTGGCAGTAGGAGGCTTGTTGCGCCGTCTTCGACGTATGCTCGAAGCCGCCGGCAATACAGGCAAGCTAATCATACACTATAGCTCTACCAGGACCATCCGGGAGAAGCGGGAAGAATGGAGTTCAGAAATGAGGATTATCCATGAAAATCAGCTACTCAAGATCCACCGCTCTCGAGCCTGTCGAGCGACACAGGTTGATGCGGAGAAGGATGTTACCTGGGAGGCCATCACCTGCCAGAGTCACATCTATCGTCGACACCTGGACAGAACTGAGTACATGTATGTCCTCCAGCGCGAGAGTGGTACAACGGAGTATAAGTACCCGCCAGTGCAGCAAGGGACTTCCCATGAGCACATGGACCTGTGCTTGGAGGATGCTGCTATGCTCAGCACTCGACTGCAGGAGTGTCAGCAGGAGCTTCAGGATGTTCGGGACACCCTGAAGGAAACCGAGGTGTTGCTTCGAGCCTGCTTAAGGGCGAGAGAAAGAGGAGATGGGAATGAACTGTGTGTCACCGTGAATGATACATGGACTCCTGACTCCCCGGATCGCTGAACGATCAGGCGTCGTCGCACTTCTCCACCAGCAGCCTCCCCACCCAAAGCAGAGTCAGAAGGCAGCCGAAATGATGAGGAAAATCCCGAGGAGCCAGCTCAAGAAAATGAGTAGCGTAGAGTCTTTCCCTTAAATTAGAAGGATGTCGAGTAGTCAAGTCGTTACGTTAGTTAATGGTGTGTTAATGCTTGGTGTGTGACGTGAGTTGTGGAAGCCATGAGCAATTGTCCACAGCCTCGTCTTTAGATTGTTTTGCTTTGGTGTGTGAACCCACATGAAATAATATTGCATTTATTTTTGTGTGAGAAATGAACCCTCAGGAAAGTATAACAAAGCCTCAACACTTCAAAGTACAAACAAGTGAAAGTAGTAAGATGATACTAAATGCTTTCAAAATTAACATTGGATTGATTCTGCCAGATGGCCGGAAGAGGAAAAGGACGTGCTGACAACCCCGCCAACAACAACGATGAGGCATGCAACCCTCATCTTTCTGGAGGCCAGGACCGGGGTGGTCGCCGTGAAGGAGTTGATCCCCTCCACCAAATGCTGGAGAATCAGAATCAGCTCATCCAGAACTTGACTCAAGTGGTGGCCAACTTGCATCAAGTTCCACCTCCACAAGCTGCACCACGCCAACCAAGGTTGAGTGAGTTTCTAGGAACTCAACCTCCAAAGTTTGCAAGTGCTGCTGAACCTCTGGAGACAGATGATTGGCTTAAGACCATTGAGAGCAAGATGAGGATCATACAGTGCCAAGGGTATGAGAGGGTGCTGTTTGCCTCTCATCAATTGCATGGACCTGCTGCTGATTGGTGGACCGCCTACGTCGCTGCCCATCATGACCTTGAGAACATCACTTGGGAAGAGTTCAAGCGTAGCTTCCGCAACCATTACATCCCAAGAGGTGAACTCAAAAACAAGAGGAAGGAGTTTTGGGACTGCAGCAGGGAAACATGACGGTAAGGGAATACCTCACTAAATTTACTCAACTATCCCGTTATGCCCCGCGGGACATAGAGACTGATGAGCAGAAACAAGATTGTTTCGTGGAGGGACTTACCGCGGAGATGCAGTGTGCAATGTCCTCAGATGAGTATGAAAGCTTCCAAAAGATGGTGGACAGAGCATTTGTGGTAGAAAGGAAGCTAAAGGCCTTGGAAAATGAGAATAAGAGGAAGGCCGGGTGGTCACATCAAGCCTCAGGGAGCAACACCCACCCACGTCTGATGCAGCAACCTGCAGGGCAGACGAACCGTGCTGCGGTGCCCTACTCAGCACCAAGAGGGTACAACCCGAACTTCAGGCCTCCGGCAGCACAGCCACAACGTCAGTTTGTACAGCAGCCTCGCCCCGCATATCCACCTCGACCAGCAGTACAGGGACCTCCAAACCAACCCCAAGACAGCAAAGGCCAAGCACCTAAGGTTGGGGTGCAATGTTTTAGCTGTGGTGAAGTGGGGCACTATGCCCATAAGTGCCCAAAGAAGAAGCCCGTGCAGCCACCACAGCAGAATGTAATGAGAGGACGGGTGAACCACGTCACTATGGAGGAAGCGCAAGAGGCACCCGACGTGGTAGTTGGTAAGTTTCCTGCCAATTTACACCTTGCAACCCTGCTGTTTGATTCTGGTGCTACCCACTCGTTCATTGCTCAAGGGTTTGTTAAGAAGCATGATCTAGCAACAACACAAATGAACCATATGCTAGCTGTAAACTCTCCAGGGGGAGAAATAAGGACAAGACAAGTGTGTCCCAAAGTGAACCTAGACATTAATGAGGTGGTATTTACTGCTAACCCCATAGTGATAGATTCGCAAGGGATAAATATTATCTTGGGTATGGATTGGTTGACAAAACATAAAGGAATCATCCATTGTTCGACCAGAATGGTGGAACTAACTCACCCTAATGGCACAAGAGTAAAGTTCATAACAATACATGAGCCTAGGAGGGACATTAAATTGAATCAAGTTGAGGTGAAAGTGGAGGAGATCAGGACCATCAGGGAATATCCAGATGTTTTTCCGGAGGATTTGCCAGGTATGCCTCCCGATCGTGAAGTGGAATTTGCAATTGAGCTAGTGCCTGGAACAGCCCCGATATACAAGAGACCTTATCGGATGGACTCCAAGCAGCTAGAAGAACTCAAGAATCATTTGAGAGAATTGACGGAGAAGGGGTATATTCGCCCTAGTTCCTCACCATGGGGAGCTCCGGTGATATTTGTGCCCAAGAAGGATGGAACCCAAAGATTATGTGTGGATTACCGTGCCTTGAATGAGGTAACCATCAAGAACAAGTACCCATTACCCCGCATTGAAGACTTGTTTGATCAGTTGAGGGGAGCTTGTGTGTTCTCGAAAATTGATCTCAGGTCGGGATACCACCAACTCAAGATAAGACAATCTGATATTCCCAAGACAGTTTTCGTATCGCGGTACGGACTGTATGTGTAACAGCTCTAACTTTTGTAAAGTTTGATTTCAACTTATGAAACAAAGTTAAGGCGATCAAAGGCTATAATTGTGTCACATGAAATGACGAACACACAAATGGACATGTGAGGGAGTTAAAATTTCCTCTAGCCCATGCTCAACACATGTTAACCTAGGAGAAAGAATTAGACTTCCAAAAACTCTAACTCATGTGCACCTTCTCTATGAGTAGAGTGGAGGAAATTTAAATGCAATTTGAATCCTTTTGAAAGGATTCCTATTAAGATTGTACAAAGGCCCATATGTGAGAGCATAGATGCATTTCTCATGTATTCAAGAGCCTAAGTTTCAAATTTGGAGAATTTTAGGTTTCATATACTATTTATTCCGAGGATTAAATGAGGGCACGTTCAAATTCAAACTTAAATTTGAATTTTGAACCAAACATACTCAATTTCAAAATCTGATTTCAGATTTGAGTTCCTCATAATTCTTTTAGCCTATCCTCCAAGTTTGACACAATTGGAGCTCATTTGCTATTTTAAATCGAAATGGGGGATAAGAGGGAGAATTGTGGCTGTGGACCCCACTGGTCAGTCTCACAAAAGTGCAAACCGACTCCACCGATGGCTGAGCGTGCGACAGCTCTCGGCAGCCGATCGCACACGACGATCTTCGGTGCCACCTCCTCCTCTCCGGTGCCCTTATCTTCCCCCGAAGGCTGCACAGGCGAAGTTCCACTCTTCTCCTGCTCTGCCTCGCTCCCGTGGGTTTCTCTCCCGAGCAGAACACAACCAGCGCCCATTTTCTTCTCCCGATTAGCCAGCCACCTAGCCACCAGAAGCTTGAGGTCTCCACAGAAAAAAGCTTCGCCCCTGAGTGCTCTAGCCGGCTGTCAACTTCCCTCTGCCGTCCCGAGCTCACCGGCGCCCAGAAACAGAAAAGTTTCTGCTGCTCCCGTGTTGCACGTCGGAGGACCGAAACTGATCACCGTGGACAGCCCAAACCAGAAGGGATCACGCCCAAGCAAGCCACCCCATATGTGCACCAACAAGTCTAGTTGCTCACCTCCAAAGCTCAGCCCCAGCCATTGATCACAGAGGGAGAATTTCAAGTTTTTCTCCCGGGCGGCAGAAACGGACCATGAGGTAAGGAATTGTAAAATTCGTCCTCAATTCGTGTTTGTTGGGTCTCAAACTTCACACACAGGATGTTAACTGCCTAGCACACCTCCTCCATCGATTTTAGACCAAGAAATTGAGTGTAGAGTGAGCAATCCGAGCTCTTTTAGAGGGTATGCCGCTGGACCCTATCGGGCGCACGGTGCCGATGGGTTTAGAGCACTCTCCAGCTGGTTTAGACCTCATGCCGGTCTTCTACATGATCCCCTGGTGCTGTAGAGCCCAAGAACCAACCATGTGGTGGAGAATTCACCGTGCAAGACCTCGCCGGAGCTCTAGGGTTTGCTGTGACCGGTGCGCCCTGTTTTCCGGCGAGTTTCAGCCGCCGGCGACCTCACCAACGTGTTCAGCGTGGGGAAATATGGGGGGGCGGCCAGCAGGGGGTCTGGAGGTGGCTGGGAACTTGTTTTCCGGCGACCTCGCCGGAGTGGGCCGCCACTGCCCTGTTGGGCGCGAGTCTGGAGGTTAGGGATGACAGGTGGGACCCACTGTCAGCATTTAAACATTTTCCAGATTTTCCCACTTTAGTTCAAACTTTGGAGAGCCATAACTTTGTGTAGGAGTGTCCAACAATTGTGAAACAAATTTTGTTGGATTCCTCTAAAAGATTACAATCCAGGGGTGCAGGCCAATGTTTATGAAAATCCCTGGATTTGGCTCATTAATTCATTAAATTAAAACCTTGTATGAATTTTTACAAGAGTTCTGTTTATTGGAAAATTCCCAAATTTTGACAGGACATTGTCCCAAAATTCTTTGAACTCCAGTAAAAATTTCAGAGGCATTGGACCTAATTTTCTTGGTCAAATAATGTGTTCATTCCTTATGTCTCTGAAAAATAGGAAAATAAACAGAGACAATTTCAGCTTTTCACCATTCTTTGAAAAATCCATATCTCCATGTAGGAAACTCCAAAAATGGTAAAACCAATTCCTATGGACTCAGGACATTTTTTACTTCACAAAAAGTCTACTTTGCAGCATAGGAAAGCTTAATATCTAGGGGGTAAAGGCAGATTAGTGAAAACCACATAAGGATTTGTTGTGCTCACATGAAGCCATTTCATGAGCTCAATTTTTGCACACTGCCTTAATACCTTCCATAGAGGCTGTGGTTAAATTCTCAGCTTCATTGGACCTATGGAACTTGAGCTACCATCTTTTAGGTTTAAGTGTTCATATAATGGACTTAATCACATGGTGATTATTAGTATCTCTTTTCACCCTAGCTTTCATCATCTCTAAGGTTGTAGATCCAACAACAGAAACCTTTCTGTTGTTTATCTCTCTTATGCGTGAGTTAACTTGTACAACAATAGTTTTGAATCATTTTCTAAATTGCTTGTGAATACATGTGCATAAATCATCTTAATAGCTCACGTGACGTCGACGTTCGACGAGGACTCGACTCTACAGCGAGGATCTCCATCTCGTGACGAGTTTGGCGGATTCTCCGGAGGAAGACTAACTCCTAGCTTCTAACAAAACCGTTGAGCAAGGCAAGCCCCGGTTTGCATATCGTTACCGTTTTAAATTTTACTTTACTTCACATCATGTTTATTAGACTTGAGTGCATTATGTCTAGGATGATTGAAACCCACTTGCATGCCTATTACATCCCTCATTAGAAGGTTTAGTGTAGGCTTTGCCTCGTTGTAGATGCTAGGCTAATATTGTAGCTAGCTCGGTAGAAGTCGAGTAGTAAAAAGCTACTCGCGAGAAAGTTCGAGTAATGGAGTTACTCGCGAGATATAAAGGATAAGAGCACCCTCATGAATATGAGATGGGGACGGGGATGCTCCTGTAGGATGGAGCGCTCAAGGTTGATCTCGACCTGTGATGGGTGTGACAATGCTTGAGACCACATTTGGCCTGGACCGGGATGGTAAGGCAAATGTGGAGGTTGGTTATAGCCCCGTCCGTGTCGGTTAAGGACTGTATGTATGCGGCCCTGCTGGACAAGATTGAGCTGTACCGGATATATAGTGGGGTATGGGACCCATGAAACCGATGTAACTGGATGGACCGTGATATAGAAACTCATCCTTCGCGTGGGAATGGCGTTGAGAAGGCGGGAGGTGTAAATCCTTTAGCGGGCAACTTCGACGTGTCCGCGTAGAGGACCATCCTGCTCGGCGCGAAGCGTTTTTCTATGTCGGGGTGTCGTGTGAAAGGTTGCTGCATACAACGTAAGAAAGAGCTCTTGAGAGAGTCTTTCGAGGTGGGTGTATGTTTCGTGTATTCCGGGTTGTTATTGATTCGAATCACCGTCGCTCGCGGAAGAGGATTGAGCATACTTGCCCACTGCACCGTGACTTTGTAAGAAGAGAAACTAAGTCTCTTAACTTGCTGTTTGTGGATTAATCACTGTATTGGAACCTTGACTGAAGTAGTTATAGAGCCAACTAAATTTCATTTCCACCTTAGGCTAGCAACATCGGGATAAGCGTTTCTTGTTTGATTGTGGACTTCCGATGTTGTGAGGCGTGAGGACCACTAAAATGAAGGCTATAAGAATCTGAATATAAGGATCAAGTTTAGTCAAGATGCATTTTGCAAATTCCTATGCCTACTCTTTTACTACCCCTGCATGTAGAGTTGCATGTTTAGGAGTGACGGGTAAGTCTTGTTGAGCCTTAGTGCTCACGGTTGCTTCTGAGTTGTTTTTGCAGGTAGCAGGATGCCTGCTATGAAGAGGGTTGTTCGGTGAGACGATGAACCTCACAGTTTGTTCAACTCATCGGAAACCTAGCCGCTGCCTTTCTTTGGTGAAGCTAGTAGGAAGCGTTCACGGGCTGAACGGCTTCTCTTCGGCGTAGTTAGGGTCGAGAGTGAGTAGTTTGTCCAGCAAATGTTAATTTCTGCTGCGCGTGTACTTTATGTTGTAAAAGAAATTATCTTGAGTAACAAAATGGTTCCGTTATGTTCTTATCGTCTTTTCGTGCATGCTGTTGGGTGCCGCATCTCACGGCACCACCCACTGCGATTCCCGGGCCGGGCGCTCACAGACGTGGTATCAGAGCCGCATTGGGAATAGCAAGCATGAAAAAAGCATATTTTCAAAAACTTAGAGGTATACGAGTGAGGAACGTATAGTATGCCCACATAAGGAGTATTATTAGCATAGTTACTTAAGGTGGCAAGCTAACAGTGTGTTACTCTTCAGTATTTAAATTCAGTAACGACGCACCTACGTGGAGGTAAGAATGGTAAGGAACGCCACCGAAAGCGGATCAATTTCGGTTAGCTCACCCATACGAGGAAAGTAGTGTGGGGTGTCCTGTTCAGCAATGGACGGGAAGTGAATATGTTTTCTAAGACTCTTCATGTCTTAGAGACATACGAAATGCACTAGGCTCCAGTGCGCAAACCCAGGGGCAAGAGGAGGAGACCCCATCGTGTGGTTTGTAACACGAAGTATGTTCTCTAGGACTCTTCATGTCCTATGAGGCTTACGGAAGCGCTGTTCCACCGGTGTGCTTTATTGCAATGGTGTGGATCCCCTGTCGGGTGGTGAATAACCCGATCATGTACCTTGAGACGTGGCTTGACTCAAGGACGGCCCGTATGGCAATGATACGGGGCGTATGTTTTTACTATGATATGGACCTGCCTGAAATGATAAACCAATGTGTGCATCATTATGGAGTGGTTTTATGCAGGTACCTTAACCACGTTAGTACATGTCGTGTAGACAACGTTTGTGAGTGATCGTTTTAGTGCCACCATTTGAAACGTATATGCCGGTATAAAGCCGGTTAGGATTTTAATTTGGTGAGGAAACGTAGTACCGTGGCATGTTTTGAACAGAATGAAAAGAAGGTTTGAAAAAAAAAAGAGTAAATTTGGAGTCTAGGATTCTATTAGGGGGTAATGAACTCCTATATTGAACTAAGAGTCAATTGAGAGTATAGATGTATTCACGAAGACTTAAGAATAACCTCCCCTGTTTATGGCAGAATTTTTGCTGAATTTGAACAGGGCATAAATTTTGTTTGGTTGAACCAATGGAGGTGAGTGATACATTTCTGGAAAGCTATTGAAGTCTTATACAACTCTTCAGTAGAACTCCAGATCATAATCACCCTTCAAATGGATGAAATTCTCAGAGGAGTGTAAACTGCCCAAAAACAGGGCAGTCACAAATTGCTCTCTGGAAATATCTGTATTTCGACCATAACTTTCTGTAGAAAAATTTCTAAGGGTCAAGTAATACACCATTGGAAAGCTTGTGATATATGCTATGACTTTGTAGTTCAAAGTTTCTCCAGATTTGGAGTTTAAAGTGATGAAATCTTGCGGACAAAACAGCCACTTTCAAAGGAGGTGCTGTCAAAATTGTTCCAGATTTCTGTTAACTTTGAAATATCACAACTTTTGATCCAGAACTTATATGAAGGCAAATGAATACTAGTTGGAAAGATATTGAAGTTAACTATAACTTTAGTATTAAACTTGAGACAAGAAGTTGCCATCTTCATATTCAAATTCTGGGATTAAGACCAATTGGTCATTCTGAATAGAGTAGTGCTTATTGCCATTTAGCTTGGGACTTGTTGTGGACAGGGATGTTTTACACTTCTCTAAGCTCCATAACATATTCTTGAGTTATTTTTCAGTTTGTCCTACTGTTGGAATTAAGGGTTTGGACAAACTTGCTCACATTTGATAGATTTCAGTATTGTCGAACCCTAGTTAGCTTGTGTAATGCTGCAATATTGATGTGATGTTTTTACGGTGATGTTGTCAATTTAAGTTGTGTTTAAACTTTGAATTTTAACCGTAAATTGCTCACTCTTGCAGCATGGATCGTGCTCATTCCAGGAGTGAGGTTGGTGAGTCGAGTCACGACAAAAGTAATTCGCCACGACAAGAAGTGCCAACATCATCAACCGGATTGGCGGAAATCTTGGCAAAGATGGCTGAGTCTCTGGATCTGTTGGTGCGACAAAGCATACGACAGGAGACACTACAGCAAAATCCCCCGCCAAGCACTTATATGGATTTTTTAGCAAGACAACCACCGGTTTTCTCGGAAGCGAAAGAACCGTTGGAGTCGGCTCATTGGCTCCAATGTATTGAAGCCAAGTTCGATACGCTTGAGTGCGATGAATATCAAAAGACTCTATTTGCCGCTCAACAACTCCACGGAGCCGCTGGAGCTTGGTGGGCGGAGTACATCGCTACTCTTCCTGAAGGTCATCGAGTGACGTGGGATGAATTCCGGAATGTTTTCCGGACACATCACATTTGTTCGGGAATTCTACGAACAAAGTATCAAGACTTTCTGGAGTTAAAGTAAGGAGAAAGGAGTGCGTACGAGTACTTCAAGGAGTTTGAAGACTTGATGCAATACGCAACTCATATGGTTAACTCGGAAGCGTTGAAGTGCGACTATTTCTTCCGAGGTTTGAATGTCGAACTTAAGGAACAAGTGACCTTGTTCAATAATGGTATTTACAATGAATTGGTAAATGCCGCTATCATTAAGGAAGACATGCATCTTCGTTGTGAAGCGGAGCTGAAAAGAAGTATACCGCCAGACAGTGATATCGAGGTTCGTCCATACAATAGAGTGGCGGTATTACTCGCCAGTTAGGCAACAAATTCAGCCTGTGGTGCAACTCTCACAACCACGGCTGGAGTTGCTCACTTATGAGCCTCCACCTCAACAGCAGCTATCAGAAGTTGTTTGTGCAACCCTACCACAACCAGCTGTGCACAGTTTATCTCCACCTCGTGTTAGTAGAGAGCTGAGGATTTCTGCAACACAAAACCGTCGTGGAGCTGAGCAGAGCCACACTTATGTGTTGTCTCGTCAATGCTCAGATCAGCACTGTGAACCCTCAAGGAAGAATCCTTCGAAAGCTGGCAGGGTTAATTACACTGCTATTGAGGACATTGCAAAAGGCGAACCAGTGTTAGCGGGCATGTTCACGTTACATGAACATCCCACTTTCATTTTGTTTGATTCCGGGGCCACCCACAATTTTATTAGCAGAGACTATGTGCTGAAGAATGATATTCCATTTAGCACAGTTAAGCATCCGTTTCATATCAGCTCACCCGGAGGCAAGATATCAACAGATGAGATGGTCTCTCGGGCACCTTTATGTTTGGGTGGAAACATCTATCCTGCGAGCCTTATCATACTCAAAGGCCAAAGGATTGATATTATCTTGGGGACGTCATGGTTGACACATTATGGAGCTATCTTTGATATCAGCTCTCGGACTGTCCAATTGAATTCCCCAATACATGGTTGCAACATATTGAATCTTGTGGATCCATCACAACGTGTTGCAGCAGTGCATCAGATTGAAGCTCCTAAACTTGAGGATATTCCAGTGGTATGTGAATATCCAGATGTGTTTCCCGAAGACTTGCCGGGCATGCCGCCCGAACGTAATGTAGAGTTCAAGATTGAACTAGCACCGGGAACCACACCTATTTCTCGGCGACCATATAAAATGGCACCGAAGGAGCTAGCAGAATTGAAGGAGCAGCTTAATGACCTCATGGACAAGGGTTTTATACGCCCAAGTTCATCACCTTGGGGCTGTTCCGCACTCTTCGTGAAGAAGAAGGACGAGACTTTGAGACTATGCGTAGATTATCGTCCACTGAATGCTGTCACTATCAAGAATAAGTATCCACTACCACGCATCGATATTTTGTTTGATCAACTAGTGGGTGCTAAGGTATTTTCAAAGATGGATCTTCGGTCCGGGTATCACCAGATAAAAATTCGGGCAGAAGACGTACCTAAGACGGCGTTCTTGACAAGATATGGTCTTTATGAATATCTTGTCATGTCCTTTGGGTTGACCAATGCTCCGGCTCACTTTATGTATCTCATGAACTCTGTGTTCATGCCGGAGTTAGACAAGTTCGTTGTGGTTTTCATCGACGACATCTTGGTCTATTCAAAGTCAGATGAAGAACACGCTGAACATTTGCGTATTGTACTCCAACGCTTGAGGGATCACAAGCTATATGCAAAGTTCAGTAAATGTGAGTTTTGGATCAGCAAAGTGCCGTTTCTTGGGCATATTATTTCAGCGGAAGGCATTGCTGTGGACCCAAGTAAAATCGAGCAAGTGCTGAATTGGAAATCTCCAACATCTGTTCATGAAGTGAGGAGTTTCCTAGGTTTAGCGGGTTACTACCGGAGATTCATTCCAAACTTCTCCAAAGTCGCTAAACCTATGACGGAGCTGTTGAAGAAAAGCACCAAGTATGATTGGAGCAATTCATGTGAACAAGCTTTTCAAACTTTAGTGAAGTATCTCACTACAGCTCCAGTTTTGGCCCAGCCGGACACTACGAAGCCGTTTGATGTTTATTGTGATGCATCCGGCATCGGTTTGGGTTGTGTGTTGATGCAAGAAGGACGTGTGGTCGCGTATGGATCCCGACAACTCAGGGGTCATGAGCAGAATTACCCGACGCATGACCTTGAACTAGCTGCAGTGGTCTTAGCATTAAAAATGTGGAGACATTATCTACTAGGCAATCTAGTACATCTCTACACTGACCACAAAAGCTTGAAGTACATCTTCACACAGAAAGAACTGAATATGAGGCAGCGAAGATGGCTAGAATTGATCAAGGACTATGAACTTGAAATTCATTACCATCCAGGCAAAGCGAATGTGGTTGCCGACGCACTTAGTCGGAAAGCCCACGTTCACCATTTAGCCGTGGCTGCACATGAAGAAGGAGAACCAAGCCTGCGCTTAGTTCCCTACGGATCGCTGTTCAACCTCGCTCTTATTCCTACAATCCGAGATGAGATTGTAGAGGCTCAGAAGAGAGACAGAGGTATGTCTCACATCCGGAGGAGAGTGGACAGCGGTGAATTGAAGATGTTCCGCAAAGATGAAGAGGGTACTATATGGTTTAACAACCGCATAGTGGTCCCCCGAAACATGAAATTGCGGAGGAAGATATTGGATGAAGCACATTTATCCAAGTACTCCATTCATCCGGGAAGCAATAAGATGTACCAGGACTTGAAATCTAAGTTCTGGTGGACACGGATGAAAAGAGAGATTGCGAAGTACGTATCCGAGTGTGATACGTGTCGGCGGGTTAAAGCCGACCATATGAGGAAAGCCGGACCACTTCAACCGCTGAAGGTTCCAGCATGGAAGTGGGAAGACATAAGTATGGACTTCATCGTCGGTTTACCCATGACCAGCAACAAGCATGATTCTATTTGGGTAATCGTCGATCGTTTGACCAAGACAGCACATTTTATTCCAGTCCATACCAAATATGTGGCAAAGAAGTATGCGAAGCTGTTCATCTCGAGAATCGTGTGTTTACACGGGGTTCCCCGCACCATCGTGTCTGATCGAGGTGCGTTGTTCGTATCCAGATTTTGGGAGCAACTGCATGCTTCCTTAGGAACCAAGTTAATCAGGAGTTCAGCGTATCATCCGCAAACTGATGGTCAAACAGAGAGGGTAAATCAGATTCTGGAGGATATGCTACGGGCATGTGTCATCAATCATAGGAAGAATTGGGATGACTATCTACCGTTAGCAGAATTCTCATATAACAACGGTTATCAATCCAACATCAAAATGGCCCCGTATGAAGCTCTTTATGGCCGGAAGTGCCGCACACCACTGAATTGGTGTGAGTCCGGCGAGAGAGTAGTCTACGGGATTGATCTTGTGAATGAAGCCGAGGAACGAGTGCGAGTGATTCAAGCCAACTTAAAGGCTGCTCAATCTCGGCAGAAAAGCTATGCAGACAAAAGACGTCGACCTCTTCACTTTGACATCGGGGACCACGTTTATCTTCGTGTCTCTCCGATGAAAGGAGTTCATCGTTTCGGAGTGAAGGGAAAGCTTGCTCCGCGATTCATCGGGCCGTTTGCTGTCACTGAGATATGCGGACCCGTGGCCTATCGTCTGGAGCTATCGACGTCACTTTCGGGTATTCACAATGTTTTCCACGTCTCTCAACTACGGAAATGTCTTAAGTACCCAACCGCAGTTCATATGGAGAACATTGAGGATCTTCAACCGGATCTCACTTATTCTGAGTATCCGATACAGATTATTGACGAGAAGACTCGCGCCACAAGAAATCGGACATTGCGATTTTACAAAGTCTTGTGGAGCAACCACACAGCTGATGAAGCCACGTGGGAAAGCGAGGAATTTCTCCGTTTAAATTTTCCAGACTTGTTTGTACCATATGTCCGGTAGTCATTCTCCCTTCTTCTTTCTTTTTGTAATCTCGGGACGAGATTCTTTTAAGGGGGGAGGAATGTAACAGCCCTAACTTTTGTAAAGTTTGATTTCAACTTATGAAACAAAGTTAAGGCGATCAAAGGCTATAATTGTGTCACATGAAATGACGAACACACAAATGGACATGTGAGGGAGTTAAAATTTCCTCTAGCCCATGCTCAACACATGTTAACCTAGGAGAAAGAATTAGACTTCCAAAAACTCTAACTCATGTGCACCTTCTCTATGAGTAGAGTGGAGGAAATTTAAATGCAATTTGAATCCTTTTGAAAGAATTCCTATTCAGATTGTACAAAGGCCCATATGTGAGAGCATAGATGCATTTCTCATGTATTCAAGAGCCTAAGTTTCAAATTTGGAGAATTTTAGGTTTCATATACTATTTATTCCGAGGATTAAATGAGGGCACGTTCAAATTCAAACTTAAATTTGAATTTTGAACCAAACATACTCAATTTCAAAATCTGATTTCAGATTTGAGTTCCTCATAATTCTTTTAGCCTATCCTCCAAGTTTGATCACAATTGGAGCTCATTTGCTATTTTAAATCGAAATGGGGGATAAGAGGGAGAATTTTGGCTGTGGACCCCACTGGTCAGTCTCACAAAAGTGCAAACCGACTCCACCGATGGCTGAGCGTGTGACAGCTCTCGGCAGCCGATCGCACACGACGATCTTCGGTGCCACCTCCTCCTCTCCGGTGCCCTTATCTTCCCCCGAAGGCTGCACAGGCGAAGTTCCACTCTTCTCCTGCTCTGCCTCGCTCCCGTGGGTTTCTCTCCCGAGCAGAACACAACCAGCGCCCATTTTCTTCTCCCGATTACCCAGCCACCTAGCCACCAGAAGCTTGAGGTCTCCACAGCAAAAAGCTTCGCCCCTGAGTGCTCTAGCCGGCTGTCAACTTCCCTCCGCCGTCCCGAGCTCACCGGCGCCCAGAAACAGAAAAGTTTCTGCTGCTCCCGTGTTGCACGTCGGAGGACCGAAACTGATCACCGTGGACAGCCCAAACCAGAAGGGATCACGACCAAGCAAGCCACCCCATATGTGCACCAACAAGTCTAGTTGCTCACCTCCAAAGCTCAGCCCCAGCCATTGATCACAGAGGGAGAATTTCAAGTTTTTCTCCCGGGCGGCAGAAACGGACCATAAGGTAAGGAATTGTAAAATTCGTCCTCAATTTGTGTTTGTTGGGTCTCAAACTTCACACACAGGATGTTAACTGCCTAGCACACCTCCTCCATCGATTTTAGACCAAGAAATTGAGTGTAGAGTGAGCAATCCGAGCTCTTTTAGAGGGTATGCCGCTGGACCCTATCGGGCGCCCGGTGCCGATGGGTTTAGAGCACTCTCCAGCTGGTTTAGACCTCATGCCGGTCTTCTACATGATCCCCTGTAACACCCCAAATTTTTAGTCAAAACCCAAATTTGGATTCAAAACCCTAAACCATGTTCAGAGGGGAATTTAGAAATTTTTGGACGTGTTGCATGTTTTGCAAAAATTTAAATTCAAACAGGAATTCAAATTATACCCAAAACAGAAAAGAAATGGAAAAAGAAAAAAAATCGGGAAAAAACTGGCCAGTGGGCCGAAACAGCCAGCCGGCCCAGCAAACCCCGCGCCAGCCCGCCCCGCGCGCGCCGCGCTGCCCCTCGCTGACGGGTGGGACCCACATGTCATCCCTAACCCCGCGACCCCGGACTCTCTCCCGCGCGCGCGATCGCTACCGATCGGGAAATCGCGTCCCGCAGCCGAATTCCGGTCCCAGCGGACTCCAACTCAATCACAACAGACCCACCGCCCTCCCCCGGCTATAAAAACCACCGATCCGATCAGTTTTCCTCACGCGATCGCCGATTTTCACTCCGGTGAGCACCGAGACTTCGCCGGTGAATTCTGGCCGATCTAAGCTCGGAAACTCTGATCTAACTCGCTGGTTTTGATCCACCGCCTCCGGGGAACTTTGCAGGTGCAGAAAACCCGAAGACTTACGGTGTAAACTCAGCGCCGACGAGCTTCGCCGTGGTTTTGCCTCGGACCTCGCCGTCGAGCACTTTCCAGGACCCCCGAGCTCGAGAAAACCCCCGAGGTGAGATCCCTAACCTCCCCTCTACCGATCTAGGCCATAAGATCACAGTTCTAGGCAGAATTCTCGAGGATCCGAAACTTTCCGGCGAGATCGCCGCTTCCCGCCGCCGTGCGCCGCCGGCAGCGCCGCCCGCGCTCGATCAGAGCGACGTGGCCGCTTGTGCGCCGTTTATTTTAAATCGCACGGTAGACTTTAAAACCCCGCGTACCGGTTCGATCTTATAATCTCAGCCGTCGGTTTAAAATCGGACGGACCACGTCAGCCCCGCATTATAAAGTCTGGAATTCTTACGTGCTACCCCCTGGGGTTCTCTGGAATTGAGAGCTAGCCCCGGAAACTTCAGATCTAGCCCCTGGAACTCTAGAAAATCATGTAAATCCATTTAAAAATCAGTTTTAACCCTGGACTTAATAGAAATTAGGAAAAACACCTCTGATAAGTGTAGATAGACCCCTGGAAATTATGAAAATAATATTATAGACCCTGTAATGGGGTGAATTCATTATTTTAGCCCTGTTTAGTATTTAATTTAAAACATTGAATATGTAACTAGTGTTTAAAAATTAAAAAGGGGGATAAACATAATTGTCAAAATTAATTAAAAACTTTCTCAGTACTTAGAAAACTTTGGAGTGAGATAAAAATATATTTTTGGGCTGAAATAAATCTGTTTCATCTATTATTCACATTTATTAGTATAGGGACACATTTTTAAGTAAAGAATAGCTATAGAAAAATAGGGAAAATAATTATGAAATAGTATACATCAGAAGCCAAGGTCAAAATATGTTATTAAATTATTTAGGACCAGAACCTAATCTGTTTAGGTGATGTGTATTACTAATTTAATAATAAAATACACAATTATGCATAGGAATATAAATCTGAAAATATAGCAACTAGTAAATGATAAATGGAGTTTCTAAAATACAAATAATTCAGTTTAGGGTTGATAGAAATTGTGAAGGCACATTGTATGCAAGTATAAATGTGGACACCAAAAATAGGAATCATATATATACATGGTTAAAAGTGCATGCAAGCCACAACTTAACACACATAAAGTAACCACAACACATATAATGGTAAAGAACTTTTATAAATATGAATGTGTGGTTTGTATGAAGTGTAAGAGTGAATTATGTCTTATGATTGTTGTTTTTCTTTTGCTATGTGTGATGGTATGAAGTAGAACCTGCTCAAGAGCAAGTTAACCCTTTCCAAGATCAGGACTACCAATTTCAAGAGCAGCAAGAAGGAGGCAAGTGTCCTTGACCACTTTGATCCTATGCTAGGATGTGTAGATAGAATTATTTGCATTGTCAAGTTAAATATGAAACCCATGCTAGGAAAGTTTCCCTAGAATTGCATTACCTTGTTTCCTTGAAGCTTGGGTTGGGATTTATTTTGTCATGTCATTTATTTATATGCTTATGCTTAGCCATGCTTAGAATGGGACATTTGGGAAATGAGATCATCAGTTTATATTACCATACTCTTGAATGAGACATTGTGAGTTATGTAGAGGTAGGGATCAAGGCAAGTTGGATGTTTTGGTTGTGTGCTGGGTGCACGAGACTTGGGTTTGTGTATTGTACTTGCCTGGATCCTAAGGACCGGTTCATGGAGCATGTAACCCGGCTTTACAGTGCCAACCACATGCTGAGATGGGGCAGCTTGGCCAATTAATTAGGTGTATCCCCGGCGTAGTATGGGTGTGTTGGATGGTGCGGGGAGTAGGTGTCAGCTGGACTACCATATGAACCGCAAGGCTCAAGAGGGGGCCACTGCAGCGGGATTGGAGCCTCTTGTATGCTGTTAGGGGTGAAACCTCAGTGGGCCCACGCTCGTCGGGAATCCCTTTGTAAAGGCTTCGTAGTGATCTCTTGGCCGCACACCTGGGAAGTGTGAATGTGGATCGTAGCCACTGGCATAATGGAGGTTCTTTTAGTCCACCCGGCAACGGGGGATGAAATCACTACTTGTGGGTACAGTGGTACAAACTCTGCAGAGTCAAAACTGTCTTGACAGCCGTGCTCACGGTTAAGAGCGGCCTGGACTTATTCATGATTAGAGGAATGATGGTTTTTGGAAGTTAAGCGGGGAGCTTAACATTGGTAATGATGTTATGGTTATTGGATTATGATGATGGGATGGGAGATTGGGACCATTTCACCTGTGTAGTAATGTAGGTGCTTAATAAGCTAAGGTGATAGGTATTAATTGCGTAGTGCTTTAACCATGAGTTCAACCTCTCCTTGTTCTAGCCATGCATGATATAATTTTCCCACACTTGCTGAGTACCATTGGTACTCAACCTTGCATATTTGTTGGTTTATATTGTTGCTCAGGTCAAGATAATGAGGTGGTGTATAATGACCAAGATTTTGGACCCGAGGAAGGTTTTTAGGTTCATGAAGACCCCCGGGCAACGCCTGTGATGGAGCCCTAAAGAATAATATTCCGCTGCGAGTTTATTTATTTGTGATGAACTTATTATTGTCCATCGAGACATTTGCTATGTAAGACTTATTTATATTCGACACCTGGCTTGTAATAAATGATGCTTCACTATTTGTCATCACATGTATGAGGAAATGATCCTGGCATACATGTGATATTCACTTGGTTGTTCTTCGGAAAAACCGGGTGTGACATAGGCTCTGATACCAATTGAATGTTGCCTAGAGGGGGGTAGGCTAATAAAATCTGAAACTACTGAAAATAGCTAGATTAAACCTAAAGTGATGGACTAGTCTAGCCATGTCCGGACTAGTCCGAGCTCACACAGGAACAATTGTTCCGTTCTAAATCAGACTAATGTGAAGAGTCAGACTAGTCCGTCCAGCTGACCGGACTAGTTCGGCCTTCTGGGACTTAACCCAGTGGTCGCTCTCACCTCACACAACCGGACTAGTGTGTCCACAACGGACTAGTCCGAGGTCACTCCGAGGGATTTCCTTCGGACTTAAGTGGCTTAGTCCGAACAGGCGGACTAGTCCGACTCCATGGGCGGACTAGACCGGCCTTCTAGGACTTGGTCTCAGAACGGCTCAGACTTACACAAGAACGGACTAGTCCGGTCCAAAACGGAATAGTCCGGTTGGATTGGACTAGTCCGGCCCCAAGTCCGGACAAGTCCGGTCTACATTCTAAGCTATGCCTAGGACTATTCCCTCACCAAAATTCTAACTAGAAGTTTGAGCTCTCTAATGATTCTCAAGCACTCTAAAAGAGAAGACCCTCTACACAACTAGAAAATGTGAAACTCAAGAATAAAATCCTATTTCCTACTCTTGCAAGTCTTCTTCTTTTTCTTTTTGCTTTTTGAGGGACTCCACATTCATTCTCATCTCAAAGACATGTGCTCATACTCATTAAAGCTCATTAGTATATTAATTGTCGTCATCAATCATCCAAAACCCATGGAGATTACCTAGATGCACTTTCATGATGCAACAAGCATTAATTCCTACATGAGGAATTTGATGCAATGGCTCAAGGGAGACAAAAAGTTTAACGTCTTTGACTTTATCTACTTTGAGATCCTCGCTACCTCTCACAATCCTTCTCGATCATGTGGATATGCACCCTGTCGGTACCCTCGATATGGGATACCCCCGCGCACAGGGGAAAATGCCTAAGGACCTCGCCCTTCTCCGCAGGGAGAGCTCCGAAGGCGCCACGTGTCCAGCGGGGCCGGACCTCCCTCTCCTTAGAGGAGAGCTCCGGACCTGCCACGTGGCCAGGACATTGCCCCGCTGGACACGTGGCGCCTTCGGAGCTCTCCCTGCGGAGAAGGGCAAGGTCCTTAGGCATTTTCCCCTGTGCGCGGGGGTACCCCATATCGAGGGTACCGACAGGGTGCATATCCACATGATCGAGAAGGATTGTGAGAGGTAGCGAGGATCTCAAAGTAGATAAAGTCAAAGACGTTAAACTTTTTGTCTCCCTTGAGCCATTGCATCAAATTCCTCATGTAGGAATTAATGCTTGTTGCATCATGAAAGTGCATCTAGGTAATCTCCGTGGGTTTTGGATGATTGATGACGACAATTAATATACTAATGAGCTTTAATGAGTATGAGCACATGTCTTTGAGATTTGAATGAATGTGGAGTCCCTCAAAAATCAAAAAGAAAAAGAAGAAGACTTGCAAGAGTAGAAAATAGGATTTTATTCTTGAGTTTCACATTTTCTAGTTGTGTAGAGGGTCTTCTCTTTTAGAGTGTTTGAGAATCATTAGAGAGCTCAAACTTCTAGTTAGAATTTTGGTGAGGGAATAGTCCTAGGCATAGCTTAGAATGTAGACCGGACTTGTCCGGACTTGGGGCTAGACTAGTCCGATCCAACCGGACTATTCCGTTTTGGACCGGACTAGTCCATTCTTGTGTAAGTCTGAGCCGTTCTGAGACCAAGTCCTAGAAGGCCGGACTAGTACGCCCATGGGGTCGGACTAGTCCGCCTGTTCGAACTAAGCCACTTAAGTCCGAAGGAAATCCCTCGGAGTGACCTCGGACTAGTCCGTTGTGGACACACTAGTACGATTGTGTGAGGTGAGAGCGACCATTGGGTTAAGTCCCAGAAGGCCGAACTAGTCCGCTCAGCTGGCCGGACTAACCTGACTCTTCATATTAGTCTGATTTAGAACGGAACAATTGTTCCTGTGTGAGCTCGAACTAGTCCAGACATGGCTAGACTAGTCCATCCCTTTAGGTTTAATCCAACTGTTTTCAGTAGTTTCAGGTTTTATTAGCCTACCCTCCTCTAGGCAACTTTCAATTGGTATCAGAGCCTAACTCTCCACAAAAGTTTAATAGCTTGGAGAGGAGATGGGGGACAAGACCGGTAGCCAAGTTGATCCCACCAAGGGAAATGGAGCAAATCCGAACAACTTCGAAGAGCAAGGTTAAAACCCACCTCCAGCTATTACTCCTCCACAAGATGTCTCAAGCTCGGAACAAGATGAAGAAGTTCTTCGTCTCATGGCTCTCCTCAAGAAGAAGAAGGATGAAGCTAAGAAGAAAAAGAAGGCGAAGTTGCAGAAGAAGCTCAAGAGTAGTCAACAAGACTACTCACGATATCCTTTTAACTATGAGCGTCTAAATTCACATTCTAATTACTTGTCAATTCAGTTAGGCAAACCACCTCACTTTGATGGAACTAACTATACCATGTGGAAGCACAACATGAAGTTGCATCTAATCTCCTTAAACCCAAGTCTTTGGCATGTTGTTGACGAGGATACCAGTTCCTCTATGTCGGGGGCCAGCCGGACATCCCAGAGCCGGGCCAAGGGAATCACCCTTCTTCATGGTATGCGGGGCCGAAGCCGTGCTCCCCCCCAGAGATCACCATGGGGATCCCCCCGTGTCTGAGCGTACGACGAAGCCACGCAGGACCAACTCTTGCGTGAGGACATCGGCCTCGTCGACGAGGCAAGATGGCATGCAACGCTCCGAACCGCACGGTACCGGCAGGCGCTCCAGCACTACCACTAGAGGTCCATGCATGGGAGCTCAAGGTAGGCGCTCTGACGCTACCTTCGTAAGTTCTACCCTTAGAGCAGTGGTAGGACAGGTTTGTTCTTTCTGTAACAGATCCATTGAGCCCAGGAGTAGCGCTCGGAACAACTAAGCTCCAGGGGGTGGTCCAGGACCACGTTCGGCTTAGCCTGGTCTTGTACCCTAAGCGCGTAGGCTCTGCGCCCCTTCACAATGGGGCGGGTCGTTGCCTCAATGTACGACCTGTTTTCCTCCTATGGACTTACATGAATGAAAAGAACCCTGTCCTACCACGCTTACTTATGTGTTCATTTAAATTATGCGTTAATTTTTATGATCACCTTCCCATGCTCAAGACAGTGTACGCTCATCGTATACTTGACTCTCCTTTCCCACTCTCATGCCTAGTCAGCATTTGCCATCCTGCCAAAGGCGGTTGTGCTTGAGGTACCTGCCAAAGGCCCGGGGGCCTCTCGGGCCTCCCCCTGTTAGGGCACCGTGACACTAGTTGGTCTCCTCCAGGAAAAGATCTACGCCGGAGCGGGAGGTCCAGGAGTCTACTTTGCCTGGTCCTGCACCCAAAGCATGCACACTCTGGCTCCCCAGCGCTACGGTCTAAGTACTAGGGGCCGGACGGTTACACCCTGACCAAGGGGGGACCCGGGCCTCTGGTACCGAGTGCACTGGATTGCCCAAGCCCCGTATAACGGCCCAGGACTGTAAGCCAAATAAGACTAAGAGACAGGGAAGGGAGGACCTCTGAGCAGAATTACCGTTTCCCTACTCATGTACAGGACCTCCTCAGAGGCCTCCCGGACCTCAACCCCTCAGCAGGGGTGAGTTCCGATGTCGGATCTCACCCCCTCCGCAAGTGTGAGCTCCGAAGCCCCTGTGCCCAAAGGAGTCTTCGAGAGGACATGTCTAGCAGGGCCGGGCCTCCCCTCTCCTCAGGGGCAAGCCCCAGGCCTGCCACGTGGCCAGCAGTGCCGGACTTCACCCCCTACGTAGGGGTGAACTTTGAAGCTGGACCTCACCCCCTCCGCAGGGGTGAGCTCCGAAGGCGCCACGTGTCCAGCAGGGTCGGGGCTCCCCTCTCCTCAGAGGCAAGCCCCCTGCCTGCCACGTGGCCAGCAGTGCCGGACTCACCCCCTCCGCAGGGGTGAACTCCAAAGCCGGACCTCACCCCCTCCGCAGGAGTGAGCTCCGAAGGCACCACGTGTCCAGCAGGGCCAGACCTCCCCTCTCCTCAGAGGCAAGCCCCAGACCTGCCATGTGGCCAGCAGTGCCGGATTTCACCCCCTCCGTCGGGGTGAACTCCGATGCCGGACCTCACCCCCTCCGCAGGGCTGAGATCCGATGCAAGACCTCACCCCCTCCACAGGGCTGAGCTCCGATGCCGAACTTCACCACCTCCGCCGGGGTGAACTCCGATGTCGGACCTCACCCCCTCCGCGGGGCTGAGCTCCGATGCTAGACCTCACACCCTCTGTGGGGCTGAGCTCCGAAGCTGGACCTCACCCCCTCCGCAGGGCTGAGCTCTGATGCCGGACCTCACCCCCTCTGCAGGGCTGAGCTCCGATGCCGGACCTCGCCCCCTCCGCAGGGCTGAGCTCCAAAGCCGGACCTCACCCCCTTCGCAGGGCTGAGCTCCGAAGCCGGACCTCACCCCCTCCGCAGGGCTGAGCTCCAATGCCGGACCTCACCCCCTCCGTAGGGCTGAGCTCCGATGTCGGGCCTCACCCCCTCCGCATGGCTGAGCTCCGATGCCGGACCCCATCCCCTCCGCAGGGCTGAGCTCCGAAGTCGACGAGACCCTACAAGCACACGGAACACTCAAGACAAGAAAGTGCGCGGGGACCGCACCCCCTTCGCGGGGGCGAGCTCCGATGCCGGACCTCACCTGCTCCGCAGGGGTGAGCTCCGAAGGCGCCACTGTCACACCCGGTTTTTCCGAAGAACAACCAAGTGAATATCACATGTATGCCAGGATCATTTTCTCATACATGTGATGACAAATAGTGAAGCATCATTTATTACAAGCCAGGTGTCGAATATAAATAAGTCTTACATAGCAAATGTCTCGATGGACAATAATAAGTTCATCACAAGTAAATAAACTAGCAGCGGAATATTATTCTTGTGGGCTCCGTCACAGGCGTTGCCCGGGGGTCTCCATGAACCTAGAAACCTTCTTCGGGTCCAAAGTCTTGGTCATTATATACCACCTCATTATCTTGACCTGAGCAGCAATATAAACCAACAAATATGCAAGGTTGAGTACCGATGGTACTCAACAAGTGTGGGAAAGTTATGTCATGCATGGCTAGAACAAGGGGATGTTGAAATCATGGTTAAAGTACTATGCAATTAATACCTATCACCTTAGCATATTAAGCACCTACATTACTACACAGGTGAAATGGTCCCAATCTCCCATCCCATCATCATAATCAAATAATATAACATCATTTCCAATGTTAAGCTCCCCGCTTAACACTCACACCCTCCAAGGCCATCATACTCTAATCATGAGTAAGTCCAAGCCGCTCTTGACCGTGAGCACGGCTGTCATGACAGTTTTGACTCTGCAGAGTTTGCACCACTGTACCCACATGTAGTGATTTCATCCCCCGTTGCCGGGTGGACTAAAAGAACCTCCATTATGCCAGTGGCTACGAACCACATTCACACTTCCCAGGTGTGTAGCCAGGAGATCACTACGAAGCCTTTACAAAGGGATTCCCGACGAGCATGGGCCCACTGAGGTTTCACCCCTAACAGCATACAAGAGGCTCCAACCCCGCTGCAGTGGCCCCCTCTTGAGCCTTGCGGTTCATATGGTAGTCCAGCTGACACCTATTCCCCGCACCATCCAGCACACCCATACTACGCCGGGGATACACCTAATTAATTGGCTAAGCTACCCCATCTCAGCATGTGGTTGGCACGGTAAAGCCAGGTTACATGCTCCATGAACCGGTCCTTAGGATCCAGGCAAGTACTAAACACACACCCGAGTCTCGTGCACCCAGCACCAACCAAAACATCCAACTTGCCTTGATCCCTACCTCTACATAACTCACAATATCTCATTCAAGAGTATGGTAAAATAAACTGATGATCTCATATCCCAAATATCCCATTCTAAGCATGGCTAAGCATATGCATAATAATAAATGACATGATAAAATAAATCCCAACCCAAGCTACAAGGAAACAAGGTAATGCAATTCTAGGGAAACTTCCTAGCATGGGTTTCATATTTAACTTGACAATGCAATAATTCTATCTAAACATCCTAGTATAGGATCAAAGTGGTCAAGGACACTTGCCTCCTTCCTGCTGCTCTTGGAATGGGTAGTCCTGATCTTGGAAAGGAATAACTTGCTCTTGAGCAGGTTCTACATCATACCATCACACATAGCAAAAGAAAAACAACAATCCATAAGACATAGTTCACACTTCCACTTCATACAAACCACACATTCACATGTAACAAAGCCATTCACAAATTCTATGTGTTGTGATTACTCTATGTGTGTTGATTTTTGGCTTACCTGCACTTTTAATCATGTGTATATGATTCCTACTTTTGTATTCACATTTATGCTTACATACTATATATATGAGTTTCCAATTTAAATAAATTCCTTATATTTAATTACTACACCTTTTAGCTACCAAGTATGCATGAAAGGTATTTTCCTACTCCATATGTGTCTTCAGAATTTCTACCAACCCTAAACTGAATTCTTTGGATTTAGAAACTTCATTTATCATTTACTAGTTGCTATATTTTCAGATTTATTTCCTATGCCTAAATGTGAACTTTATTATGAAAATAACAAGACACATCATCTAAACAGAATAGGTTCTGATCTAAAATATTTAATAATATATTTTTGACCTTTTCCTCTGATGTAAACTATTTTGCATTTATTTTCCCTATTTTCAGAACTATTCTTTACTTAAAAATGTGTCCCTATGACTAATAAATGTGAATAATAAATTAAACAGATTCATTTCAGCCAAAAATATATTTTTATCTCACTCCAAAGTTTTCTAAGTACTGAGAAAGTTTTTAATTTAAATTTGACAATATGTTTGTCCCACTTTTTAAATTTTAAATACTAGCCACATATTCAATTTCCTAAATTTAATATCAAACAGGGTTAAAAAGGTAAACTCACCCCACTACAGGGTCTATAATATTATTTTAACAATTTTCAGGGGTCTAGCTACTCATAACAGAGGAGTTTTTCCTAATTTTTATTAAGTCCAGGGGCTAAAACTGATTTTTAAATGAATTTACATGATTTTCTGAAGTTCCAGGGGCTAGATCAGAAGTTTTCGAGGCTAGCTCTTATTTCCCGAGAACCTCAGGGGGTAGCACGTAAGAATTCCAGTCTTTATAACGCGGGGCTGACGTGGACCGTCCGATTTAAAACAGACGGCTGAGATTATAACATCGAACCGGTACGCGGGGATTTAAACTCTACCGTGCGATTTAAAATAAACGGCGCACAAGCGGCCACGTCGCTCTGATCGAGCGCGGGCGGCGCTGCCCGGCGGCGCACGGCGGCGGCGATCTCGCCGGAGAGTTTCGGATCTTCGTCATTTCTTCCTAAAACTGTGATTTTATGGCATAGATCGGTGGAGGGGAGGTCGGGGATCTCACCTCGGGGGTTTTCTTGAGCTCGGAGGTCCTGGAAGGCGATCGGCGATGAGGTCCGAGGTGAATTCACGGCGAGGCTCGTCGGCGCTGTGTTTGAACTGCAAACCACCGAGTTTTCTGCACCTGCGAGGTTCCCCGGAGGCGGTGGATCAAGACCAGCGAGTTAGATCGGAATTTCCGAGCGTAGATCGGCCAGAATTCGCCGGAGGGGCTCGGATTCTCACCGGAGTAAAAACGGCGGATCACGTGGGAAAAACGGGACGAGGCCGGGGTTTTTATAGACGGGGGAGGGCGGCGGGTTTGTTTAGATCGAGTTGGAGTCCTCCGGAACCATAATTCGGCCAGAAATCCGGTCGGTTGCGATCGCGCGCGCGCGGGGAAACAGTCCGGGTTTCGGACGATCGGGGGTTAGGGATGACAGGAGGGTCCCACCTGTCTGCGAGTGGGAGCGCGGGCGCGTGGCTGCGGGTTGGCGCGGGGCAGGGTGGTCCGGTTGGTGGGTTTCGGCCCACTGGCCGTTTTTTTTTCTGTTTTCCTTTTTCTTTTTCTATTTCTTTTCTGTTTTGAGTTTAATTTGAATTCCAGTTTGAATTTGAATTTTTGCAACACATGCAACACGTCCAAAAAATTTTAAACTCCCCTCTGAACAGGATTTTGGGGTGTTACAGCTCTACCCCCCTTAAAATAAATCTCGTCCTCGAGATTGGTGGTTCTAAGAAAACAATTCCGGAAATTGTGCCTTAAGCTCATCTTCTCGCTCCCAGATGGCTTCCTCTTCTGAGTGATGCTTCCACTGCACCTTGCACATCCGGATTCTTTTATTTCTGGTGAGGCGTTCCATTGTCTCCAAAATCTTGTATGGTTGCTCGGCATAAGACAAATCCTCAGCTACGTCCACTTCATTCATGGGTAACACCTCTTCAGGTGTCCTCAGGCATTTCTTGAGTTGTGACACATGGAATACATCGTGCACATCCGATAGGCGAGCCGGTAACTCTAGTTGATACGCCACTTCGCCTTTCCTCCCCAGAACTTGAAAGGGTCCTATGTATCGAGGTGACAACTTCCCTTTCACCTTGAACCGACGAAGTCCTCGGATAGGGGACACCTTGAGATAGACATAGTCTCCCACGTTGAAAACGAGCTCTCTTCTTCGTACATCGGCATAGCTCTTTTGGCGTGTCTGTGCTATCCTCAAGTTGTTGCGAATTTCCCTCACCTTCGCCTCGGCTTCTTGTAGTACTTCTGGACCAAACACTTTACTTTCCCCTGTTTGGTTCGAAAATAGGGGAGTTCTGCACTTCCTCCCGTACAAAGCTTCAAATGGTGACATCTTCATACTAGCTTGATAGCTGTTGTTATAGGAAAACTCCGCATACGGTAAGTTCTTATCCCAACTCCGATTGTTTTTTAGTGCACACGCTCTCAGCATATCCTCAAGAATCTGATTGGTCCTCTCCGTCTGCCCGTCAGTTTGGGGATGATAGGCAGAGCTGAAATTCAGATGGGTTCCCATGGTTTCATGCAACTTCTGCCAGAACCTTGAGGTGAACTGTGTCCCTCGATCCGACACAATCTTCCTTGGCACTCCATGGTAACACACGATCCTTGACATGTACAACTCTGCCAATTTGGATCCGCTGTAGCTTTCTTTCACGGGGATGAAATGAGCTACCTTGGTTAGCCTGTCAATGATGACCCATATCGAATGATATCCTGATTGGGTCCTAGGCAGTCCTACTATGAAATCCATACCGATTTCTTCCCATTTCCATTCAGGCACTTTGAGTGGTTGCAATAATCCCGCGGGTCGTTGATGTTCTGCTTTCACCAACTGACATGTGTCACATAGGGCAACATGTTCCGTGACATCTCGTTTCATGCCATACCACCAATACCTGCTCTTGAGGTCCTGGTACATCTTCGTACTCCCAGGATGAATGGAATAGTCAGAATCATGAGCCTCCTTCCAAATCAATTCACGGATCTCCTTTACTTCTGGCACACAGATTCTTTTCCCGTGCCACACCGTTCCTTGTTCATCCTCTCTAAAACCAGGAGCTTTATTTTCCTTGATGAGTTGTCTGATCTCTTGTATCTTCTCGTCATTCTTTTGACCCTCGCGTATGTCTCGCTCTAGTGTGGAGTCCACTTCCATGGCGATGACTTCACCACTATTTACCAGGCATAGATTGAGCCTTATAACCTCGTCCTTCAATTCTGCAGGCATGTCCTTCAAGCTCAACTTATTGACCTGCACTTTCCGACTTAAAGCATCGGCCACGATGTTTGCTTTTCCAGAATGATAGTTGATGGCCACATCAAAGTCATTGATTAGCTCTAACCATCTTCTTTGTCTGAGGTTGAGATTTGGCTGTCTGAAAATGTACTTCAGACTCTTGCGATCCGTATATATCTCTGTCCTCTTCCCCATCAAATAGTGTCGCCAAATTTTTCAACGTGTGTACCACTGCGGCTAGTTCTAGGTCATGTGTAGGATAGTTTTTCTCGTGCTTCCGGAGTTGTCGGGATGCATAAGCCACGACATGCCCTTCTTGCATGAGAACACATCCCAACCCGTTTCCAGAGGCATCGCAGTACACCGTGAAATTCTTCTGCATATCTGGCATAACCAACACTGGGGCTATTGTCAATCTTTTCTTTAGCTCCTGAAAACTCATCTCGCACTGTGGCGTCCATGTGAATGTGATTCCCTTCTCCAACAGTTTGGTAAGGGGTCTCGAGATCTTAGAGAATCCCTCAATAAACCGTCGATAGTATCCAGCCAATCCCAAAAAGCTTCGAACTTCCCCGACATTTTCAGGGGTCTTCCACTTCTGTATATCCTCGATTTTGGCAGGATCCACGGAGATTCCTCCCTCCGAGATTATATGTCCTAAGAAGGGAACTCTCTTCAGCCAAAACTCACTTGCTCAACTTGGCATATAGTTGGTGTTCTCTCAGCCTTTGCAACACCAACCTTAGATGTTTCTCATGTTCTTCTTCATCTTTGGAGAAGACGAGAATGTCATCTATGAAAACCACCACAAATTTGTCCAGATATTCCATGAATACCTTGTTCATGAGATACATGAAGTACACCGGGGCATTAGTTAGCCCGAAAGGCTTGACAGTGTATTCATACAATCCGTACCGAGATACGAAAGCTGTCTTGGGAATATCAGATTGCCTTATCTTGAGTTGGTGGTATCCCGACCTGAGATCAATTTTCGAGAACACACAAGCTCCCCTCAACTGATCAAACAAGTCTTCAATGCGGGGTAATGGGTACTTGTTCTTGATGGTTACCTCATCCAAGGCACGGTAATCCACGCATAACCTTTGGGTTCCATCCTTTTTGGGCACAAATATCACCGAAGCTCCCCATGGTGAGGAACTAGGGCGAATATACCCCTTCTCCGTCAATTCTCTCAAATGATCCTTGAGTTCTCCCAGCTGCTTGGAGTCCATCCGATAAGGTCTCTTCTATATCGGGACTATTCCAGGCACTAGCTCAATTGCGAATTCCACTTCACGATCGAGAGGCATACCTGGCAACTCCTCCGGAAAAACATCTGGATATTCCCTGATTGTACTGATCTCCTCCACTTTCACCTCCACTTGATTTAATTTAATGTCACTCCTAGGCTCTTGTATTGTTATGAACTTTACTCTTGTGCCACTAGGGTGAGTTAGTTCCACCGTTCTGGTCGAACAATGGATGATTCCCTTATGTTTGGTCAACCAATCCATACCCAAAATAATATCTATCCCTTGTGAATCTATCACTATGAGGTTAGCAGTAAATACTACCCCATTAATGTCTAGGTTCACCTTGGGACACACTCGTCTTGTCCTTATTTCTCCACCCGGAGAGTTTACGGCTAGCATATGGTTCATTTGTGTTGTTGCTAGGTCATGCTTCTTAACAAACCCTTGAGCAATGAACGAGTGGGTAGCACCAGAATCAAACAGCGGGGTTTCGATGTGTAAATTGGCAGGAAACTTACCAACTACCACGTCGGGTGCCTCTTGTGCTTCCTCCATAGTGACATGGTTCACCCGTCCTCTCATTACATTCTGTTGTTGTGGCTGCGCGGGCTTCTTCTTTGGGCACTTATGGGTATAGTGCCCCACTTCACCACAATTAAAACATTGCACCCCAACCTTAGGTGCTTGGCCTTTATTGTCTTGGGGTTGGTTTGGGGGTCCTTGCACTGCTGGTCGAGGTGGATATGCGGGGCGAGGTTGCTGTACAAACTGACGTTGCGGCTGTGTTGGTGCTGCCGGAGGCCTATAGTTCGGGTTGTACCCTCTTGGTGCTGAGTAGGGTACCGCAACACGGTTCGTCTGCCCTGCAGGTTGCTGCATCAGACGTGGGCGGGTGTTGCTCCCTGAGGCTTGGTGTGACCACCCGGCCTTCCTCTTGTTCTCATTTTCCAAGGCCTTCAGCTTCCTTTCTACCACAAATGCTCTGTCCACCATCTTTTGGAAGCTTTCATACTCATTTGAGGACATTGCACACTGCATTTCTGCGGTAAGTCCTTCCACGAAACAATCTTGTTTCTGCTCATCAGTCTCTATGTCTCGTGGGGCATAACGGGATAGTTGAGTAAATTTAGTGAGGTATTCCCTCACCGTCATGTTTCCCTGCTGCAGTCCCAAGAACTCCCTCCTCTTGTTTTTGAGTTCACCTCTTGGGATGTAATGGTTGCGGAAGCTACGCTTGAACTCTTCCCAAGTGATGTTCTCAGGGTCATGATGGGCGGCCACGTAGGCGGTCCACCAATCAGCAGCAGGTCCATGCAATTGATGAGAGGCAAACAGCACCCTCTCGTACCCTTGGCACTGTATGATCCTCATCTTGCTCTCAATAGTCTTAAGCCAGTCATCTGCCTCCAGAGGTTCAGCAGCACTTGCAAACTTTGGAGGTTGAGTTCCTAGAAACTCACTCAACCTTGGTTGGCGTGGTGCAGCTTGTGGGGGTGGAACTTGATGCAAGTTGGCCACCACTTGAGTCAAGTTCTGGATGAGCTGATTCTGATTCTCCATCATTTGGTGGAGGGGATCAACTCCTTCACGGCGACCACCCCTGTCCTGGCCTCCAGAAAGATGAGGGTTGTATGCCTCATCGTTGTTGTTGGCGGGGTTGGCAGCACGACCTTTTCTCTTCCCACCATCTAGCATGATCAACCAAATGTTAATTTAAAGCATTACTTATTACCTTACTACTTTCACTTGTTTGTACTTTAAAGTGTTGAGGCTTTGTTATACTTTTCGGAGGATCCATATCTCACACAAAAATAAATGCAATATTATTTCATGGGAGTTCACACACCAAAGAAAAACAATCTAAAGACGAGGCTGTGGACAATTGCTCATGGCTTCCACAACTCACGTCACACACCAAGCATTAACACACCATTTACTAAGGTAACGACTCGACTATTCGACATCTTGCTAACTAAGGGAAGGACTCTACACTACTCGTATTCACTGAGCTGGCTCCTCGGGGTCTTCCTCATCATTGCGGCTGCCTTCTGACTCTGCTTTGGGTGGGGAAGCTGCTGGTGGAGAAGTGCGACGACGCCTTATCGCCCGGCGATCTGGGGAGTCAGGAGTCCATGTATCATTCACGGTGACACACAGTTCATTCCCATCGCCTCTCTCTCGCCCTTAAGCAGGCTCGCAGCAACGCCTCCGTTTCTTTCAGGGTGTCCCGAACATCCTGAAGTTCTTGCTGACACTCCTGCAGTTGAGTGCTGAGCATAGCAGCATCCTCCAAGCACAAGTCCATGTGCTCATGGGAAGTCCCTTGCTGCACTGGCGGGTACTTGTACTCCATGGTACCACTCTCACGCTGGAGGACATACATGTACTCAGTCCTGTCCAGGTGGCGACGATAGATGTGACTCTGGCAGGTGATGGCCTCCCAGGTGACATCCTTTTCCGCATCTACCTGTGTCGCTCGACAAGCTGGAGAGCGGTGGATCTTGAGCAGCTGATTTTCATGGATAATCCTCATTTCTGAACTCCATTCTTCCCGCTTCTCCCGGATGGTCCTGGTAGAGCTATAGTGTATGATTAGCTTGCCCGTATTGCCGGCGGCTTCGAGCATACGTCGAAGACGGCGCAACAAGCCTCCTACTGCCAATCCGTAGGAAAGGTACGTCACCGGACGACTCTCCTCTCTTTCGGCAAGGGCAACTACGGGAACTCTCCCTCCTGTGGACTTGCGAGCGGTGCGAATCATGGGAACCATCTAAAACATAAAGCATTTAAACTTAGGTTAGACAAACTTTTAAACCAAAAATCCTATTTTGAATGAAAATTGAGGTAAGATGAAGAAAGTGACTCCATTAAATAACCCTTTTCAACACACACCTTGTAAAATAGTTTTTAAGAAAATAGGGCCCTTAAATACATCCATTTCTACCTAGGTCCACGTTCCTACGGGCAACCTTGGCTCTGATACCACTTCTGTCACACCCGGTTTTTCCGAAGAACAACTAAGTGAATATCACATGTATGCCAGGATCATTTTCTCATACATGTGATGACAAATAGTGAAGCATCATTTATTACAAGCCAGGTGTCGAATATAAATAAGTCTTACATAGCAAATGTCTTGATGGACAATAATAAGTTCATCACAAGTAAATAAACTAGCAGCAAAATATTATTCTTGTGGGCTCCGTCACAGGCGTTGCCCGGGGGTCTCCATGAATCTAGAAACCTTCTTCGGGTCCAAAGTCTTGGTCATTATACACCACCTCATTATCTTGACCTGAGCAGCAATACAAACCAACAAATATGCAAGGTTGAGTATCGATGGTACTCAGCAAGTGTGGAAAAGTTATGTCATGCATGGCTAGAACAAGGGGATGTTGAACTCATGGTTAAAGCACTATGCAATTAATACCTATCACCTTAGCTTATTAAGCACCTACATTACTACACAGGTGAAATGGTCCCAATCTCCCATCCCATCATCATAATCAAATAACCATAACATCATTTCCAATGTTAAGCTCCCCGCTTAACACTCACACCCTCCAAGGCCATCATACTCTAATCATGAATAAGTCCAAGCTGCTCTTGACCGTGAGCACGGCTGTCATGACAGTTTTGACTCTGCAGAGTTTGCACCACTGTGCCCACATGTAGTGATTTCATCCCCTGTTGCCGGGTGGACTAAAAGAACCTCCATTATGCCAGTGGCTACAAACCACATTCACACTTCCCAGGTGTGTAGCCAGGAGATCACTACGAAGCCTTTACAAAGGGATTCCCGACGAGCGTGGGCCCAATGAGGTTTCACCCCTAACAGCATACAAGAGGCTCCAACCCCGCTGCAGTTGGCCCCCTCTTGAGCCTTGCGGTTCATATGGTAGTCCAGCTGACACCTATTCCCCGCACCATCCAACACACCCATACTACGCCGGGGATACACCTAATTAATTGGCCAAGCTGCCCCATCTCAGCATGTGGTTGGCACGGTAAAGCCAGGTTACATGCTCCATGAACCGGTCCTTAGGATCCAGGCAAGTACTAAACACAAACCCGAGTCTCGTGCACCCAGCACCAACCAAAATATCCAACTTGCCTTGATCCCTACCTCTATATAACTCACAATATCTCATTCAAGAGTATGGTAAAATAAACTGATGATCTCATATCCCAAATATCCCATTCTAAGCATGGCTAAGCATATGCATAATAATAAATGACATGATAAAATAAATCTCAACCCAAGCTACAAGGAAACAAGGTAATGCAATTCTAGGGAAACTTCCTAGCATGGGTTTCATATTTAACTTGACAATGCAATAATTCTATCTAAACATCCTAGTATAGGATCAAAGTGGTCAAGGACACTTGCCTCCTTCCTGCTGCTCTTGGAATGGGTAGTCCTGATCTTGGAAAGGAATAGCTTGCTCTTGAGCAGGTTCTACATCATACCATCACACATAGCAAAAGAAAAACAACAATCCATAAGACATAGTTCACACTTCCACTTCATACAAACCACACATTCACATGTAACAAAGCCATTCACAAATTCTATGTGTTGTGATTACTCTATGTGTGTTGATCTTTGGCTTACCTGCACTTTTAATCATGTGCACTTTTAATCATGTGTATATGATTTCTACTTTTGTATTCACATTTAAGCTTACATACTATATATATGAGTTTCCAATTTAAATAAATTCCTTATATTTAATTACTACACCTTTTAGCTACCAAGTATGCATGAAAGGTATTTTCCTACTCCATATGTGTCTTCAGAATTTCTACCAACCCTAAACTGAATTCTTTGGATTTTAGAAACTTCATTTATCATTTACTAGGTGCTATATTTTCAGATTTATTTCCTATGCCTAAATGTGAACTTTATTATGAAAATAACAAGACACATCATCTAAACAGAATAGGTTCTGATCTAAAATATTTAATAATATATTTTTGACCTTTTCCTCTGATGTAAACTATTTTGCATTTATTTTCCCTATTTTCAGAACTATTCTTTACTTAAAAATGTGTCCCTATAACGAATAAATGTGAATAATAAATTAAACAGATTCATTTCAGCCAAAAATCTATTTTAATCTCACTCCAAAGTTTTCTAAGTACTGAGAAAGTTTTTAATTTAAATTTGACAATATGTTTGTCCCACTTTTTAAATTTAAATACTAGCCACATATTCAATTTCCTAAATTTAATATCAAACAGGGTTAAAAAGGTAAACTCACCCCACTACGGGGTCTATAATATTATTTTAACAATTTTCAGGGGTCTAGCTACTCATAACAGAGGAGTTTTTCCTAATTTTTATGAAGTCCAGGGGCTA
The DNA here is from genome assembly GCA_030760725.1 of Neostapfia colusana. Taxonomy (NCBI): domain Eukaryota; kingdom Viridiplantae; phylum Streptophyta; class Magnoliopsida; order Poales; family Poaceae; genus Neostapfia; species Neostapfia colusana. The sequence goes on from JASWHV010000008.1 coordinate 106,257,130, forward strand.
AAACTGATTTTTAAATGAATTTATATGATTTTCTGAAGTTCTAGGGGCTAGATCATAAGTTTCCGGGGCTAGCTCTTATTTCCCGAGAACCTCAGGGGGTAGCACGTAAGAATTCCAGTCTTTATAACGCGGGGCTGACGTGGACCGTCCGATTTAAAACAGACGGCTGAGATTATTACATCGAACCGGCACGCGGGGATTTAAACTCTACCGTGCGATTTAAAATAAACGGCGCACAAGCGGCCACGTCGCTCTGATCGAGCGCGGGCGGCGCTGCCCGGCGGCGCACGGCGGCGGCGATCTCGCCGGAGAGTTTCGGATCTTCGTCAATTCTTCTTAAAACTGTGATTTTATGGCATAGATCGGTGGAGGGGAGGTCGGGGATCTCACCTCGGGGGTTTTCTTGAGCTCGGAGGTCCTGGAAGGCGGTCGGCGACGAGGTCCGAGGTGAATTCACGGCGAGGCTCGTCGGCGCTGTGTTTGAACCGCAAACCACCGAGTTTTCTGCACCTGCGAGGTTCCCTGGAGGCGGTGGATCAAGACCAGCGAGTTAGATCGGAATTTCCGAGCGTAGATCGACCAGAATTCGCCGGAGGGGCTTGGGTTCTCACCGGAGTAAAAACGGCGGATCGCGTGGGAAAAACGGGACGAGGCCAGGGTTTTTATAGACGGGGGAGGGCGGCGGGTTTGTTTAGATCGAGTTGGAGTCCTCCGGAACCAGAATTCAGGTGGAAATCCGGTCGGTTGCGATCACGCGCGCGCGGGGAAACAGTCCGGGTTTCGGACGATCAGGGGTTAGGGATGATAGGTGGGTCCCACCTGTCTGCGAGAGGGAGCGCGAGCGCGTGGCTGCGGGCTGGCGCGGGGGCAAGGTAGGCCGGCTGGTGGGTTTCGGCCCACTGGCCGGTTTTTTTTTTCTGTTTTCCTTTTTCTTTTTCTATTTCTTTTCTGTTTTGAGTTTAATTTGAATTCTAGTTTGAATTTTAATTTTTGCAACACATGCAACACGTCCAAAAATTTTTAAACTCCCCTCTGAACAGGATTTTGGGGCGTTACAGCCACGTGTCCAGCGAGGCCGGGCCTCCCCTCCCCTCAGAGACGAGCTCTGGGCCTGCCACGTGGCCAGCAGTGTCGGACCTCACCCGTCCACAGGGGTGAGCTGCGATGCCGGACATCACCCCCTCTGCAGGGGTGACCTCCAATGCCGGACATCTCCCCTCTCCTTATAGGTGAGCTCCGATGCCGGACATCACCCCCTCAGCAGGGGTGAGCTCCGATGTCTCCTCAGAGGTGAGCTCCGATGCTGGACATCACCGCCTCCACTAAAAGTGCATCTAGGTAATCCTCGTGGGTTTTGGATGATTGATGACGACAATTAAAGATACTAATGAGTTCTACTGAGTATGAGCACGGGTGCTTATCAAAAGGATTGGATGTGGAGTCTCTCAAGAAGGATAAAGGAAAAGAAGAAGACTTGAAAGAGTAGAAAATAGGATTTTTCTATTGAGTTTCACATTGTCTAGTTGTATACAGGGTCTTCTCTTTTAGAGTGCTTGAGAATCATTAGACAACTCAAACTAAGGTTAGAAAGTTAGAATCGTGAGAGGAAGTAGTCATAGGTATGGCTGAAAAAGGAAAATCGGACTTGTCCGGACTATGGGTCGGACTAGTCCGTTCCCACCCGGACTACTCCGTTTTAGACCGGACAAAGAGTCACTGAGTGAGTTCGGACTTATCCGTTCTAGGCCGGACTAGTCCGTTGTCGTGTGAGTCTGAGCCGTTATGAGACTAACTCTCATAGGGCCGGACTAGTCCGCTAAGCGGACTAAGCCATTTTGGTCCGGAGAAGAAGTCTCTAAGTGACATCGGACTAGTCCGCTCCGTAGGCCGGACTAGTGCGGTCCCTTCAGACTAGTCCGATTTAGGACGGAACAAAGGTTCCTGTGTGAGCTCGGACTAGTCTGAAGTTGGCTGGACTAGTCCACAACCCTAGATTAGAGAGTTCTTAGACTAAGTCTAGTAAGACCGGACTAGTCCGCCCTTGGGGCCGGACTAGTCCGCCCTCACCAGACTAGTCCGTTCTCATACGGAACAAAGGTTCCTGACTGAGAGGGACTAGTCCGCTCTTGGCCAGACTAGTCCGGGATTTTATGACCGTTTGAGTCCAACGGTCACTAAACTTTATTTGGTAACCTTGTGACGTGAGTGGTCCCTCAAGAACGGACTAGTCCAGGGTTAGGACCGGACTAGTCCGTACTTTATTTGGTAACGGCTAGATGCCGAGATTTCTATAAAAGGAGACCCCCCGGCTGAGACTTGGAGAGACAACAATCCAAGCGTTGAAAACTCATTCCTAGAGCTCTTCTAAGCCTCTTTCCTCACCGTCTAGACTCCTAAGATTGGATATTAAGGAGATTGTGGTTTTGTGAGAGGAAAGACGTGGTGATCGACGTTTGAGCTCTCGGTTTAATTCTCTTGCACTCTAACTGTTAATTTGAGTTCTTAACAGTTGTACTTTGATTTCTAAAACTGCTAGGTTGGTGTAGGGAGCCTCAAGTTGTGAGTAGCCCCTAAGAGCATTGTATTCACATTTTATTGATAGTGAAAGAGCCCGGGCTTGATCTTGGTGATCGCTCGGTGAGGGAAGGGTTGGAAAAGACCCGGTCCTTGGTGGACTCCTCAACGAGGACGTAGATTCCTGTGTGGAATTGAACCTCGGGATAAATCGTGTCTCTTGGTTCCTTTACTTTCTCACTCGCTCACTAGAATTACTTGTTAAGCTTTCATTTTGTTAACACTCGTGAATTGTTCTACCATTTCACAATCTAATCATTCACATATAATTAGTGATATTATTTGACTACCATATATCTTTCGCTCAAACAAAATTAAAAAGAAAACCTAAAACACAATTTTATACTTAGACCGGACTAGTCCACCCCCAGACCGGACTAGTCCGGCCTCCTAAAAATTTAATCCACTGTTTGCAATAGTTTCAGGTTTCATTAGCCTATTCACCCCCCTCTAGGCAACTTTCAATTGGTATCATAGCCTAACTCTCCGCAAAAGCTTAACCGCTTGGAGAGGAGATGGGAGACAAGGCCGGTAGCCAAATTAATCTCATCAAGGGAAAAGGAGCAAGTGCGAGCAACTTTGAAGAACAAGGTTCTAACCCGCCTCCAGCGGTTACTCCTCCACAAGACGTTTCAAGCTCAGAAGAAGATGAAGAAGTTCTTCGTCTCATGGCACTCCTCAAAAAGAAGAAGGAGGAGGCTAAAAAGAAAAAGAAGGAGAAGTTGGAGAAGAAGCTCAAAAGTAGTTAACAAGACTACTCGCGATATCCTTTTAATTATGAACGTCTAAATTCTCACTCTAGTTATTTATCAATTCCTCTAGGCAAACCACCTCACTTTGATGGAACTAACTACACAATGTGGAAACACAACATGAAGTTGCATCTAATTTCCTTGAACCAAAGTCTTTGGCATGTGGTGTGTACAGGTATAGATATCCCCGAAGACGAGGATGAACTCACCCAAGAATAAGAACAACAAATCCATCGCAATGCACAATCGGCGGCCGTGCTCAACTCATCTCTAAGCATTGAAGAATTCAACAAGGTAGATAGGTTGGAGCTCGCCAAAGATATTTGGGACACCCTCAAGATCGCACATGAAGGAAACCGATCCGTGAGGGAAGCCAAGGTTGAGATGATAGAAGGAGAGCTTGGAAGGTTCGCCATGGAAGAAAGCGAAACACCTCAAGAAATGTACAACCAACTCAAAACTCTTATTAACAAGAGTCGAGCGTACGGATGCAAGAAATGGAATGACCATGAGGTGGTCAAGAGAATGATAAGAGCATTTATGCCCCGCAATGTGACCCTATGCACCTTAATCCGGGAAAGTCCAAACTTTCACTTGATGACTCCGGATGAAGTGCTAGGGAAGATCATTAACCACGAGATGATGGAGAAGGAAGCCCAACACGTTAACGACCTAGCAAAGATCACTTCATCCAAGAAGAAGGGCATTGCTCTTAAGGCCACATCCAAGTCCAAGGCTAAAGAAACAGAACTCACAAGTGAAGATGAAGAAAGTGATGATGAGAGCACGGACATGGATGATGAAGAAATGGCCTTCTTCATCAAAAGATTCAAAAGGTTGATGAGGAGAAGGAGAAACCATCACTATGAGAACAACAGAAAAGACAAGGGCAAGTCAAGAATAAAGAAGACTTGCTACAACTATGGTGAACATCGGCATTTCATTGTGAACTGCCCCCATAGCAAGGAAGATGACAAGAGAAAGAAGAGGGATGGGAGGCCTAAAGACAAGAAAATCTTCACAAAGAAGAAGGCTTATGGACAAGCTCACATTGTACAAGAATGGGACTCAAACGAAGAATCCTCCTCCGAAGATGAAGAAAAGGTGACAACCGTCGCCATCAAGAGGCCAACCATGAAGAAATCACTCTTGCCAAACAAGGGTGATTGGAAGAGCTCAAGCCACACATGCCTCATGGAAAAGGAAGGAAAGCACAAGGTAATGTCTAAACCTTCCAAGTTTCATATTGTAGATGATAGTGACTTTGATAGTTGTAGTGAAAACGAATTCACGTTTAAAGGATTAAACAAAAAGGCTATAGCTAAAATGAAAATGTTATCGGATGAAATATTTGAACAAGAAGAGCTTCTCAATCAACAAGAAGAATTGCTTATCCTTGAAAAGGAAAGAAACCTTGAGATTGAGAAGCTCCTTGAACTCGAGAGAGAAGAGTAGAGCACTTGAAAGCGAACTTGCCATGAGCAAGGAGACTTGTGTTCAGCTTAAAAGTGAGAACGTAGTACTTCAAGATGAACTTGTAAGTTTAACCAAAGCTCACAAGAATCTTTAACCACAACTTGACTCACTTAAGTCAAGTGTCTCAATTAATTCATCCTCCAAAAATTCTTTCTCAACAAGTATAGAGTACAACTCTAAAACTTGCAAATGTGCTAGCATTGTTTTAAACTTGAAAAATGTGCTCAAAGAAGCACAAAGCAAGAATACACACAAAAGTGGAATCTTTGATAAGGAGAAGATCAAATATGCACGTAGTGCATACTCAATCACAAGATCTCCTTTCATCAAAGATGGACTTGGTTATACTAAGGGAGGAAAGCAAAACGCTAGAATCCTTAAAAACAATAGCAAATGTGTAAAACTCAAAACAAAACAAAAGTGACAACCTTGCATCTACCTCACATGAAATTACCAAAAATGTAAAATCTATAGTATTTCATAATTTTGATGTATCTTATGTTCTTATGAAAAGCAAGTATGGTAGAGTTTTTGCAAAATATGTTGGGCCACTCCACAAGAGTCCAAAAACTTGTGTGTGGGTGCCCAAATGCCTTGTAACTAACCTCAAAGGACCCAACCAAGTTTGGGTATCTAAGACCAAAGTTTAAATTGTTTTGCAGCCATACTCCTCCGTTGGCACTAAATGGGTGCTAGATAGTGGGTGCACTAACCATATGACCGGAGAGAGAAAAATGTTTGTCGAGTATGAAGAAAATGATGATCCAAGTGAAGGCATCTACTTCGGTGACAACAGCCAAGGAAGGATACTCGGTATTGGTAAAATTGCAATCTCTTCTCAACACTTTCTTTCACATGTTCTACATGTTGAATCACTAGATTATAACCTATTGTCCATATCTCAACTATGTGAGAAAGGTTATAATTGATTGTTTACTAACAAGGGTGTGACCGTCTTTAGAAGAAGTGATAACTCAATTGCCTTTAAGGGTGTGTTAAAGGGAAAGCTTTACTTAGTGGACTTTTCCACTAAGGGCATCAAACATGAGTTTTAGGCCCCCTATACTCCTGAACAAAATGGGGTGGCTGAAAGGAAGAACCGAACACTCATAGAGATGGTAAGAACCATGCTCGATGAATACAAGACCTCAGATCGATTTTGGGCGGAGGCGGTCAACACCGCTTGTCATGCTACAAACCGCCTCTACCTCCATCGACTTCTGAAGAAAACCCCATACGAGCTCCTAACCGGTAACAAACCCAACATCTCTTACTTTCGAGATTTTGGAAGTAAATGCTACATTCTCAACAAGAAGCCTAGGACTTCAAAGTTTGCTTCGAAATCCGATGAAGGTTTCCTACTTGGTTATGACTCAAACACCTACGCTTATCGTGTTTTCAACAAGACCTCCGGGTGTGTTAAAATTGCACGTGACGTGGTGTTTGATGAAACTAATGGCTCCCAAGTGGAGCAAGTTGATCAATGTGTGCTATATGAAGAAGAAGCAACATGTGAAGCACTAAGAAGAATGGGGCTTGGAGAAGTCCGTCCCCAAGAAAATGTAGGACAAGATGCTACAAGCTCATCACAATCGGCACCTCTCATTCAAGATCAAACTCAAGCACCCCAAGATCAAGACGGTCAATTTCAAAAAGGAGAAAATCAAAACCATAATGTTGATCAAGGGGGAGAAGAAGAAGAAAACTACTCAAATCAAGTGCCTCACCCAAGGGTTCATCAAAACATTCAACGGGATCACCCCGTTGACAACATCCTTGGAGATATCACAAAAGGGGTAACAACACGTTCTCGAATAGCTAACTTTTGTGCACATTACTCTTTTGTGTCGTCCTTGGAACCATTTGGGGTGGAAGATGCACTCAAGGATCCGGATTGGGTGGTGGCCATGCAAGAAGAGTTGAACAACTTCACAAGAAATCAAGTATGGGAGCTAGTGAAAAGACCAAATGCAAATGTGGTAGGAACCAAGTGGGTGTTCCGCAACAAGCAAGACGAACATGGAGTGGTGACAAGAAACAAGGCCCAACTTGTGGCAAAGGGATATGCTCAAGTCGAAGGTTTGGATTTAGATGAAACCTTTGCTCCCGTAGCTAGGCTTGAGTCCATTCGTATTCTATTAGCCTATGCTACTCACCATGATTTTAAACTCTATCAAATGGATGTGAAAAGTGCCTTCCTAAATGGTCCAATCAAGGAGGAGGTGTACGTGGAGCAACCACCCGACTTTGAAGATCAAGAATATCCTAATTATGTGTTTAAATTGCATAAAGCTCTCTATGGCCTCAAACAAGCTCCTAGAGCTTGGTATGAGTGCCTTAGAGACTTTCTCGTTGATAATGGTTTTAGGATAGGAAAGGCACATTATACTCTCTTTACAAAGAATGTAGATAATGATCTCTTCATGTGCCAAATATATGTCGATGACATTATATTTGGTTCAACTAACAAATATTTTTGTAATGAGTTTAGTAAGATAATGACGGATAGGTTTGAGATGTCCATGATGGGAGAGTTGAAGTTCTTCCTAGGATTTAAAGTCAAGCAACTCAAGGAAGGCACATTCATTAGTCAAACAAAGTACACACAAGACATACTCAAGAAGTTTGACATGGACAAAGCCAAACCCATCAAGACGCCAATGGCAACAAACAGACACCTTGACCTCAATGAAGATGGACCAAGCGTGGATCAAAAGGTATATCGCTCTATGATTGGTTCATTACTTTATCTTTGTGCATCTAGACCCGATATCATGCTTAGTGTATGTTTGTGTGCAAGATTTCAAGCATCACCTAAAGAATGTCATTTAACAGTCATTGAAAGGATCCTAAGGTATCTAGTTCACACACCTAAACTAGGATTATGGTATCCAAAGGGATCTAAGTTTAATCTCATCGGATACTCCGATGCGGATTATGCCGGATGTAAAATAGATAGAAAAAGCACCTCAGGGACTTGTCAATTTTTGGGTAGGTCCCTAGTATCATGGTCATCCAAGAAACAAAACTCCATTGCTCTCTCCACAACCGAGGCAGAGTATGTCGCAGCCGGAAGTTGTTGTGCTCAACTTCTTTGGATGCGACAAACTCTAAGGGATTATGGTTACAATATGAACCACATTCCACTCCTATGTGACAATGAGAGTGCAATTAAGATAGCCCATAATCCCGTTGAGCACTCTACGACCAAGCATATAGACATCTGACATCACTTTTTGAGAGATTACTCTATAAAGGGGGACATAGCTATCTCACATGTAAGAACCGAAAAACAACTAGCCGATATTTTCACCAAACCACTAGATGAAAAACGATTTTCTGAACTTTGAAATGAGTTGAATATCCTAGACTCTAGGAATGTGAGTTGAAAAGTTGTGCACCTGAATGCTAACAATTAGGAGTCTTCAAAATTCTTCACAAATTTCAAAAATGTGCACGATTGTGAAAAGTTTGTTCCCTCTCTAATTCTTCTCTCATATTATTTTTTTCTATATTGTGGTCATCATGTAATTGTGTGTTTTGATATATATATATATATATATATATATATATATATATATATATGGACCATAGCTACCTAATGGAAGGTGCAAGTAAATTCACCGCAATCACGGGTAAAATCCTAATATATAAGAATTTCTCAGCCTCTAAGAGTCGGACTAGTCCGCCCCGGAAGGCGTACAAGTCCGGGTATCTTGAATAGTTCGGGATGCAGCAGACAAGTCCACAACGGACTAGTCCGTACTGCATCCGGACAAGTCCGGACAGCAAACTAGTCCGGACCTAGTCCGACAGACCGGACTAGTCCGGACTGAGGACCGGACTAGTCCGGCCCCTAGAGACTTAACCTCCAAGGGTCGGGCTGACCTCTTCCCTCTCTCTCATTCACCTCCACTCCACTCCTCTCCTCCAAAACTCGCCCCAATTGACAATTTTGGTGTCCTCCCTCAAATCCCTCGAAGGAATCCCTAATTCAAGGCTTGTGAAGTGTGGGGAATCCTTCTCTGACCATCTCCGCTCCTTCGATCCGCGGATTTCATCAAATTTGTTCACTCTAAGGTACTTTTTGACATAGCCTTGACTTTTCACGAAAATCTTTGTTCTAAGTCATACCTTTAGTGCCTTAGGCCTTCCCTGATGTTCCTACTCCATATTGTTGCAAATCCCCATAGTATTGCATCAACTTTACTGGATTAGTGATCAAATAACCTAAGTTAGGGTTTAAAACTGTAGAGTCCGGACTAGTCCGGACTCCAACTGGACAAGTCCGGCCATGGCAGACTAGTCCGCCCGCCGCCCGGACAAGTCCGGCTGATACAGTTTTAGCTCCTAACTTTGGGGCTGTAAACTAGTTAGGACGCAATGCTCTAGCATCTAAGTCCTTCTTTTCTTACCAGATCATGTCAGGACCCAGAGACAGTCCTCTTCCAAACCCCGAGGCCGAAGCGGCTCACCAAGCCGCTTATCATGCGGCAGCCGAGGCAGAGGCAGGAGAGGCTGCAGCAAGGGAGGCTCGGACAAAGAAACGGGCTGACAGGGAAGCACAAGCCTCTCATACCGTTGATCCTCCAAGGAGGAAGAGGCTAGTGACCCTGAAAGAAAAACAACATGTCGAGTCCCGAAGTTCAACCCAAGAGAAAGGAAAAGGCAAAGCAGCCAATCCTCCCAGGAAAAAGGCCTTGGCCAACAAGGGACTCGTCATTCGTGAAAACCCTAGATGGGGAAGGGAGAATCCCCCACAAGGACATATTGGGCCACTTGAGAGGGCACCTCCTATGCACAACCCAAACCGCCAACCCAATTTGGCAAGTGCAACCTTCATGGGGAAAGGAGGCGACAAAGCGAGAAGGTTCCGAGAAGAGGAGGTTTACAAGTACGAGAAGTCCACACCAGACCCTCGTTTCTGGTGCGACTTCCATTGTGACTACTATCGGCTCGTCTATCTCCCAATGAAGACACCGGTAGTTGATGCTCAGTGGGTGGATTGACCATACATGGCAAACAAGAGGCATCAAGCTTTTGATGCAGTGATGGAAGCAGCAGAACGCCATGGGATCAAGGACCTAATGGCTTTTCAGTATGATTGGAACATAGAGGTGATAGTCCAATTCTACACCACCTGCTATTTCCACACCTATGGAGACAGAAAAATCACTTGAATGACAAATGGTGTGGTCTACTCGGTGCTGTATGCTGAATTTGCTAGGATCCTTGGACTTGAGGAGCATTTGAACTATGAGATCATAGTTCACAATGAGAAGACCTTGGGAAAGGATGACTTGGATTTCATGTATCCCTCATATCTCACTTATGAGCCATCCTCAACCCACAACATCAAACCCTTCTTTGGAGTGCTAAACATTATTTTGAGGAAGACTCTAGCTCCAAAAGATGGGGATGTGGGGATGATACAGGGGTACCTCAGGAACTTGTTGAAGCTGCTCAATGAAGAAGAGAGATTCAATGTCTTCGACTACATATACAATGATATCTTCAACATTTCCCACACCCCGAACAGGTCCTGTGGATATGCACCCATGTGCATGATCGAAAAAGTCACAGGCCTAGAATTTGTAAAGGATGTGCAGCACAGGAAGCTACGTCCTCAGATGCCGACTCCTCTCCCTCGCCCTCCTGCATCCTTGGGCAGGAGCTCCTCTGCAGCTCCATCCTCCTCATCTTTACCATCCGTCCCTCCATCATCGAGTGGCTCCTCTAGTGGTCTGCTCAAAATTTTCAAGGTCATATTCTCCTCGTGCCGGAAGGTGGAAGTTCGCACGCAGAAAATGAAGCAACGCCAAGAGAAGTACCTCAAGGCCATGTGCGACAAGATGGAGATACCTATTTCTCCACCGTCATCAGATGATGATGAAGTGACAGAATTTCCCACTCTCACCGAGGATGAGCTTGCCAACTTTGGATCCTCCTCAGCTGCTCCTCCTACCTCCAACACTCATCAAAAGGATGACAATGAAGACGAAGATGAAGAATGAGGACGAGGAGACTCAAAGTGACCAAGACGAAGATCAAGATGTGTAGGATCGAAGTACACGTGTAAAGCTACCAGAGGGGGGTGAATGGTAGATAAAAACTTTTCAGCGGAAGCAACAAAACACCCCTCAGCAGAAAACTGATCTGTTAAAGAAACCGTGTGTGCGACTAATCTAAACGTGTTCAACTGTGACAAAACTAGTATAGATTGTAGATAATCAAGTCACGAAGACGTCACAACAAGAATCATGAAAATCCGTTGAGAGAAACGCAAGTTACGATCGAAAGATCGAACAAAGATCAATCTGTCCTACGCGAGAAAAACAGTTCTGGAATACTGCAAAGAAACTCGTGTAGATCAGAAACCACAAATTCAATGACCGCAAAATTTTCATAGATGATAGATAATCAAGTTGTGAAGACAACCCAAAAAGAATCACATCAATTGGATCTGCAAAACTCGAGTTATGATAAAACCACCGAAGCAAGGTAGTGCTGAACAGAAACTCGACGAGAAAAACTTGTCTGAAACAAGTCGGACGAACAAGGCACAAAAGTTCCTTTAGAATACAAATTTTATTTATCAAAACACAAGAGGAACAGCCCCAAAGTCGTGTCCCCATGAGCCTTGGCCTCCCTTGCTTATATAGCCAGCTCTAAGGCCAACCCAATTCAAACTAGGACTCCTACTCCTACTTGGATTCAAACTGTAACTTTCCAATACTGCTCAAGACTCTTCTACACGTAGATAGAAGCAATCTTAAGACTTCCAAACACCTTGGTAACGTCTCAAACATTCCTAAAACAACTCAAATTCGTGACCCACACGAAATCCTATCATAACCAACTCAAAACTTTCCATATTTGAGTCAAACACGACTCAGCCGCAGCCTGAGTCCATAACCTAGTCGGTTGGACCTTTCCGACCAATTCTTTACGTCCACATCTCTTCATCACGCCTTGGAACCATGCAGCCACGTCCATGCAATCCTTGCACACGTGCAAACATCTTCCAACGACGTCCAAGATACCTTCATATGCATTGTTCTTGATTCAAACATACTGCGCAACCTCCCGATCAACTCAACCACAATTCCTCTCGAACTTGGTTGTTGAACCTCATATTGTCCCTAAGACTAGTTCAATGGATTCCGTTACCAGCCATGTCTTGAACTCAAGCAACACCTGCACATGAATAAACAACCAATACTTCCGAGTACAAGTCCTTGACTTGACTCTCGTTAGTTCCGAAACTACAACATCGACTTGACTCGACAAGGCGTGGGCAGGGCGGCAGAACAAAGACTCAGAAGCCCTCGCTAGAGACAACTACCGGTGTAACTGCAGATACGGTAGATGACAGAAAATCTCCCCGGGACCACCTGTCGGGTCCTGGGCCCACCTTGTAAGCCACTAGGCAACGTTAGCAGGGGTTCGCCTTTTACACACTCTCACACAGCGGTTCGCACCCTAGAGGTTCGACACTCGAACCATTCACACCCTTAGGTCATCCTCAAGCTCAGGACTCCGGTTTTGAGCAACAAGCAATACAACGAGCAACTCAGCTCACCGTGGACGTAGGGTATTACGCTCCAGCAGCCTGAACCACGTAAAAATCCCTGTCTCAAGCTTCTTCCTCAATCGTCCCTAACGCATAAGCTCTTCGTGAGTGACTAGCCCATCCAAAAAAGAACCTCCGCGGGCTGCCCAGAGGAGGCCCGGGGAAAGTGTCGGCTACACACTTCGACAAAAACAATCTACTATATCTATTTATCAAAAATCTTAATGAGTTGTCATCAATCACCAAAAAGGGGGAGATTGAAAGTACATCTAGGTAATCCCCGTGGGTTTTGGATGATTGATGATGATAATTAAAGATACTAATGAGTTCTACTGAGTATGAGCACATGTGCTTATCAAAAGAAATGGATGTGGAGTCTCTCAAGAAGCAAAAAGGAAAAGAAGAAGATTTGAAAGAGTAGAAAATAGGATTTTTCTATTGAGTTTCACATTGTCTAGTTGTATACAGGGTCTTCTCTTTTAGAGTGCTTGAGAATCATTAGAGAGCTCAAACTAAGGTTAGAAAGTTAGAATCGTGAGAGGAAGTAGTAATAGGTATGGCTGAAAAAGGAAAATTGGACTTGTCCGGACTATGGGCCGGACTAGTCCGTTCCCACCTGGACTACTCCGTTTTAGACCGGACAAAGAGTCCCTGAGTGAGTTCGGACTTGTCCGTTGTCGTGTGAGTCTGAGCCGTTACGAGACTAAGTCTCAGAGGGCCGGACTAGTCCGCTAAGCGGACTAAGCCGTTTTGGTCCGGAGAAGAAGTCTCTGAGTGACATCGAACTAGTCCGCTCCATAGGCCGGACTAGTCCGGTCCCTTCAGACTAGTCCGATTTAGGACGGAACAAAGGTTCCTGTGTGAGCTCGGACTAGTCCGAAGTTGGCTGGACTAGTCCGCAGCCCTAGATTAGAGAGTTCTTAGACTAAGTCTGGTAAGACCGGACTAGTCCGTCCTCACCAGACTAGTTTGTTCTCATACGGAACAAAGGTTCCTGACTGAGATCGGACTAGTCCGCTCTTGGCCGGACTAGTCCGAGATTTTATGACCGTTTGAGTCCAACAGTCACTAAACTTTATTTGGTAACCTTGTGATGTGAGTGGTCCCTCAAGAACGGACTAGTCCAGGGTTAGGACCGGACTAGTCCGGACTTTATTTGGCAACGGCTAGATGCCAGGATTTCTATAAAAGGAGACCCCCCCCCCCCGGCTGAGAATTGGAGAGACAACAACCCAAGCGCTGAAAACTCATTCCTAGAGCCCTTCTAAGCCTCTTTCCTCACCGTCTAGACTCCTAAGATTGGATCTTAAGGAGATTGTGGTTTTGTGAGAGGAAAGACGTGGTGATCGACGTTTGAGCTCTTGGTTTGATTCTCTTGCACTCTAACTGTTAATTTGAGTTCTTAACAGTTGTACTTTGATTTCTAGAACTGCTAGGTTGGTGTAGAGAGCCTCAAGTTGTGAGTATCCCCTAAGAGTATTGTATTCACATTTGATTGATAGTGAAAGAGCCCGGGCTTAATCTTGGTGATCGCTCGGTGAGGGAAGGGTTGGAAAAGATCCGGTCCTTGGTGGACTCCTCAACGAGGACGTAGATTCCTGTGTGGAATCGAACCTTGGGATAAATCGTGTCTCTTGGTTCCTTTACTTTCTCACTCGCTCACTAGAATTACTTGTTAAGCTTTCATTTTGTTAACACCCGTGAATTGTTCTACCATCTCACAATCTAATCATTCACATATAATTAGTGATATTATTTGACTACCATATATCTTCTGCTCAAACAAAATTAAAAAGAAAACCTAAAACACAATTTTATACTTAGACCGGACTAGTCCGCCCTCAGACCGGACTAGTCTGGCCTCCTAAAAATTTAACCCACTGTTTGCAATAGTTTCAGGTTTTATTAGCCTATTCACCCCCCTCTAGGCAACTTTCATCCGCATGGATGAACTCCGAGGCCGGACCTCACCCCCCCCCCCCCCCCCCCGCACGGGTGAGCTCCGATGACGGACATCACCCCCTCCGCAGGGGTGACCTCCGATGCCGTACCTCACCCCCTCAGCAGGGATGAGCTCCGAAGATGGACATCTCCCCTCTCCTCAGAGGTAAGCTCCGATGCCGGACATCACCCCCTCCGTAGGGGTGACCTCCAATGCCGAACCTCACCCCCACCACAGGGGTGAGCTCCGATGCCGGCCCTGACCCCCTCCGCAGGGGTGAGCTCCAAAGGCGCCACGTGTCCAGCGGGGCCGGGCCTCCCCTCTCCTCAGAGGCGAGCCCCGGGCCTGCCACGTGGCCAGCAGTGCCGGCCCTCACCCCCTCCGCAGGGGTGAGCTTCGAAGGCACCATGTGTCCAGCGGGGGCCGGGCCTCCCCTCTCCTCAGAGGCGAGCCCTGGGCCTGCCACGTGGCCAGCAGTGCCAGACCTCACCCCCTCTGTAGGGGCGAGCTCCGAAGGCGCCACGTGTCCAGCAAGGCCGGGCCTCCCCTCTCCTCAGAGGCGAGCCCCGGGCCTGGGACGTGGCCAGCAGAGCCGGACCTCACACCCTCCGCAGGGGTGAGCTCCGAAGGCGCCACGTGTCCAGCGGGGCTGGGCCTCCCCTCTCCTTAGAGGCGAGCCCCGGGCCTGCTACGTGGCCAGCAGCATCGGACCTCACGCCCTCCGCAGGGGTGAGCTCCGAAGGTGCTACGTGTCCAGCGGGGCCGGGCCTCCCCTCTCCTCAGAAGCGAGCTCCGGGCCTGCCATGTGGCCAGTAGTGCCGGACCTCACGCCCTCCGTAGGGGTGAGCTCCGAAGGCGCCACGTGCCGTGCTGCCCACCCCGGCTCGGTAGGCAGCAGGAGTAAAGGCACGCCATGCCTTGTATGATCAAGACATTCAAGACCCACGCCTTCCCAAGATGCGGAGACGCGGCGCACGCCCCTGTCAGGTGGCACTGTGACCAGTCACGTCACAGTCAAGATAGGCACGCCATGTTAGAAGTCGTAGACCAATAAATACGGTGACAAGACATCCCCTGCCGTCCCTGCCATCATCAACCACTATGCCTAGCTTGCGGCACGGGCAGGGTGACGACTAAGAAGCCATCACCAGAGACAACTACCAGCATTCACTGCAAGATATGGTAGAAGGTAGGAAATCTCCCCGAGGCCACCTGTCGGGCCTCGGGGCCCACCTCGTAAGCCGCCCGAGCCTTGAAGTATAAAAGACACGGGTTGGCAACGTTGCAATGGGTTTGCGAGTTCGCGAATCCGGCAGTAGCCAACTCAGTCCATCTAGATCTCCAAGCTTAGAACTCTGGTTCTAAGCTCAGCGATACAACTCCCGTGGACGTAGGGTCTTACGCTCCGGCGGCCCGAACCACGTAAAAATCCTTGTGTCAATCCTCTCACGACCAACGCGGCCTTCCGAGAGAACTAGCCCCTACGAAAAAGAACCTCCACGGGTTGCTCCTGAAGCAAGCCCGGGGGAAGTGTCGACGGCACACTTCAACATAGTCAATTCTACACCACCTGCTACTTCCACACATATAGGGACTGGAAGATCACTTGGATGACTAATGGTGTGGTGTACCCGGTGCTATATGATGAGTTTGCAAAGATCCTCGGGCTTGAAGAGCATTTGAACTATGAGATCACAGTTCACAATGAAAGGACATTGGGAAAAGATGATTTGGATTTTATGTACCCATCATACCTCACCTATGAGCCATCCACAACTCACAATATCAAGCCTTTCTTTGGAGTGCTCAACCGAGTTTTGAGGAAGACTCTAGCACCCAAGGATGGAGATGCGGGGATGATACAAGGGTATCTAAGGAACTTAATGAAGCTAATCAATGAAGATGAGAAGTTCAACGTCTTCGACTACATTTACAACGATATCTTCAACATCTCCTATACTCCAAACAGGTCTTGTGGCTATGGACCATACATTATGTACATGATCGAGAAAGTCACCGGCATGGAATTTGCTAAGGACATGAAGCATAGGAAGTTGCGTCCACAAATGCCGACTCCTCTTCCCTGCCCTCCTTTGTCTTTGGGTAGAAGCTCCTCCACGGCTCCATCTTCCTCAATCGGGCCGTCTTCTCCTCGGTCATCGAGTGGCTCCTCTAGTGGGCTACTCAAAATCTTCAAGGCGATCTTCTGTTCATGCCGGAAGGTGGAAGTTCGCACACAAAGGATGAAGCAACGCCAAGAGAAGTACCTCAAAGCAATGTGCGACAAGATAGAGATACCTATGTCTCCACTGTCATCGGAAGATGAAGGAGTAACCGAGTTTCCCACTCTCACCAAGGATGAGCTTGCCTTCTTTGGTGAAGGTGGTTCCTCCTTTGCTGCTCCTCCTACTTCCCACGCTCAACATGTGGATGATGATGAAGATGAAGAGACTTAAAGCGAACAAGGCAAAGATCAACATGAAGACGATAGCGATTAGACCCTTCTCTCTTTTCTTTTCCTTTTTGGTGCTTTGATTGCCAAAGGAGGAGAGAAAGAGGGGGAGTAGTCCACTTTAGCTTTTTGAGTAGTCTAGTTTAGCCTTTTAAAATCCTTGTATTGCTTTGTAATGTCTATGCCACATTATGTGTCATTATTGCCTTCATACTATGTTATGTTGAGATGATCTTGTCAATTGATATAATTTATGTTCCCTTCAATGCATTGTACACTCTTTTTATCACATCACATCTAGGCACCCCACCATAACACATGTGTGTATGAAATCCCCATAGAATTCATTCATGTGCCTATTTTTCTTCATAAATTCTTATGCACACATTTAGGGGGAGTACATCATACATATATGTATTATTAAAACAAACTCTTATATCCATTCATCGAGAGTCTTAATGTGTTGTCATCAATCACCAAAAAGGCGGAGATTGAAAGTGCATCTAGGTAATCCCTGTGGGTTTTGGATGATTGATGACGACAATTAAGATACTAATAAGCTTTAATGAGTATGAGCACAGGTCCTTGAGATGAGAATGAATGTGGAGTCCCTCAAAAAGCAAAAAGTGAAAGAAGAAGACTGGCAAGAGTAGAAAATAGGATTTTATTCTTGAGTTTCACATTTTCTAGTTGTGTAGAGGGTGTTCTCTTTTAGAGTGCTTGAGAATCATTAGAGAGCTCAAACTTTTAATTAGAATTTTAGTTAGGGAATAGTCCTAGGCAAGCTTAGAATGTAGACATGACTTGTCCGCACTTGGGGTCGGACTAGTCCGATCCAACCGGACTATTCCGTTTTGGACCGGACTAATTGTCTCTGAGTGACTTCAGACTTGTCCGTTTTATGCCGGACTAGTCTGTTCTTGTGTAAGTCTGAGACTTTTTGAGACCAAGGCTCAGAAGGACGGACTAGTCCGCCTATTTGGACTAAGCCGCTTAGGTCCGGAGGAAATCCCTCTGAGTGACCTCTCGGACTAGTCCATTGTGGACACACTAGTCCGGTTGTGTGAGGTGAGTGCGGCCACTAGGTTAAGTCCCAGAAGGCCGGACTAGTAGGCTCAGCTGGACGGACTATTCAGGCTCTTCATTCTAGTCCGGTTTAGAACGGAACAATTGTTCCTGTGTGAGCTCGGACTAGTCCGGACATGGCCAGACTAGTATGGCCCTTCAGGTTTAATCTGGCTGTTTTTAATAGTTTTAGGTTTTATTAGCCTATTCCTGACAAAGCTCTCTTCACTTGAGCTTTGTTCTTTCACTTCCTTGCCTCTTGATTTCTTGGATGCCTTAAGAGCGATGTCATGCTTATTGGATGAGGTTGCTTTGTATAGGTCCTTTACATGTTTAGATTCTTTCTCCATCATCTCATGGTTGACAAATTTTCCAAATACTTCATCGGGAGTCATGACATCAAGGTTGGGACTCTCACGTATCAAGGTGCAAAGTGTGAGATTTCGCACCGTGAAAGCCCTAATCATTCTTTTGACCACTTCATGGTCGGTCCATCTCTTGCAACCGCAAGCTCTACTTTTGTTGATGAGAACTTTAAGTCGGTTGTACATATCTTGTGGAGTTTCATCATCCTCTATTGCAAACCTCCCAAGCTCCCCCTCAATCATCTCTATCTTGGCCTCACGGATAGATTTGGTTCCATCATGAGCAACCTTGAGGGTATACCAAATGGATTTTGCAATTTCCAACCCGTCAACCTTTTGAAATTCTTCCTTGGACAAGGAAGAGATGATGACCGCTGCGGCTTGAGCATTGTGATGGATTTGTTGCTCTTAATACGGAGTGAGCTCATCATCATCCTCCTGAATTTCTACCCCTGTACATATCACACTCCAAAACTCCGGGTTTAAGAGAGATTAGATGTAATTTCATATTGTGCCTCCACATTGTGTAATTTGTGCCATCAAGGTGGGGGGCTTGCTAACGGGAATAGAGAGAAATTAGTATTCATATTTAAACGCTCATAGTTGAAAGGATACCGGGAGAAGTCCTTTAACTCCTCCCCCTTCTTCTTTTTCTTCTTCTTTTCTTCCTTCTTCTTCTTCATCAAAGCCATGAGAAGCTCCACTTCATCTTCATCACTTGAGGCATCAGAGTACGTTCTTTGTCTTTCACGCCTTCTTCTAACAAACGGCGTGATGGAATTGACTTCATCCTCACTCTCAAGTGTGTAAGAGAGAGGTGAGTCGACCCGTTCGCCATCGGCTTGAGCGTTCGATTTATACCTTTGGTTGTTCACATTCGTGTCCCCCATGACCTCTCCAAGCGGTTAAGCCCCTAATTAGAGAGCTAGGCTCTGCTTACAATTGAAAGTTGCCTAGAGGGGGGTGAATAGGCTAAAAAACTTAAAACACTTTTAATTCAATAAAACAGACAGAGTCCAGACTTGTCCGGGTACAAGTCCGGACTAGTCCGGATCAGCGTAGTGAAAGTTTTAAATTAACATGTTTCGACGATTCCTAGCACAATTATTTTGATCTAGTACAAGTAAATAGTGTTGAATACTTATCACAAGATTTTGTAAGGCTAAGAGTGCAAAGAACAATTTATATGATAAAAAATAGAGCAAGTAGTGTATGAAACCCTAATATGCAAGATTAACGAAAAGCAAGTAAGTAAGTGGACAATGATGCGTGGATTTTTCACCAAAGTTCGGTTCCACAAAGGATTCTACGTCTCCATTGAGGAGTCCACGAAGGACTAGGTTTCTTTCAACCTTTATCCTCACCAAGTGATCACAAAGATAAAACTCGGTTTATCCAATAACAATCACAAGTGTAACACAAACTTCTCGGGTCTCACCACAACTTTGGAGCCGCTGGGCAACACCTAGCCGTATAGGATTCACTTCTAAGAGTAACAAACACAAGGCAACAAGCAAGTAATGAAAATGAATCAAAGAGCTCAATCCCTAGGTGGCGCTAACTCCAAATCACTCGCAAACTCTCAACTTTCACCAAGAATTGATTTTGTGTGCAAGAGGTTGAGAGAGTGGGCTGAAAAAGCTCAATAATTCTTGTGACAACTTTTAGAATCGCTAGCCTCTAAAATGGGGACCAGTGAAATCCTTTTATAGAGTCCACAAAATGTTACCGTTGGCAACCACCGAAGTCTGGACTAGTTCGGACCTAGACCCGGACAAGTCCGGACATGAGGCCCACACTCTGCAGAGTGACGTCCCCTTCAACGGTCATTGAAAATTCAAAAAGATTCTGACTCTAGACTAGTCCGGACCTCGATCCGGACAAGTCCGGACATGTCCGAAAACATCAGAACCTTCTTTTTTGCATTAACATCCGTATAAGTCCAGCTGTCCGAGCTAGTCCAGATAGAGTTCGGACCCTATTCCAGACACATCAGAAACTACTTTTCCGTGTGCCACACCGGACAAGTCCAGATCCGAACTAGTCCGGACACATCAGTACCTCCTTTTCCGTGAGGTACCTCGGACAACTCCGGGCGCGGACTAGTCCGGACCTTCTGTCCGGACAAGTTTGGGCTTGTCTAGATTTGTACTTTTAAACTTGTCCACCCTTTGTTTTAGCTAAACTCTAAGGATTAAGCTCCAATCATCTTCACACTTACTTGATGTCGTGTCCCTCTTAATAGTACGACATTTCCTACACTCAACAAAAATGAAACTGAGAGGGGCCCGACCTCCATCACGGGGCCGTGCCGCCTCGCCCGAGGAATCGCATTGGGTGGTGCCGTGTTATGCGGCACCCAACAACACACATATAAGGAACACAATATTACATAAATCAAAGCGGAAGGTTACAATTATTCTTTGTAAATAATTTACACAAAATAGCTACAGCGGAAGTCTATAACCAGCTCACGTTGAATAACTATGAAGCACCGAGAAGAGGTCCAGCCCGCAGACTCCTCTCGCTAGCAACACGAAGACATGGCAGCGGCTAGGTTCTCCAAGTGTGACATGACTCGGAAGTTTCCGAGTCTCACCGGACAACCTTCTTTATAGCGTCGTTGCTTACCTGCAAAACCACTTATATAGCAAGAGTGAGCACAAAGGCTCAGCAAGACTTAACCGTCTCTCCTAAGACATGAAACTCTACATGATAGTAACCTAAGACTTAAACCTGTCATTTGCGAAAAGACTTGCCTACGAGTTCATCCTTAACTTGCAGATTTTAGCCAGAATAGTAGTGACCTTGCGCCCAGTAACATTGGAACTCCACAATCAAACAAGAAACGCTTCATTCCAATGTTACTCGTCCCAAGGTGGAAAAATAACTTTAGTTTGCTCTAATTCTACTTCACACATTTCATGCAACTTAACATAAACATAGCAGCAATTATACTTTTTGCAAACTGTTTCCACACAAGTTGATTACTACGTCACAACATGGGAGCAAGCGGTACTCAATAACCGCGAGGGACGGTGATTCTAATCAAACACTACCCGGATAACTCGACACATACGCCCGCCTCTGAAGACCCAACTCTGGCGTCCTTCATTACGTCGTATGTGGCAGCCTTTCTCAGGACACTAGACTGTAGAACCGGTCGCGCCGTCTCGGGCTCATAGGTCTAACGAGACGATGTGGTATGTCTCTACAACCCAGTGAACCTGGTACATCGGTTTCCTGGTTCCCACATATCAGTAAGCATCCGGTACACAACTCAATACTTGCTCCTGGACGCGGCATACGCATCGGTCCTTAACCGACACAGGCAGAGCTACTCGACCAAGACCTCGTCTTGTCGCAGCCTAACCCCTCTGCCCGGTCTCATCTTTAGAAATGTAAACTTTAGTTTGCTTCCTTCCCCAACCACACTTATGGTTTTCTGAACTATAGCTCGCGAGTAGTTTCTAACTACTCTCTTCTACCGGATGCCCTAGTCTATTTAGCATGGCCTTATTCTACATTGATGACACAATTCTACCCTCGACCTCAGGGTTCATTTTTGGTTATGCAAGTGGGGTATAAAACATCCTTGACCTAATGCACATACAAACTGAGACCCATAGTAGTGAACAAAGTAAAAACTTTAGAAAATAACTTAAGTGCAAACCGGGGCTTGCCTTGGTTTTGCAGGTGACTAGAGTCAGATATTTGTGGAGTTAGTTTCTGCTGACTTGCAGCTCAATGTCTGCCCTTCTTGCTCCTTGATTCCACTCTTCACGTATCCACGTTTAATCACTACACGTTATGAATATGCATACATGTTCCATTATAAAACCTTTTGCTAACAAGTGCTACAGACAAGTTTTAAAACTGGAACTCTGTTTAAGAATTTAAAATGAAACTGGGGTGGTGGTTTGGGTGTGTGTTTAAGCACTATCATCAAGTGATGAGTGGGGTTCATCACTTGGGTGGTGATTTCCTAATTGGTTGAACAGAACACTACTGATCCAGAGCTCCAATGGAGCTGGAAATTTTCTTGTGAGTTCCTTGTCCCAAGAAAGTCCTCTGGACCACAATTCAGAATTTTTCACTAAGTGGATCACCCAGAACAATTCCCTAAGCATTTAGGCAAAGAGGAATTAATTCTGAATAAATTTGCACTTTCATGCAAATTCAAGTGAACTACAATTTCAAGCATAGTTCAGAGAGTATGCCTGAATTTTCCTAGGATTTTTGGAGCTAACGAATGACTAGAATTAAATTTCCAAGTTTTGGAAATTTCCTGAAAATGTTTCTGTACTTATTTGAATACAGAAACTTGGAATTAGAATTACCCTAACTAAATCAACTCCAAATGAGCTGAAACTTTTACAGAAGTCTCCTAATATCCTAAAGAATATTCTGCCAAAATTTGGGAAATTTTGGATGAACCAAATTCCCTCTAAAATTCTTTGGCTAAAAAGATTTAAAGAATTTTCGAGAAATTTCTATTGGTTTTCATGCAAATTGGGTTGCATAATTGGATAGAGCATTTAATCCTGAATCCAACCCAATTTGAATCACTAAATTTGGAGCTCCCTAGCAAAAGTTATGAGGTTCTAAAGTTTGAACTAAATCTGGAATTCAAATTAATTCGGGAAATATTCAAACTCTGATGGTGGGTCCACCCTACACGTGTCAGCCGCTGGAATCATGCCACACGGGGCCACAGGACCCTTCCCGCGCCACCACACCGGATCCCGGGGCCGCAGCGGATCAAAGATTTAAAATATCGCCACTGCCAGGTGGGACCGGCCGGTCGTCTTCAACCTCGGGCCGTTCCCTTTTTCCCGCGCCGCCCCCTCGCCGGAGACTCGTCGGAGCTCGCCGGAGTCGGCTTCCCGACCGTCCCCCGGGTCGGTACTTGCCGCCTCGGGGTTTTCAGCCATGAGGAATCCAACGGTGCGGTGCATTCGGGCTGCCGGCGACCGGAAACCGGTCGGCGACGTGGGCGCCCATCGGTACAGCTTCGGCGCCGTGGCCCGAGCACCATAGCCCGCCAAACATTCAGCGGATCCGCTCTAAAGCATCAGTGGAGGTCAGGCAAGCTCGGCTCGGCCTCAACCTGGCTCGGAAACGGCGGCAAACCGGTTGTCACCGTGCGCCCGCGCGTTCCCGCCATGGCCGCCGACGGACGAACTCAAAATTAGCTGCCCCAATTCACTGCTAAGCTATAGTTGTGAAGGAAAAAGGTTCCCCTATCCTCTCTAACTCCTATGTGCGCAAAATGAACAACTTTAACCGAAAATTAAGCGTCGATTTCTGAAATTCTTACCCGCGGGTAGGTTTTCCTCGTCCGAGAGGAAAACCGGAAATTCCCGAGCTACGTTGCACGGCTACGTTGCACGGCTTGCTCGGCCGTGAAAAGCCTCGGTATGAGCTGCCCACGGTGACCCGAGTTGCCCTTTCGCCGGTGAGCGTTAGTACCTCATGTTGATCGTTGATTTGGGCGCCCCACGAGCCAGGAACGACGGGGCTGAGCTGTGGAGGATCTTGTACACTCGATTGTGCTTCCTTTTTGTGTGGACAGCTCGAGCAGAAGAGAATGCGAGCTGGTGGACAACCGAGGGAAACAGAGGTGTCGCCGGCGGCTGTTTTTCGGGCGCGGAAGCAGAAGAACCCGCGAGCACGAGTGGAAAACTTCGTGTTTGCCTCGGTGGGGAGGATAAACGCCGGGTGAACCGCCTCTGGCGCCCGCGCATGGGGGGGCAGCTCGAGCAGGAGGTGGCGGTAGCGCCCTCGGCGACGTTCGGTGCAGACCCCATGGTGATCGAGTCAACAGATAAGTGACTTAGGCAGTAAGTTATTCTCCTCACTCTATGACCATTGGGACCCACAGCTCCTTTCCCAAATATCTCCAAAATTCTTGGCACTTTACAAATTCAATTCTGAGGAACTCAAATTCCAATGTCATTTGGCAATTTGACCTGTTTTGCCTCAGTTTCAAATTTGAATTCAAATTTAGATGAAATTTACAAGTCCCTTTAATAATCATATCAAGGCACCTCCAAATTTGCTCAAAATTTGCCTCCTTCACAACTTGAACTTGAGGAATTCAAATATGTCCTCTGGTCTTTGATTTGGCTATTGCAAATACACTTTTCAAACAACAGTTTGAATTTTCCTTTTTGGAGATGGCCCTCCTCTTTTTGGAAGTGACCCTCTTAGTTCAAACTGAATATAGAGTTTTATTGCACATGCCAACACTTTCATGAGTAACACAAAAGTTTTTGTAAGTTCCATTTCTTGCATATAAACTCAACTTTATTCATAGCTCAAGTTTTCTATTTACAAGTTTCGGGACTTTTACATTCCTCCCCCCTTAAAAAGAATCTCGTCCCGAGATTCATGATTAAGGACAAGGTGGAGAGGACAACTACTACATATAAGCTTCTAACAACTCCGGATGATTGCGTTGCAAATACTCCTCGCTTTCCCATGTAGCTTCGTCGGTCGTGTGATTTTCCCATAGCACCTTGAAAAATCGCAGCGTCCGATTTCTGGTTTCGCGAGTCTTTTCATCAATTATCCGGGTTGGTCGCTCAACATAAGTGAGGTCCGGCTTCAAATCTGCTATGTCTCCCATGAGAATCTCCGTTGGAACTTTCAAACAATTCCGCAACTGGGATATGTGGAAGACGTTATGCACTCCGGCTAAGGCTGCCGGCAGCTCCAAACGGTATGCCACGGGTCCACATCTTTCAATGATGGCAAAAGGGTCGATAAAGCGCGGAGCTAATTTTCCTTTCACTCCGAATCGGTGAATGCCCTTCATAGGAGATACGCGGAGATACACGTGGTCCCCAACTTGAAATTCCAGAGGACGACGCCTCTTATCCGCATAGCTCTTTTGTCTTGACTGAGCGGCTTTAAGATTTTCCTGAATAAGTCTCACCCGCTCTTCTGATTCATTTACGAGATCAATCCCGTAAATAACTCTCTCGCTGGATTCACACTAGTTCAAGGGTGTGCGGCACTTCCGGCCGTAGAGAGCTTCATAAGGCGCCATTTTGATACTTGATTGATACCCATTGTTGTATGAGAACTCTGCCAACGGTAAGTGATCATCCCAGCTCTTACCGTGATGAATGGCACATGCTCTCAGCATATCTTCAAGTATTTGATTCACCCTCTCAGTTTGCCCATCGGTTTGAGGGTGATACGCGGAGCTTCGGATCAATTTGGTTCCCATGGATGTGTGTAGCTGCTCCCAGAAACGAGCAACAAACAACGCGCCTCGATCAGAGATGATCGTCCGGGGAACTCCATGTAGGCACAAGATCCGTGCTATGTATAACTCCGCATACTGCTTGGCGGTGTATCTGGTATGCACGGGGATGAAGCGTGCCGATTTGGTCAACCGGTCTATGATTATCCAAATCGAGTCATGGTGGTGGGAGGTCATCGGCAACCCAACGATGAAATCCATACTCAAGTCTTCCCACTTCCATTCCGGTATTTGTAGCGGTTGCAGCAGGCCCGACTAGAGTTTGGAGAGTTTCATTCATCTTTGCCATACTTTCAGCCAATCCGGTTGGCGATGGCTCTTGTGATGAAGTCGAGTCATTCCCACCTCGACTTGAACCTCCAATCTTCATTTGAGAGTGTGCGCGTACCATACTGCAACAACAACAACAACCAAGCCTTTATCTCAAACCTGTTGGGGTCGGCTAGACATGAAACCCAATATCAATGAAGTAAAAGAGAGGAAGAGTTATAAGAACAAGGAAAAAAAGAAAAAAAAGAAAAAAAGAAAGAAAAAAGAAAAAGAGAAAAAAAGAAAAAGAGAAAGAAAAGAGAAAAGAAAAAAGAAAAAACAAGAAACAAGAAACAAGACTACGATTTTGGCACATGAATTGCTACTTTCCATGTGGTCCTATCATGAGCTAAGTCTCTGGATACATTCCAATCTCTCAAATCTCGTTTTACCGCCTCCTCCCAGGTCAACCTTGGTCGTCCTCTACCCCTCCTAATATTTTCTCTACCTCTTAAAATCCCACTGTTAACCGGTGCTTCTAGAGGTCTCCGTTGGATATGTCCAAACCACCTAAGTCGATGTTGGACTAACTTCTCTTCAATCGGCGCCACCCCTACCTTATCTTGAATCGTCTCATTCCTTATTCGGTCTCTTCTCGTGTGCCCGCACATCAACCGTAGCATGCGCATCTCTGCGACACTCATTTGTTGGACATGTTGCCGTTTAGCCCCATAGAGCATCGCGGGTCTGATCACCGTCCTATAGAACTTCCCTTTTAGCTTTTGTGGGACTTTCCTATCACATAGGATTCCAGAGGCTTGTCGCCATTTCATCCACCCTACCTTGATCCTGTGGCAAACATCCTCATCAATATCGCCATTGCTTTGTAACATTTATCCTAAGTATCGGAAAGAGTCCCTTCTAGATACTATTTGTCCTTGTAGACTAACATTTCCCTCTTCATGACCAACACCACTAAAGTCACACCTCATATACTCGGTTTTGGTCCTACTGAGTCTAAACCCCTTGGATTCTAAGGTTTGTCTCCATAACTCTAATTTCTTATCAACACCATCTCTAGTTTCATCTACCAGCACTACATCATCAGCAAAGAGCATGCACCAAGGGATATCCCCTTGTATATCCTTCGACACCTCATCCATCACCAAGGAAAAGATGTATGGGCTCAAAGCTGATCCTTGATGTAGTCCTACCGTGATAGGAAATGCATCAGTCTCACTATCACTTACGCGCACACTTGTCCTAACATTATTGTACATATCCTTGATAAGGGTAATGTACTTTGTTGGCACTTTATGTTTCTCTAGTGCCCACCACATGACTGACCTTGGTATCTTGCCGTACGCCTTCTCCAAGTCGATGAACACTATATGCAAGTCCTTCTTCTGCTCCCTATATCTCTCCATAAGCTGACGAAGCAAGAAAATCGCCTCCATTGTAGACCTCCCAGGCATAAAACCAAACTGGTTTTTAGTGACATTGGTCACTTTCCTCAGGCGGTGTTCAATCACTCTCTCCCAAAGCTTCATAGTATGACTCATAAGCTTAATACCTCGATAATTAGTACAACTTTGAATATCTCCTTTATTTTTGAAGATAGGTACTAATATACTTTTCCTCCATTCTTCAGGCATCTTGTTTGACCGAAAAATGTGGTTGAATAGCTTTGTGAGCCATACTATTGCCACGTCCCCAAGACATCTCCACACCTCAATAGGGACATCGTCAGGGCCGAGGGCCTTTCCTCCTTTCATCCTTTTTAAGGCCTCCTTAACCTCAAACTCTTGTATCCTCCGCACGAACCGCCTGTTGGAGTCATCAAAGGAGTCATCCAACTCAACCATAGTGCTCCCATTCCCATCATTGAATAGCCCATTAAAGTAATCACGCCATCTATTCTTAATCTCTTCATCCTTCACTAGAATGTGGTCAGTCTCATCTTTGATGCATTTAACTTGATTGAGATCCCTCATCTTTCTCTCGCGGATTTTTGCTACCTTGTATATGTCCTTTTCACCTTCTTTTGTCTCTAGTCTCTCATATAACTTATCATAGGCCTGTCCTCTTGCCTTACTCACAGCCCGCCTTGCATTCTTCTTAGCCTCTTTGTACTTAAGCATGTTGCTTGCGCTTCTATCATTATGCCAACTCTTGTAACACTCCTTCTGCTCCTTAATGGACTTTTGTACATCCTCATTCCACCACCAAGTGTCTTTATCTACGAGTTTCTTTCCCTTTGTCACACCGAACACCTCACTAGCTACCTTCCTAATGCAAGTTGCCATCTTCATCCACATACTATCTGCATCTCCATTTTTTGCCCAGGGTCCTTCTGTGATCACCGTATTTTTAAAGGATTCTTGTGATTCTCCCTTCAACTTCCACCACTTTGTTCTTGTGATTTTGACACCTTTGTCCCGCAAAGAACATGTATGGAAGCGAAAGTCAGCTACCACAAGCTTATGTTGTGTCACAACACACTCCCCCAGGATCACCTTACAATCTAGACAATCCCGTCTATCCTTTCTCCTAGTGAGGACAAAGTCAATCTGGCTAGAGTGTTGGGCACTACTAAAGGTCACTAGGTGAGATTGCCTCTTCCTAAAGAGGGTGTTAGCTATCAACAGATCATAGGCTACGGCAAAGTCTAGGATGTCCTTACCCTCTTGATTTCTATCGCCGCATCCAAAACCTCCATGTACTCCCTCAAATCCTAGGTTAGTTGCACCCACATGACCATTGAGATCTCCCCCTATGAGGGGTTTCTCGGTTATCGGTACACTACTAACCATATCCTCCAAGTCCTCCCAAAATTGCCTCTTAGCACTCATGTTGAGCCCAACTTGTGGGGCATAAGCACTAATGACGTTCAAGACAATGTCCCCAATTACTATCTTGATTAAGATGATCCTATCCCCTCGTCTTCGACCATCCACTACTCCATCCTTAAGACTCTTATCTATTAGAACACCTATGTCATTCCAAGTCCCAGCCGAACCAGAATACCAAATCTTGAAACCGGTATTCTCAACTTCTCTCGCCTTTTGACCGCCCATCTAGTCTCTTGTACACAAAGGATATTTACTCGTCTCCTAATGGCAACATCTACTAACTCACATAGTTACCCCGTCAAGGATCCTACATTCCAACTAACCACCCGAAATCTATGTTCCTCGGCTAGCTTCCTTACGCTTTGCACCCGTCGAGTAAGATGCAAAGACCCTTGCTCACTTATCACTACATCCGGGCGATGATGTAGCGTGCCACTAAGGTGGTGGCGATCCGGCCCTTGCTCATTTAACACCATATCCGGGTTCCGATATGGCGCGCCACTAAGGCGGTGGCGACCCGGCCCTTGCCCACTTAACACCATACCCGGGTTCCGATATGGCGCGTCGCTAAGAGGGTTACGCCCCAACGAATTTCTATTGGGTTTCATTTCCATGAGAATGGCTAAGTGTAAGTTGTTGGCTCGCCAAGCCTATCACAACCCCCTCCTCCTTTACCCGGGCTTGGGACCAGCTATGTCATTACAACATAGGCGGAGTTGCGTACCATACTGCACGAAACAAAATTTTGAGTCAATCAAAATTCTATTTCAGTAGTAAGTAAAGATAAGTAAAACATGAACATATCATTAACTTTATGAAAGCATAACCACATTCATGTTTAAACAAATCTTAAGTACACTGAATTAATCAGCTGGACTACCCTGACCAGTTCACACAAACTCCAAAATTTACTCAAGATATCTACAGATTCTTGACTTGAGTTCAATACCAAAGTTTTAGTAAACTTCAGTATCTTTCCAACGAGTACATACATGCTCCTTAAGGATTTTTCTACAGGAAGTTATGGCTTAAAAACAGAAAGGTCCAGAGAGGGTTTTGCTACTGTCCAGGTTCTGAACAGTTTGCCTTCAACTAGACTTTTCACCAACTTAAAGTGTGATTTTGCTCTGGAGGTCTACAAGGAAGTTGTAGAGGACTTGAAAATATTTCCAGAACTGTATCATACACCTTAATTGGTTAAAGCTACTCAGAGTTATGCTCTGTTAAATTCTAGTAAGAATTCCTGCTAGAAACAGAGCACTCTGTTTTTGAAATCTTTGAAGCCTAGTTATACTCTCATTTGAATCTTAGCTCAAAATAAGAGTTCAGTAACTAATATTTGTTTAAAACTTCCATTTTTAGTTGAAAGTTAGTTCCATGAATCATTTCTTCGTAGGGAAGAGGATCAGATGTTTAGTACGGTGTCGATGCACCGTAAGAAGCATGTCGGTACTACATTACCTCATCAAAAGAAAATCCTACCCGGAGTATACCGGCATATACGTATTATCAGTGGCACTAAGACGGTCTCTCGCACACGTGTGCTACACGGGATACGTGCGTGGTTAGTACCTGCAGAAAAACACGCAATAGTGGTGCACTCAAAGGTTGTTCCATTTCAGGCAGTTCCATAATTGAAAGTAAATACAAACGCATGTATCATTGTCATACGGCCGTCCTCGAGTTAAGACACGTCTCAAGGTTGGGATCGTGTTTCAACACCACACGACGGGGAACCCGAGTATATCATGAACGGGTCGTCACGGTTGGGAATGTTAATCAACTCAACAGATGCCACCTACTGCCTCATGACCGTTGAGGCACGCCGATGGCGAGTGATGCGTATGGACCTTTGAACATTAAAGGTTCAAGAGTTGCATACTATCGTGTTGCTTACCACATGATGGGGTATTCTCACTTTTGTCTAAGTCACGCTAGAGATCAGCGTTTCATATGAACTCAGGAACATGAAGAGTCCAAGAGTTTCATATTGACGTCTCACACCAAGCTGTGAGACCTATCCCTGAACTACTTTCCTCGTCAGGGGAGCTAACCGAAATTGAACCGCTTTCGGTGGCGTTCCTTACCATGCTTACCCGAGCGTAGGTGCGTCGTTACATAATCAAAATTCAGAATTATAACACGTAAGTTAGTTCTACCACTTTAAGTAACTATACTACTATAGTCCTTATGTGGGCCTAATATCGTTTCCTCACCGTATCCTAAGTTTTTGTCGTAATACAATCCTTATTCCGTGTGCTATTACCAATGCGGCTCTGATACCACGCTGACGGGACCCCGCCGTCCCGATCACTCACGGGGATGGGGTACCTTGCCCGGGAATCGCATTGGGTGGTGCCGTGTTATGCGGCACCGAACAACACACATATAAGGAACCCTGTATTACATAAATCAAAAGCGGAAGCTTACAATTATTCTTTGTAAATAGTTTACATAAATATCTACAACGAAAGTCTATAAACAGCTCACGTCGAATATCTAAGAAGCACTCGAGAAGAGGTCCAGCCCGCGGACTCCTCTTGCTAGCAACACGAAGACATGGCAGCAGCTAGGTTCTTCAAGTGTGACATGACTCGGAAGTTCCCGAGTCTCACCGGACAACCTTCTTTATAGCGTCGAGGTTTACCTGCAAAACCACTTATATAACAAGAGTGAGCACAAAGGCTCAACAAGACTTAACCGTCTCTCCTAAAACATACAACTCTACATGAGGGTAACTTATAACCTAATCCTGTAGTTTGCGAAAAGACTCGCCTACGAGTTCATGCTTAACTTTCAGATTTTAGCCATAATAGTAGTGACCTTGCGCCTAGCAACATTGGAAATCCACAATCAAACAAGAAACGCTTCATTCCAATGTTACTTGTCCCAAGGTGGAAAACTAACTTTAGTTTGCTCTATCTCTACTTCAGACAGGGTTTTCATGCAACTTAAGATAATCATAGCAGCAATTATACTTTTGCAAACTGTTTCCACACAAGTTGATTACTACGTCACAACATGGGAGCAAGCGGTACTCAATAACCGCGAGGGACGGTGATTTGAATCAAACACTACCCGTATAACTCGACACATACGCCCGCCTCTGAAGACCCAACTCTGGCGTCCTTCATTACGTCGTATGTGGCAACCTTTCTCAGGACACTAAACTGTAGAACCGGTCGCACCGTCTCGGGCTCATAGGTCTAACGAGACGATGTGGTATGCCTCTACAATCCAGTGAACCTGGTACATCGGTTTCCTGGTTCCCATATATCAGTAAGCATCCGGTACACAACTCAATACTTGCTCCTGGACGCGGCACACGCATTGGTCCTTAACCGACACAGGCAAAGCTACTCGACCAAGACCTCGTCTTGTCGCTGCCTAACCCCTCTGCCCGGTCTCAACTTTAGAAATGTAAACTTTAGTTTGCTTCCTTCCCCAATCACACTTATGATATTCTGAACTATAGCTCGCAAGTAGATTCCAACTACTCATCTTCTACCGGATGCCCTAGTCTATTTAGCATGGCCTTATTCTACAGCGATGACACAATTCTACACTTGACCTCAGGGTTCATTTTTGGTTATGCAAGTAGGGTCTAAAAATACCTTGACCTAATGCACATACAAACTTTGACCCATAGTAGTGAACAAAGTAAAAACTTGAGAAAACAACTTAAATGCAAACTGGGGCTTGCCTTGGTTTTGCGGGTGACTAAAGTCAGATGATTATGAAGTTAGTTGCTGCTGAATTGAAGCTGAATCACTGCCTTCTTGTCTCTTGATCCAAGCTCAACTTCTCCTTCTTCACTTTCCCACGTTTAAACACTACAAGTTATGAATATGCATACAAGTTTAATTATAAAAATTTTGCTAACAAGTGCTAAAGACAAGTTTAAAACTGGAACTCTGTTTAATAATTCAAAATGACACGGGGGCTAGTGGTTAGGTTTGGATGAAGCAACATGATCAAGTGATAATTACATTTCATCACTTGTGTGCTACTCATCTAAATAGGTTGAACAGGATAGTGGTGATCCATAGCTCCAATGGAGCTTAAAATTTTCCTGTGAGTTCCTTGTCACAAGAAAGTCATCTGGACCAAAATTCAGAATATTTCACTAAGTAGATCACCCAGAACGATTCCCTAAGCATTTAGGTAAAAAGGAATTAATTCTGAATAAATTTGCACTTTCATGAAAATTCAAGTGAACTACAATTTCAAACATAGCTCAGGGAGCATGCATGAATTTTCCTGAGATTTTTGGAGCTAAGGAATGCCCAGAACTGAATTTCCAAGTTTTGGAAATTCCCTGAAAATATTTCTGTATTCATTTGAATACAGAAACTTGAAACCAGAATTACTCTAGCTAAATCAACTCCAAATGAGATGAAACTTTTACAGGAGTTTTCTAACATCCTAAATAAGATCCTGGCAAAATTTGGGAATTTTTGGATGAACCAAAGTCCCTCAAAAATTCTTTTGCTGAAAAGCTTTAAAGAATTTTCCAGAATTTTCTATAGGTTTTCATGCAAATTGGGCTACATATTTGGATTGATATTTTCATCCTGAATCCAACCCGACTTCAATCACTAAATTTGGAGTTTCCTAGCAAAAGTTATGAGGTTCTAAAGTTTGAACTGAATTTGGAATTGAAAATAATCCGAGAATTGTTCAAACTCTGACTGCGGGCCACAGGGCCACGTGTCGACAGCTGGAACTCGTGCCACACGGGCCACAGAGTATTTCCCGCGTTGTCACAGGCAGATCTGAGGCCACAGAAGATATAACCCCTCGTAACAGAGACTGACACGTGGGCCAGCCCCCGTCTTCGTCTTCCTCTAGCAGCCCGCGCTCCCGCGCCGCCGAGCTCGCCGGAGTTCTCGCCGGGAGGGGGTTCCGGTGCTCGGAACTTGCTGGTTCTCGCCGCCCTCACGTATTCTCGTGCGAGGAACACGTTGCCGGGCTTATCTCAGATCGACAACGGCCGGAAACCTAGGTGCGACGGTGACTGTGGCTGTGGCATCTCCGGCGATGTCGCTAAGGCGCTATACCTCACTAAACACGTCGCCGTTTGCTCGTACAGCACCACTGCACCGAGGAGAACATGGATCCAACTGCCGATCTTGCTGAAACTCGCCGGGAGTATGACCTCACCATCGGGCTAGGTCAAAATCCAGTGAAAATTGAAAAACTCGATGAACAGCGGCTTTGCTCGATGGTTCTCGGTGGTTCTTGATCCTATGAACGCACACGGAGGTATAGAAGGTGTATGCTACGTTGTGTGTGGAGTGGTTTGACGTGTGAGACGAATTTGCAGAGTTTCTCCCCTCGGTTATTATTGTATGTCGTTGGCAAAAATGAAATTCCGGCAAGCATTGTCCAGAACAGGCAGCCGGGGTTGCGGTGAAGTGAGCAGAGGTATAGGCAAACCTTTTTGCTGTTGCAACTCGAGGGGAGAGGCTCTGTGGTGGCCGGGAGACGGATTCTTGCTACGGCGGCTTCACCTGGCATGGTGGAGAGAAAATCCAGCTCGGTGTCGGGTTTCTCGTGGGTTAGCCCCTTGTCCTTGCTGTGGGCACGTCGAGGGAGCTTAGGCGACGCGGGGGATGAGCCCAGCTCGGCGTGAACGTTGCCGAGGCGTCCGGGCGTCGTTGCTCCGAGGAGGTGCAGTAGCAGCGGGAGAAACTGTGCCCACGGGAGACAACTCCGGGGGAGAGGAAGCACAAGCCGTTTTCCGAGCGAGACAGCGTCCGCGGGGTAATATCGGCACGCTGAGGCGGTTCGATCGGCGCTGGGTAGAATCGTCGCGTGCCCGTGCGCTGGCGCCGGGGTGCTGCTGCTGTCGCGCGCTCGGCAGAGGAGAAACAGAGACCGGGTTCCCTCTCACAGACAGCTGGGCCCCAGTGAACAGGAAGAGAAACTTAAGGAGCAAGTTTATTTGACTCAATGGCAAGTGGGTCCACCCCTGCTCCTCCCCAAAAGATCTTCCAAAATTTGGTACAAAGCAAATTTAAATCCTGAAGAGCTCAGATTCAAAAGTTGTTTGGAATTTTGACCTGGTGTTCTTCAGTTCAAATTTGAATTCAAATTTTAAGGAAATTCATAAGCCCCTTTGATACTCATACCGAAGCACCTCCAAATTTTCTCAAAATTTGGCTCCCTCATGATTTGGATCTGAGGAATTCAAATATGTCCTCTGATCCTTGAGTTGGTCACTGCAAATACCACTTCTTGAACAACAGTTTGAATTTTCCTTTTTGAAAATGGCCCTCTTATCTTTGGAGTGAGCCTTTTAGTTCAAACTGAGTTTAAGATCCTATTGCACATGCCAACACTTATATGATTAACAAAAGTTTTTGCAAGTCCCATTTCTTGGATTTCAACTCAACTTTATTCATAGCTCAAGTTTTCCATTTACAAGTTTTTGGGACTTTTACACTGTAGATATTGCAAACTGTATCGATTGAAGTAATTCTGCTTGTAGCTTGTTTAGCAAGGTGAATTTTGTTGTTTTCTTTGTTTAAGCATGAAGCTACAACCTTTGAAGATAACATGTTGTTTGTTGCTACTTTTACAGGAGGACTTGAACTTATTCAAAAACCAGATAGTTCAGCAGAGCTACAAATTGAACCATCCTTTGAACCAGGAAAACAAACTATCCATTTGAACCAATACTGTGTTTTCTATTTTTCGGTTTTGTACATGAGATGGTGAAATTTTGTTGATAAAAGAAATAGGCTATTCATTTGAACCGTTGTATTATTTTCTGTTTATTGGTCAAAAATGGTCAAATATTGTCTTATTAAAAATTGATAATTAATTTAAACCACTACAACAATCATTTGATATCAATATGAATGTGACATGAGACGGTTAAATTTTGTTTGCTATGTGTTAATATCTAGGAAAAAATATATAGGCAACAAAGTGTTAATATAAAAAACAACTATGCAGACTGCAAAGTGTCAATACTTAGAAAAAAGCATGAATCAATTAACCAGCCCGTGGGCTGAATCAATAGCTTACTGTTAGGGCCGGCCTGAATTGTTAAAATGGGTCAGGATAGAATTGGGTCTGTTTGTATAAAAATGCTAGGGTGGATAGGGCTTGTTAGGCCAAAAATAGATTGGATTAGGATAAGGCCCACTAAATAAAAACAAGGATTCGGTTAGAGTTGGGATCCGGCCTCGACCCATTGTCAGGCCTTGTGCATCCTAAAACCTCTTGTTTATTGGTCCTACATTATATCTAGTCTTGATGAATTATTTGTCCATCACTCATACACGCAGTTGCTAAAATAATAACTAAAATTTTAGCACTAAGACTTGCACCCAAAGTCAACAGTTTCATCTCAGCAGTAAAGAGCCTTCATTAGAGGATGGAGCATACATGATGATTTTATGTATTTTCGCAACCTAGCGCGTCACTTTCAGAAAAACAAAACTCCAACACTATTGATTAAGCTATGTATTGCTAAGGCTTTTGACTCAAGTTACATGAAAAAATGAAGAGATTGGGCCACTATAGTTCTTTTGACACCATCATCGGTCATGCTTCTCAATTGCAATACCGGGACAACCCACACAATACGAAAGAGGGTTGAGACAAGAAGACCCACACAATACTCAATCAGTGTGAGAATGGTGAACGGCTTTAAACGCTTATTCTTCTCATCAAATGGAAGGTATGGAATAGGAGAAGCGCATAAATAAATCTACCATCATAAGAAGCTGCGTGTAGCCTCCCTAGTAGCAAATATTCTCTCTGTTCTTTTTAACTTGCCATCGTCAAATAAAAATTGAATTAAGAGAGTATCAAAGAAGAAGCACACATATGGACCTTTGAAGGGGCTCAGAGCCTGCAGCATCCCATCATGGCTACTGGTTGTATACTTCTTTAATTTATAAAATTGGCACCATCTCGTGCTGATTTACTAAAACAACAAAAGTTTTCTCCTTTATGAATCTAAACAATTATCATAGATTTTAGGCTTTAAAAAAATAAAGTTTCAATCTAGAAACTAAATTTGAACTCAAGCCTATGTCGTAATGACATAGCCGGTCCCAAGCCCGGGTAAAGGAGGAGGGGTTGTGATAGGCTTGGCGAGCCAACAACTACACTTAGCCATTCTCATGGAAATGAAACACAATAGAAATTCGTTGGGTCATAACCCTCTTAGCGACGCGCCATATTGGAACCCGGGTATGGTGTTAAGTGGGCAAGGGCCGGGTCGCCACCACCTTAGTGGCGCGCCATATCGGAACCCGGATATGGTGTTAAATGAGCAAGGGCCGGGTCGCCACCACCTTAGTGGCGCGCTACATCATCGCCCGGATGTAGTGATAAGTGAGCAAGGGTCTTTGCATCTTACTCGATGGGTGCAAAGCGTAAGGAAGCTAGCCGAGGAACATAGATTTCGGGTGGATAGTTGGAATGTAGGATCCTTGAAGGGGAAGCTACGTGAGTTAGTAGATGTTGCCATTAGGAGACGAGTAAATATCCTTTGTGTACAAGAGATTGGATGGGCTGGTCAAAAGGTGAGAGAAGTCGAGAATATCGGTTTCAAGCTTTGGTATTCTGGATCGGCTGGGACTAGGAATGACGTAGGTGTTCTAATAGATAAGAGTCTTAAGGATGGAGTAGTGGATGTTCGAAGACGAGGGGATAGGATCATCTTAATCAAGATAGTAATTGAGGACATTGTCTTGAACGTCATTAGTGCTTATGCCCCACAAGTTGGGCTCAACATGAGTGCTAAGAGGCAATTTTGAGAGGACTTGGAGGATATGGTTAGTAGTGTACCGATAACCGAGAAACTCCTCATAGGAGGAGATATCAATGGTCATGTGGGTGCAACTAACCTAGGATTTGAAGGAGTACATGGAGGCTTTGGATGCGTCGATAGAAATCAAGAGGGTAAGGACATCCTAGACTTTGTCGTAGCCTATGATCTGTTGGTAGCTAACACCCTCTTTAGGAAGAGGCAATCTCACCTAGTGACCTTTAGTAGTGCCCAACACTCTAGCCAGATTGACTTCGTCCTCACTAGGAGAAGGGATAGACA
Organism: Neostapfia colusana; assembly: GCA_030760725.1. Classification (NCBI taxonomy): domain Eukaryota; kingdom Viridiplantae; phylum Streptophyta; class Magnoliopsida; order Poales; family Poaceae; genus Neostapfia; species Neostapfia colusana. The sequence continues at coordinate 106,294,776 of JASWHV010000008.1, forward strand.
GGGGTGTCAAGATTGTAAGGTAATCCCCGGAAGTGTGTTGTGACACAACATAAGCTTGTGGTAGTTGACTTTTGCTTCCATACATGTTCTTTACGGGACAAAGGTGTCAAAATCACAAGAACAAAGTGGTGGAAGTTGAAAGGAGAATCACAAGAATCCTTTAAAAATAGGGTGATCATAGAAGGACCCTAGGCAGAAAATGGAGATGCATATAGTATGTGGGTGAAGATGGCAACTTGCATTAGGAAGGTAGCTAGTGAGGTGTTCGGTGTGACAAAAGGAAAGAAACTTGTAGATAAAGATACTTGGTGGTGGAATGAGGATGTACAAAAGGCCATTAAGGAGAAGGAGTGTTACAAGAGTTGGCATAATGATAGAAGCGCAAGAAACATGCTTAAGTACAAAGAGGCCAAGAAAAATGCAAGGTGGGCTGTAAGTAAGCCAAGAGGACAAGCCTATGATGAGTTATATGAGAGAATAGAGACAAAAGAAGGTGAAAAGGACATATAAAAGATAGCAAAAATTCGCGAGAGAAAGATGAGGGATTTCAATCAAGTTAAATGCATCAAAAAAGAGACTGGCCGCATTCTAGTGAAGGATAAAGAGATTAAGAATAGATGGCAGGATTACTTTAATGGGCTATTCAATGATGGGAATGGGAGCACTATGGTTGAGTTGGATGATTCCTTTGATGATTCCAACAGGCGGTTCGTGCGGAGGATACAAGAGTTTGAGGTTAAGGAGACCTTAAAAAGGATGAAAGGAGGAAAGGCCCGCGGACCTGATGATGTCCCTATTGAGGTGTGGAGATGCCTCAGGGACGTGGCAATAGTATGGCTCACAAAGCTATTCAACCACATTTTTCAGTCAAACAGGATGCCTAGAGAATGGAGGAAAAGTATATTAGTACCTATCTTCAAAAATAAAGGAGATATTCAAAGTTGTACTAATTGTCGAGTGATTAAGCTTATGAGTCATACTATGAAGCTTTGGCAGAGAGTGATTGAACACCGCCTGAGGAAAGTGACCAATGTCACTAAAAACCAGTTTGATTTTATGCCTGGGAGGTCTACAATGGAGGCGATTTTCTTGCTTCGTCAGCTTATGGAGAGATATAGGGAGCAGAAGAAGGACTTGCATATGGTGTTCATTGACTTGGAGAAGGCGTACGATAAGATACCAAGGACAGTCATGTGGTGGGCACTAGAGAAACATAAAGTGCCAACAGAGTATATTACCCTTATCAAGGATATGTACAATAATGTTAGGACAAGTGTGCGTGTAAGTGATAGTGAGACTGATGCATTTCTTATCACGGTAGTACTACATCAAGGATCAACTTCGAGCCCATATATCTTTTCCTTGGTTATGGATGAGGTGTCGAAGGATATACAAGGGCATATTCACTTGGTGCATGCTTTTTGTCGATGATGTAGTGCTGGTAGATGAAACTAGGGATGGTGTTGATAAGAAATTAGAGTTATGGAGACAAACCTTAGATTCCAAGGGGTTTGGACTTAGTAGGACCAAGACCGAGTATATGAGGTGTGACTTTAGTGGTGTTGGTCGTGAAGAGTGAAATGTTAGTCTACAAGGACAAATAATACCTAGAAGGGACTCTTTCTGATACTTAGGATCAATGTTACAAATCAATAGCGATATTGATGAGGATGTTTGCCACAAGATCAAGGTAGGGTGGATGAAATGGCGACAAACCTCTGGAATCCTATGTGATATGAAGGTCCCACAAAAGTTAAAAGAGAAGTTCTATAGAACGGTGATCAGACCTGCAATGCTTTATGGAGCGGAATGTTGGCCAACTAAACGACAACATGTCCAACAAATGAGTATCGTAGAGATGCGCAATGCTACGGTGGATGTGCGGGTACACGAGAAGAGACCGAATAAGGAATGAGGCAATTCGTGATAGGGTAGGGGTGGCGCCGATTGAAGAGAAGTTATTCCAACATCGACTAAGGTGGTTTGGACATATCCAACGGAGACATCTAGAAGCAACGGTTAACAGTGGGATTTTAAGAGGTAGAAAAAATATTAGGAGGGGTAGAGGACGACTGTGACACTCGGTTCCGAAAATAGAACCAAGTGAATGCATATGTGTGCCCAGAATGTTCATCACACATACATATGTAATCCACAAACTGGATTTAGAATATAACCACGAATAATTAGATTTTAAGTACTTTATTATAATGACTCATGTCTCACTCATGAATATCTAACTTATTCTTGGAGCGGAAGATTCTAAACGACAGCGGAAAGCAACTAAACAGTAGGCTCCAATCTTCAACTCCACAGGCATGTTGACGGTAGCCCGCACGCCTAGTACTCTACATGTTCCTCGAAGTACTCTTCTCCTATGGCTGATGTATATGTGGGAATGCAAGGGTGAGTACATGTCGTACTCAGCAAGTGTGGGAAAAGTATGACATGTAGCTTACAATAAGGTAGGCAATAAAAAGGCTCTTGCAACAAGCAAATTTTATTTCACAAACATGATAAAAACAGCAACTATTTCTAGGTGAAATAGTGCCCAATATATCCAAGTAAATCAGCAACATTCTTTCATCATAATGCACCATTTATCCAGTCTCATCCAATCATTAATGTTTCTCAAATTCATCTCATGCTCATAAATATTCATAACCATCTCATATTCATATAGCCAAAACCAAACTCATTTTCACGACTCAAAATAGTCCCAAAACCAATCCCAATGAACATACCATAACCATACTGAATAACCCTCCCAAGTTTTCCCTCTAGTTATGGAAGTTGGCCAGGTGCTTGTGACCGTAAGCATGGCTATCATGATAGTTTTACACTCTGCAGAGGTGGCACTACTTTACCCACAAGTTCGTGATTTCGTCACCCGTCGACGACTACAGAACCTCTATTATACCAGTACAAAACCGTTGGTGTATGGCCAAGAGATCACAAAATAGCCTTTACAAAGGGGCTACTAGATGTATGGACTCACTAAGGTTTCACCGGCAGGCTCGAATCACCATTCTCCCACTCATGGACCCCCTCTTGTGCCATGCAGTTCCCAGGGCAGTCCTCCTCAACTCTCAGTCCCCGTGCCATCCACGGTCCATAACAAGCTAGCAACATACCTAATTAATCAGCTAAGCCGTACCCATACTTGGCCTTGTGGTGGCATTGTTTTTCTAGCATATTCTCGCATGAACCGGTCCTTAGATCTACGGCAAGTTCCACCATCTCATCCAGCAACATTCACGAACCAAGCTTACCTAAATATCTCTGATTCCATGCCCATTAACATCATTAAGATCTCATCATCATTGTTCATATGAGTGCAGTAGCTAGACATGTTTTATTTCAGCTTCCCGTATCCCGTGAACTAAGCGAAGCAAAAAGGAAAAACGACCACTTTCACGGCGACAAGGATGGTTAACAAAACTAGTAAACTCCTATAAAAAGGGTGTCCCATCAAGTTGACTCAAGCACACACGTTTTCGCAAATAAAACAGTTTTAAAACATGGGATCAATATGGTCAAGGGGCACTTGCCTTGCTCCCGTGGTTCTTGCTGTTCGAGCATCTCGAAGTCTTGGTGCTGTAGATCCTCGTAGATGGCCTCTTGAGCTTGTCCTTCTACTCACGACCACACACATACAAAATTTACAGCAATCAATCATCATACACAAACTTTACTCAAGATGCAATGGGATAGATGAATGCAAATCCTATGGTGTTGTTTTATTAAACCAGTTTGTACGTGTTCTTGCATGTTTTAATGGGCTTTCATGGGGTTTTATGATGAACAAGAGTGTAGAGATCAAGTGTGGACGTGGTGATGATCTTGACTCAAGATCTAGATCAATTCCACCGTCAAAAATCCATCAAAACGTGATCTGTCCACATGTAAAAGTTTATGCTCAAAGGGGGTGAAGAAAACATATGCGTAGAAACAGCGGCGACGTCGTAAGATGGGTAATGGAGACCTACCTCACTTCCTCCTTGTGGCAGGGCCCTTCTCCTAGCAATAGCAGCAGCGAAGAATTTTTCTATGGAAGATTAGGGCAGGACAGATCGCCGGGCTTCTTCTCCAGCGACGACGGAGCTCGACGAAGCTCGACGGCGGCCAAATTCCGGCAAGGGGGAACTTGGCGACTTGGCAGCAAGGAAGGGGGCTTGGCAGCAGGGGGGCGTCCAAAATAGAGAGGATTTCAGCCAGGGGTGGGGGTTATATTCATAAGGGGGGGGGGGAGGGAGAGTCCTACTCCAATTGGAGCTCAAATAAGAGTCCTATTCAATTTTTTTTGGACCTTAACAAACTTATCTCTTGTAGTGCGGCAGCCTTGGAGATTTTATCCCCGAAATGTGGGGAAAATTCCTCTTTTGGGGAATTTAGAAATTTTGGGGGAAATTTGGGAATGGCTCATTTCATCTATCTTTTTCTCATTCTTCACCATTTCTATGTCACTCGCTCCATTTCTCCATTCCCCTCTCTATTTCTATGTCCCATTCTCCATTTCTACATTCCCCTCTCCATTTCTATGTCCTATTCTCCATTTCTATGTCACATTCTCCATTTCTACATTGCTCTTCTCCATTTCTATGCCCCATTCTCCATTTCTATATTCCTTTCTCCATTTCTGTAGTTTTTCCTCCATTTCTATGGTTCCTTACTCCATTTCTATGGTTCTTTCTCCATTTCTATGGTTCCTTCCTCCATTTCTGTGGTTCTTTCTCCATTTCTATGGTTCTTTTCTCCATTTATATGGTTCTTTCCGTTTCTATAGTTCTTTCTCTATTTCTATAGTTCTTTCTCCATTTTTACTTCTTTTATAATATTTCTTTACATAAAAAATATATGCAATACATGGAAATAAATTTGAGAGTGTTACAACGACCGAGGTTGAAGGCGGTAAAACGAGATTCGAGAGATTGGAATGTATTCAGAGACTTAGCTCATGATAGGACCGCATGGAAAGTAGCAATTCATGTGCTAGAATCTTAGTCTTGTTTTTTTTCTTTTCTTTTTTTCCTTGTTGTTCTTATATCTCTTCATCTCTTTTACTTCATTGATATATATATATATATATATATAATATATATAATCATTGTGTTTTATGTCTAGCCGACATCAACATGCTTGGGATAAAGGCTTGGTTGTTGTTGTTGTTGTATGAGTTTGTCCACGACTTGTGTGGTGTTGTATGGCATGGCAATTTGTTAGATTCTCTAATTGTAAACTAAAGATGCCACATTTGAGATTTTACAAGTAGAATGGTCAAATCACGAGCTTGAATGATTTGGTTAACAGTAAGGTACCTACTTTGTCTCTTTCACACTACTACCATGTTGATTTGATAACCCGCAATTATTACATAACAATAGATATGTATCTTTTATTTTTAGTGTTAAAATATCATCTGAAAATCAAATGTGCCAAAGCTAACAATGGGCGGTGAAAAGAGATGGCCAACATTTTAATATATATATATATATATATATATATATATATATATATATATATATAAAGAGAGACGGCTAACACCGCAAGTTTCTTCTTCTCCCTCCTCTGTCTGCCTCCTTCAAATTTCGAGACGAGAAAGAGCAGGTAGGAATCAGTTGACGACGCTGGTCAAGCCTGTACCGTAGCGCTCATCCGCCGGAAGCATACACGGCCCAAGAATATCCGGTGATGACGCCCCGGAACAGTGCAGGGGAAGAAAGCGCGCTGTCGCTGTCGACGGCCGTGCCGAGCGGCAGCAGACAACCGGCGACGCTACAAAACAACGCGCCAAACCAGCCGCCCCACCGCTGACCCTTTCCGCCCTCGCTCCCCACCTCCCTCCCTTCCGCCGGCCGCCGGCAGCCAGCGGCACCGGCCAAACGCCCCCCATATCGGGCGTATGGTATGGCCGCACGCTTCCTCCTCCTCTTCCTCCACGCAACGCTGCTCCTCCTCGCCACCGCCGCGCCGTCCCGCGGCCTCGCCCAAGGTAGAGAGAGTCCTCTCCTCGTGAAAGGATCTTCATCCTCTCGGTTCTTGATTACTAGCGCGCTCTCGCTGGTTTCTGGGCGTCAGTAACCATGGACCGGATTTCGTGCCAAAGCAGAATGCTCCTGCGTTGCGTTTGACTTGCCGTTGCTTTCGCCCCCGTGCTCTTCTCTGATGTGGTAGCGGGCCTTTCTGCTGACTTTGACGCAGCGGATGTTGCGGAGCGACTGAAGGACGAGCTACGGATGAGGAACCGGGGACACGAGATGCTCAATTCGTGGAGTGGGGACCCGTGCTCTCCGTCTACCTGGGAAGGGTTCACCTGCCAGTCCAACAAGGATAGCATCCTTCTCGTCACCAAGCTGTGAGTGCCCGCCAGATTGTGGACGCGTGATCAACATGCATATTGCTGCTTTGAGAACAGACAACCCCTGACTTATTTTCATTGTTTGGGGCTTCATTGTTCATGCTCCGTGAATTGAGATCCTTTTTTATGTCATTCATATAACTACAGTGCCTGCACCTTCAAGTTGTTGAGCAAAAGCTGTTGAATTGGGACGGATCTAATGCTCTGATATTTATGCAGTAACTTGTCTTCCAAGAAATTGCAAGGACCGATTCCTGAGGCGATTGGTAACTTAACACAGCTAAATGAACTGTATGTTTTACTGTCTCTGTTCGGTAGTCAATTCACGCTTCTCTAGATGTCGTTGGCGTCATGATCTTACTACTGTGGATGCAGTGATCTGCAGGACAATAACTTCACTGGATCTCTTCCGGCATCTTTGTCTGCTCTCAAACACCTAGTGAAGCTGTAAAGCATATGCTATCTTATTCCTCTTCTTTCTCGTTTTGATTCAAGGATTAGCACGCATCAGATCCATGAGCAAATCCCATCAGCGTGGATTCCTAACTAAAAGATCTCACATGCATAACCAGTGTGAATTCTTAACTGAAACATCTGACCAAGCACCGTCCTTTTATCTAGGTCAGTGAATTGCAACCCCTTCCTGAACAATCAGCCACCTGACGGTTTATCCACGGGGGTGGATTTCAGGTGAGATTCCTATTGACGTTCAATTTCTTGTCAAGTGTTGCAGCAACATAATATTTATATCTTTTCTTTCTGAAATTAAAAAGCTATGGAGGATGTGCTGCCGAAGAGTACCAAAACGCACCTGCTGGTGACGGTCAGAGAATGTTTGTTATTGGTGGTGTTGCCGGAGGATCTTTGGCATGTACTTTCGCGCTAGGATTGTTCTTCGTTTGCTTCAACAAGCGTGAACCACGTCATCCAAAACCAGACTGCTCTTCTACAACAAGTGTTTCTCCTGACTCCTGTTCCGCTCAGATAATTATTCGAAATTTCAGTTGACGGGAAAACAAAGCCAGGAATGGTTTTATGCTATGAAAAGCATGAAAACAGAATTTTCATATTTTGATTTAAGTGGAGGATAATAAATAGAAAGCAATGCAGATGTTTCATTTGTTTGTTTATCTATGACTTAAAATACCTGATAGATAAATGAGTGCTTATTTTCAACTGGTCTATGCAGACCCTGTTTTCGAAGAATGCAGCGTCCATAAAACTACAAACCCTGCAGTACAACAGCTGTCCCTCAAATCGATCCAGAGTGCAACGGGTAACTTCAAAACCTTGATAGGAGAAGGTGGATTTGGAGCAGTTTATCGAGGTGAATTAGCACATGGACAAGAAGTTGCAGTAAAGGTTCGCTCAAGCTCATCAACACAGGGAACACGTGAGTTCAACAATGAGGTACAGAGCTATTCTACCCACTTTTGGCGCTTATTTTTTTTCTCAGAAGAAAAATTAGCATTGCTTTTTGCAAAGAGAGCCATTCCGACATAGCTCGTTCTTAATCATTGATGTGTCATTTGACCCTGTCCCAATCTTGTCTGAAAATTCTTCAGTTGTCAATTGTCATGTCTTGAAAAAACTTCCATAATAGCTATGTTTTATAGTTTTATCGATTTTTACATCAATGCTCAATTGTTCCAGTTAGTTTTAGGTAATTTTTCTAGTATATATCCGTTGAATCAGTTTTTTCAATCAACGTCCTCTGATCCATGATCATGGACACAGTTAAGGCTTCTTTCTGCTGTGTGGCATGAGAATTTGGTCCCACTTATTGGCTATTGCTGTGAAAAGGATCAACAAATATTGGTTTACCCATTCATGTCCAATGGTTCGCTACAGGATCGCCTCTACGGTATCAAGCTTGCTAAAATTTAATTACCTTTCAGTTTTAGACCTTTTTCGTATTTGATGACCATTATTTTTGTTTTATAGGTGAGGCATCAAAAAGGAAAGTCCTTGATTGGGCCACTCGACTATCTGTTTGCATTGGTGCTGCTAGAGGTAATCAATGTGTGCTTTATAATTATGCACCCCACTTGACCTTTTTTCTACTGTTCCATCGAACTAAATAATTCTTTATGCAATTCAGGAACATGTCGGTTATTTTATGTTCACCTTTTGCTCTTTATATATTTGAACCACGTTAACACTTCGTTTCATTTTGACATCTACGTAGTTTGTTGCTTGTTATTGCTTGTTCAGGGCTGGTGTATCTGCACAATTTTGCTGGGCGTTGTATCATACACAGAGATGTTAAATCAAGCAACATACTTCTGGATCACAGCATGTGTGGCAAGGTTGCTGACTTTGGGTTCTCTAAGTATGCACCTCAAGAAGGTGACAGTAATGCATCAATAGAAGTGAGAGGAACTGCTGGATATTTGGACCCTGAGTAAGTTTTAGCATCGCCCTCACTTTGGCAACAGCGTTAGAAGATATTGTCCAGAAACAGGATTTATATGGATAGAACAACATTTTAGATAGAAAAACAAGTTGTCCAGAAAAGAAACTTGAAAAAGTTCATATAATTCAAAATATTTTTATTCACCTGAATGTAGAATTTTTGTAGCATGTTGTCTTAACTACAAAATTTCCACCCACTGGATATAAATACGCAATGTTAACCTGGATGTTACCATCGTTACGGCAACATGAACATTATTGCCACGTAGCAGTTCATGCATTTAAAGTATAAGTTAAATCTGTTTTCCGGCCTGGACAATTTATAAACATTATCCAGGCCAAGAAAACCCTTTAAAGTTCAACCACCAATCACAGTATATATAACCTGACAGTTCCACAGTAGTATATGTCTGTTGACATTCCAAATCATCATTTGTCAAAACTTTCAGAACATGTTTTATCGTGATTTGGTGATGTTTCCTTTTCTTTTAGATACTATTCCACTCAGGTGTTATCAACGAGAAGTGATGTTTTCAGTTTTGGAGTAGTTCTGTTAGAAATTGTTACCGGTAGAGAACCTCTTGATGTTCAGAGGCCTCGGGATGAATGGAGTTTAGTTGAGTGGGTAAGTTCTTGCGCCTTATTAAACATCAATTGTTCTTAACTATTTAAGCTCCAGAAGGAATCCAAAATGTCTGACATCCAATCTTAACTCAATCCATGTCATGCAGGCAAAACCTTACATAAGGGAATACAAGATTGAAGAGATCGTGGATCCTGGCATAAAAGGGCAATACTGTTCGGAGGCCATGTGGAGAGTGCTTGAGGTTGCATCAGTATGTACCGAGCCATTCTCAACCTTCCGACCAAGCATGGAGGATGTCCTCAGAGAGCTAGAGGATGCTCTGATCATAGAGAACAATGCGTCTGAGTACATGAGGTCCATCGAAAGCACCGGAACGCTTGGTTCTAATCGCTATATGTCCATGGATAGGAAGATGTTTGCGTCAGGTTCAGCACGAATGGATGCGACAAAGGGAAATTTGCAAACAATGCCCTCGCTTCCAAGGTAATAAGATGCGCATTGTGATCTTGCAATGGGGTGTCCTAAGGGATGTGATCCTTGACGAAGACACGTCGGAATTTAACACAAGACACGAACAGCTGAGAAGAGCATGGAGGGGTCAAGTTACATGTCTCCCTAGTCTGTACATGGTACAGAGCCCATCCATTGCTGAGAGCACACGTCAGCGACAAGGAAATGCTTTCTGAAGCCAGAAGGCTTGTTCGGCCGGTAGAATTTCCATGGATGCAGTCCCCTATAGCAGGTCTACTCTCTGTACCATGAAAACGTTGATATGTTGTTGAGAAATAATGTTACTCTTGTTGGGTCTCAATCACGGTGTAAAGTTGTTATGTAATTGAATTGTTTTTGCTTTTTTTCACTCTTGTTCTTGCGTGATCAGAAATAGTATATGATCAACAATGGGGATCACTTTTTAACAAGTATCGATGAGAAGTGTCTTTTTCAAACGAAACAGCTGTTATGTGGGAGCCATAGGGTGGCAAGACGAGTAAAAGGAAGCATTTTGCAGCATACACCAAATGTCAGTGAAAAATAAAATAATGATCTAACTTAGCACGCCCACTGTCTGGTAAAGCCTTTGAACCTCGTTACAGATCATGAGCATGGAGATTTTTACAAGTACAATCAGAACATATGCAGCATTTTGGCTTCTTTCCGAAATCTGGGGTTCTGTGTGTGTCGCACAGGTAGAGCTCAAAATTTACAGGTATGACTTTGTATACGGGCGCACTGCTACACGTTTGTCCAGCTACCCCACATAGTACATGTAATAAAAAGCACGAGTATAGCTCCAGATAAAGTGTTACCCGAAAACCTCAGAAAAAAAGGCTTCATCGTAGGCTTCCCAACAAGAAGCGCGTGATGCTATCACAAAAGACTTGATAAGCCACTGGAGGAAGAGCTGATGCAAAGGCAATCATTCATCCCATCTTGGTAGTTCAGTGGTCATGTTTGTTCTTGATAAGTATGAAATCGAAGAAGGCAGTAGACATGCACAAAAATGGTTAAGAAACTGAAGGCTGAATAGGCCTCCTCCATTCGTTTCTCAATCAAAAACCGAAGTTTGGACAAGTAAAACCCAACACTTCCTGCAACACTGCACTCTGATAAGATCACCTTATTATCTTCACCAGAGACCAATCCATGCAACAAAGGTTTGAATAGTCCAAGATATTGCTGATATGGGTAGACCTTACTTATTTTCATGCAATCTAAGGTATGCTGAACAATTTATGAGCTCCTTCATTATCAGTAGACTTGTCTGCCTCTAACAAGTCAGGACTCTTTTTCTTAGTTGATCTGTCCGAGGAGCTTCTGTGGATCATTTGGTATGGACGATTACTCATGTGCATCCATTGACATCCATGGGCAGATCAGTAAAATGAGACATACTTCCTTCATCTTCAGAGGGAAATGGCAGTGCACAATCAGTTGATCTTCACGGCCGTCGAACTGGTCTGCTGCTCCTACCTAAAGATGGAAAATTTGCTTCCCTGCCCTTCTGTTTGGTCCCTAGAAAACCACAAGCAACAGCTTCCAGAGCTCCGGCTGTTGGTGGACGGCTTCTGCTACTGTGCCTTTTTGAGTTGAAAGAAAGCTCCCCATAGAGCGCATTACTAGAGCCTAGAGGCATCGATGTCTGGAAGGTAGTCAGCTATCTCAGTTTCTGAAGGACATAGAGGTCTGATCATGGTTCCTGTGCTCTTGTCAGATGCAGGAACACACTCATAATCAGGTGTTTGTGGGACATTCAGATCAATGGCATGCTTATTTTGGAGCTTTTCTTTATAAACCACTGTTCCAGCATTAGGGAGAACATTGTGAAGCTGTCTGCAATATGCCTGCTTGTTACTCACATTGAAGGTTATGTCAGCTGATGAGTTCGGAATTGTGCTCCATATAGAAGTGTTAGCCTCTCCACTTGCTTCATTTGCTAACACATCAGGTTGCAATGGCTTGTCAACTGACTTCCAGTAATGTTTTTTATTGGCAGCAGCTTCTTCGGTCTTGCAGGAAACTAGCCTTCTCCTCTTTGACAAAGGTGCCAAGAAAACTTGGGACTCAGCATTTATCCTTTGATCAAACTGAAAGCTTATTTCAGGGGAAGACGGAGTACCATGGACCCTTTGAACATCAACAGGAAGAATAGTTGTGGTTGAGGAGCACATGTTCTTCATTGTGCTATAATCTTTATCAATTAAAACATGAGCATTAATCAATGTTGATGTGCCTGAAAAAACAGAATCATTAGGTGCATAAGGATCCATCTTATCAGTTGTTGGGGGCATACATCTTTTCTCCTCATTAACATACTTTACATCAGTTGTGCTTCTATCAGTATAAATATGTTCATAAGGCTGAGAGCCGTCTTCAAAATCTGAGTGTTCCTCTGAGCTGTCACTCCCAGAATCTCCTGAATGTGGCGAGGACATGTAACCATGACTGGAATCTGTTGGTAGATTTCTTAGTGACCTCACCTTAAAAGGTTCTTCCCCTTGAACAAGACTAGTATCCACAACAGTAAACTTCATTAGCTCTGGGGAACACCCAGGCTCACTCTGTCGGCTGAAGCAAGGAGGTTTCTTGTCAGAAAATGTGTTTCTGTCAGGTTCGGAATCATGGATCCATCCATTTTCAAACTTAATCCCACTTTCATTATTAACATCTGCAAATCCAAACTCAATCAGCCTTGGTTCAGATGCAACCTTGCTCAAGACGTCGCTAACAGAATCAAAATAATGATTTCCCTTGACAAGCCTCTTTTTAGAAAACTTCCTTACACCTGGAATGAGAAATATTATAGCATGCTTTCCGTTAGGCTGCTCTGAGTGCCAGCCTCTTGCAAGCAAGCGAGGCCAGACAGCCTCCCAGAATAGATCATTGGATCTTGCCTTGCTTAGCCTGAAATCACCAGTCAAAAACTTTATGATATCTCCAGATGAAAGCTTTGAGCAAGCCTTGCCAATGGGAATTTCTGGGCGGGTCAAGATACCATGATTTCTGCTGGGATCCAATGCAAACCCAGTCAAGTCATATTTTCCCTTGCCGATTCCAACTGCTTCTACAAGAACTCGAGCACCAACTGTGGACCTTAAAGTCAAAATAAACTGCTCAAAAGTAGTTGTTCCCTCGTTGAACATCTTAAAGACCTGCAGAAAACCATATCTAACTGTCATCCTCTAGAGAAAACTGATGGAATCACATCAGTGCAATATCATGCTAGATGAAAATTCAGCCACTTCTTAGAGCAGAAGAATAAGATCCATATACCAGAATGACAGCATATGACTTTTGACATTTATAAATAATAAATAAGAACGAGTATACTCAATGTAGGTATTTTTCAAAAGCACAAAAGCAAGTTGCTAATGACTGTACAATGGATTTAACCATTCCACTTATTGAACCCATATATTTCATTATGTGCTACATGAAAGCAACTAAATACTGTGGCAACTTGCAATGCTGATGAAAAGCTCCTGATAATGTAGGAATGGGGTTATCAAACTGATTGAGCACATTGGGTTCCAAGGGTTTGATATTCACTGGTAAAAAAATTCTCAGACTGCCCCAAGAAAAAGAAGGGAAATAGAAGGAAAAGAAGGCACACCTCCAGTAATGGAGCTTCAACTTCCCTTGATACACTAGCAAGCAAGCGCGACAATAATTCTTGCTTCCTTGGACCAGAAAATATACGCAACTGAAGTATACATCTTCTGCTTCTTGCTTTTCTACATGCAGCCCATCGTCTGTATGCATCAGACCTGAAAAATTCTCCATAGTAGTAGGATAGAACTTCTCCCATCGCCTTACTTCCTGTAAATTTTGCCACCTGAACAAGATTTTTACCAAAAATGTAGAGACCAAGGAGAAAAGTCTGTGCCTCTTCATCAGTCCAGGAGTATCTTGGCATTCCAGGCAATGGAATATACTCATTTAATTTCCTTTTGGCACAAGAACAGACTAATTTTTTTCCCTGTAAGCGGTGTATATCTTGTCCAGCAGACCCTGGTAATTTCTCAGCTTGCTCAGCATATTCAACTTTAGAAACCAGACACTCTAAACAAATGTTGTGCTGATGTAAATTTTCCAGAACATTCTCACTGCTATGGATGGTACCTTCATCTTGTGAAGAACATGAACCGCGCCCTGAAAACCCCCTCTTCTCTTCTTCCATGCGATTGCTTTTATTTTGAGTCCACGTGACTGGAATAGCTAACCCTACTCCCACAGGGTACTCAAAACCAAAACTGATGCTGTCATATGCAGGCAATGACCTTTGTGCAAGGCGTTCCTCTTCGGTTACTAGATGTGGAACTTTCACCTGGTACTCTTCCCCTACACGAGGGTATACTCGTGTGTCCTCATTGACCTCCTCTGGACATATAGGTTCTAGAAAACGAGGCTGGTTAACAAGCACATCTATTGGAGGATCTTCGTCATCCTTGATTTCAATGGGATCCATCTGCATAAAATCGATGTAGCACAAGATTGGAGCCAATGCTGGCTAAACGCACAGCTGATCAATTGAACATAATATGCGGACAATATATCTACCTGATAATCTTCTTCTTTCTTGTCTTCAAGAGAATCCATCTGCAAAGAGAGTACAGGATATGGATCATATTAGACCATCAGTTCTTAGTTACTAAACTCTACATGAATATCATCTGTAGAAGAAAATGTAACCCCAGGAAAAGTCTGCAATGCACAAAATGTGAAGATAAGATGCAGTCATACTGTGAGGATCTAACAAACATCAACGTATCATGATAATGCGAGAGGGATTAAGAATGAAACCAACAAAAGCGGTCTCCACAAATTTTGCAGGGAACCAAACAATCCATCCTCAAACATTTCAATTTTCCAACACAAAGCCTGAATTTTCACATGCACGCAACCATTACTCGCTGACAAAGCTCGAGCCTCGAGCCGAAGCAACGTACGGGGTCATGCTTTGGATCTGGGCTCAGAGCTCTTGTGCTTTGTTCGTAGAACCAGAGGCGGACCGAGATCTCCGGTCCCCCCGATCGCCAGACAGAGCTGCCCGGCATCCCATCCCCATCCCCATCCCCGATGAGGATGAAGTACCCCCGTCCCCGCCCACAGTCCACGGGTGCAAAATTTTTCCGCTCTCGCGCAAGGATTGACCCATTGCCGCTACATCCAGCCTAAATGACAACCAGAGCAGGATGGAGGAGGACTCGACGATTGGGGAGAGCTCAGTCTCACCTTCAGACGAAGCTGGACGAGGTCACGAGGAGGGCCAACCCAATCCAAGGTGGCAGGCTTAAGCCCGTTCTGGCCGCTGTGCTGCTGCCTGGGATCGGAGGAGTTTGCGTGGCGGCGGAGTAGGAGAGGAAGCGGAAGGCAGGGGCATTATTTTTTTCAGTAGAATGTATGAATAGCTGCTGCTTTTTCACTGGTTGTTTTCAGTTTTGCCTGTTATATACTTACAAAATTGCAATCGATGTCACTGAGTTTGCTTCTCCGTGTCAATATTGCATCCATAACATTGTGTATTTTTTTAAATACGCCGTACATATGTATTCCTTCGCACTTTTTATTTTTACGCATTTTTTCTCTCTAGACCTGATTCTTCTATGGCTCTTTCAAAATTTCATTTCAAATTTGACCATGTCTTTGTACTGTGTTTTGAGGTGAAAATTCCATCTATGCATGTTTGCATCAATTTGCAGTTTACTTGTTGACTTAAATATGACAATTTTGGCTGGACCCAAGTTACAGGGGAAAATATATTCTATGCATCCTCCGTAAATTTTTTGAAGATGCATTTTTATTGATCTGACATAATGTGGATGTTTATATTTGATTGTTGTCAGTGTATTAGAAACGAGTGTTCCCAACAAGCATCTTAAAAAGGGGTGAGACGGATTAAGACTTTCGACGTATAAGGAATAGTGGTTCTAACTGTCACATAGTCGTTCGACGGGACTATATAAGCAACTAATACCCAACAATTAACAAGCAATGCGAACAAGGAGCAACATCATTGATTGACACACGTAAACTTTTGGTGGTAGAACGAGGTCATGTCCCACCCGGTCGTACATATTGTATTTCTGTACTAGAATATTATGATACAATGACATGTATTTAGAAACATACAGGTTGCAAGCTTCAATCAGCATGAGTGTTTGTGTATGTGTTCCTTTCTAGAGTGGAGGTGGACGATGATGAATGACGATGTTGGGTTGAGATCGAAGGAAAAAAAAAAGATGAAAACAATCATGTATGTTCGTATTGAGCCCCAAAATGGGATGTCAAATAGATGTATGTCTCGTAACGAGCCTTGAATTTTCGGTGCTAGGTTAGACACGAGACCGACGAAATAAGAGCCTCGCTGAATTTATATTTATCTCTGGTTCTATTAAAAAAATTCAGGGCTCGTTTCGACTATGAAATGGACTGTGGGTTGAGGCTCTTTGACAGGCCCAACGGATGAGGTAAGAGTTGATTTAGGCCCAAACAAGCTGGCACAGGTGAGCGAACTTCGTCGCTTGCTTAACCAGTCCGGCCTGTATCAATCCCGCAGCCCGACAGCCCCAGGATTTGACCGCTGTCCTGAATCCCGACTCCGTCGCGGGACCCACCTGCCCCAACCCCTCCCCCGCTCGCGGACCTCACCAACCCCCGCATCCAATCCGCCTCTGCGGACTGCGGCCCGCTCGACGCGTCCGCCCGCCGGCGGCGCACGTTCCCTGGACCACGCCCACGACGCCGGCGACCGCGAGCGCCAGCAGCGAGCTCGTGGACGGGGTCTTCCGACCAGGCGCCTGCAGCGACCGTTCCGCGCGACGGAGATGCAACCGGAGGCTTTCGGCGCCGAATCTCTTGTCCACCACCTGCCCCGTTGATTTGGACCGTTCGAATCGCTGGCCAACGGCGGGATGCGCGGCGGAGGGTGGGGGGCGGACAGGCACTGCGCACTGCGACCCCACTGCGACGCGAGCGGTCAGCACCGGGCACCGGCACCCGCCTGTTTGAATCCGAGCGGGCCCCACGACAGTAAATTCTCCCGATAAACATGAACCGAAACGACTCCTTACACGTCCAATACAGTCAAATGACAGGTGGGCTCCCACCGTAGGATACCCCACAGGTCAGGCGCATAAGAGACCGGGCGATGCAAGAGACAGGACGTGGTGCCCGAGGAATAAGACGAGTTAACTCCACCTCACCCCCACTAGTAAATTGTGTCGCTCTCTTTCTCTCTCCTCTTCGCTCGCGCTGCCGTTCCCTGAAGCAGTCTCTTCTCCGGCCGGAGGTCTGCCGGCGCCGGCGACGGAGGCCGTCGCTTGGAAGGGACGGGGAGGACCACGATCCGGCTGGATTCGATTTGGACCAGGTCGTCGCGTTGAAACAGGTGATTACTGCTCATTTACTGCTTTCCTTTCACGCGTCGATCCGGCCTCCGGATCGTGGATTGCTCCCGGCGCTATCTGGATTGGATGACTTGTTCCCTTTCCACGAACAGCAGCACGGATTCGATGAGGCGATGAGTTGGTTGCTCCTCGACCTTTTCCATTTTCTTCCCTTATCGGACAAGCTCTTGATCTACTTTCGTACGTATTTCTCATCTCGTTGCTGAATCCATATATGCCCTCGCCGGGTTTCCGTTGTTGCAGATGCACTGAAGCTGGGGGTGAGCTATGGGAGAGCTTGCTGGTCTCGCGTGCACCACGGAGGCGGCGGGTCCGCAGCTCGTCGGCGCTGGCCGGCGGGACAGGCTAGCGGCGCTGCTGGAGCTCGCAGCGGCGGACGACGCCGCGGGGTTCCGGGAGGCGCTCGATGGGGGAGGCGAGGAGGCGGCGGCGGAGCTTGCGGACGAGGTGGGGCTGTGGTACGGCCGGAGCAAGGCGTATGAGCCGCGCACGCCGCTGATGGTGGCCGCGACGTACGGCAGCGAGGCGGTGGTGTCGCTGTTACTCGCCCTTGGCTGCGTCGACGTCAACCGCCGCCCCGGCGTCGACGGCGCCACCGCGCTGCACTGCGCCGCATCCGGCGGCTCGCGGAACGCTGTCGCCGTTGTCAAGTTGCTCCTGGCTGCAGGTGCGGACCCGGTCACCCCCGACTCTGCCGGCCGCTTCCCAGCTGATGTCATCCTGGCTCCTACTGGTTCGCCAGACGCTCTGGGCGATCTGGAGATACTCCTTGGCCGCCGTCGAGGGCTCGGAGTTGCGACCTCAGTGCCCTCAGGCTCGTCGTCGCCTCCGCTCTCATCCTCGCCAGATGATGGCAACAGATCGCCATCCTCACAGTCATCTTCGTTGTCTCCAATCATTGTCGACCGTGGCAGGAAGGAGTATCCGGTGGATCCGACGCTGCCAGACATCAAGTGCAGCGTGTATGCCTCGGACGAGTTCCGCATGTACGCGTTCAAGGTGCGGCCCTGCTCCAGAGCTTACTCTCATGACTGGACTGAGTGCCCGTTTGTCCACCCCGGTGAGAACGCTCGCCGCCGTGACCCTCGCAAGCATCCATACACTGCTGTGCCTTGCCCCAACTTCCGCCGACCTGGTGGCTGCCCCAGTGGTGACAGCTGCGAGTTCTCCCATGGTGTATTCGAGAGCTGGCTCCACCCCTCCCAGTACCGCACCAGGCTCTGCAAGGAGGGAGCAGCTTGCGCTCGCCGCATCTGCTTCTTTGCCCATGATGAGGATGAGCTCCGCCATGTGCCTCACAATATTGGCGCAGGTCTGCTATCTCCTCGTGCCACCTCATCTATTGATATGACTGCAGCATCTGCTCTTGGGCTTCTTCCTGGATCTCCTACCAGGCACTTTGCACCACCACTCGGATCACCATCTTCTACGAACAATGGTGGAGGTGCTGCTGCTGCTCATTGGCCTCAGGGTAGCAGGCTGCGTTCGTCTTTCAATGCAAGGGATGCACCGCTTGATGATCTTGGCGCACTTCTGGAATGGGAATCACAGTACCTTGGGGCTCTCAGCCTTTCGCAAAGCAGTCTATCTCAGCAGCGTTTGTCTACTGGTCTGAGCATTCGGCCAACTGCTATCACTCCATCAAGCCTTGAAGAAATGTATGCTTCAGACATGGCAATGTCACCAAGGTTCAGTAATGACCAAGGTCACTCGGTCTACTCGCCAGCACACAAATCAGCCATCCTTAACAAGCTTCATCAACAGAATGGTCTCCTTTCACCTGTTAATATCAACAGGATGTACTCTCCAAGGAGCCTTGATCCGTCAGCACTTATCCATTCTCCATTTGGTGGCATGTCTCCTCGGTCCTCTTGGACCATGGAACCAACATCACCCCTAAGTGCCCGTGTTGGATCTACTGTCACACAACGTGAAATGTTTGATCAGTTCTCTTCCCTGAACAAGCATCAGGCGCCATCTATGGGTTCACCACGAAATTCTAATGGCTCATGGGGAAACATTGGTACTCCAAGGTCTAAGGTCGACTGGGGTGTTGATGATGATGAGCTGGTTCGCTTGAGGCGACCTGTGCAACCAGGAGGTGCAGAAGAGGAGCCAGATGTTTCATGGGTGCAGTCACTGGTGAGCCATGCAGAGATGAATGGCAAGAAGGACGAAATGGCAGGCGTGGCTTCTCGATCATTGACTAGGCCTGACCTGGGCAATCAGGCTGACTGATTGGATAATTTCTTCTTGGCTTGACCAGGTGCCGTTGGAACCAAAGTGAGTGGCAAGGGTGACCTTTTATTCCCTGGTTTGATGGAACCGTCATTTTGCTGGATTAGTTTCCAAAAGATAGCTATTGCTCTTAGTAAATAATTACATTCTTTTGAATTCTATTTTTTTTGTTCGCAAAGTCAGAAGGTCGAGTTCATCAAAGCATGTTCAGCAAAGCATTCGGTCAGACTCGTAGCTGAAAGCAGCTCTCGAGAATTGGTAAACGACCTCTGTACCTCTGAGGTTCTAACTAATATTCTTTTGATTAGTTCGGATGAGGAAAGATTCATATATTTCACCAGAAGTTATTATGGTCATGATCACTTGTAACAGGAGAGATTATAGTTGCTAATATCATTGAAGGATTCCGTTCCAGTTAATTGTTTTTCCTCTGTTGAATACAAATTTCCTTCTATTTCTCTATTCGTGTGTTATTGATCTTATGAATATCGTTAGACAGATATTTTTTTGGTGTTGCACAGCAGGGTTTTTGTCATGTTCTTGGGCCTCGTGCCCATGCATATCTTGTAATTGGGCTGACCACACGATGTCTCCCCTATATATGTACTTGTTTCACCATAATGCAATCCCAACGCGTGATTATTCCTCTTATAACAAATATAGCTGGGAAAAGGCCCCTTTTAGAATAAATATTTGGGAGGTGCTAATTTTTAATCGTCTAAAATTATCATGTCACGTCAAACTACACCCTAGCCGCTACAACTTACGATTTTTTTTCTATAGGTAAGATATTAATATTTTTTTTCTATATGTAATGAACATTTTGTATCCCTGTCGATGTTACTATCAGACTGTCCTGAACATCACAAAGTTTAACCATGCCGATTGCCGATTGGATGTGATAACAAAAAGGCTACAGTTATAAGAAGGGAGAATTGCATTGTTGCCCCTTGTTTTGAACCTGCTGAAGGGCTATCTTTATCTGCTCGCAGGAATTTTTTATCCTCCCTGTTTCTGTTGTAACGTTTGCCCTAAACAAACCTGCATTTCTTAAGTGTCTGTGGAAATGGAAATTATACTTTTTGAATTATAATGCAGCACCATTTTGTATAATCTGCTGCACTGATTTTCAATTCAATTGTCAGGTACCATTTCCAAAATTATTTCCTCAACTATTGGAGGTGCCCTCTAAATTGAAGACAACTCAACTAAGGTATGATGGAGACAACTCAACTATGGTACGATGGTGGAACCTTTTTTGGTTCTTAGTTGAACAAACTATTTCGTCGGCAGATGAGGAAGGCAGCCGCCTTCCCAACAGAAATGTGAGGACGGTTTCGGTCAAAAGCAGCGTATCTGGTCCAAAGCATGTTCAACAACCTTCACGTGGCAGTTTTTCAGCAAACTCCAGATTGGGATTTGCTATTGTCAGCCATGTCTTTCTGGTTACAACGAATTCAGATTTGTTTACCATGATATCCTTATCAATCTCCAATACAGACATAATACCTATCAATATCCAATATTCAGTAGCTGACTAGATCATAAACTGCTGACATCAGTTCGATAGAACTGAGCAAAATTATCCTAATACAATTACTTACTAAAAACCAATCCTAACATAAACCTTCTAGCACGTTAGCAACAGGGAACCTGAATTCATGCTTATAACTGGATATCATCAGATTGCAATCCCTATCATTTGGATTGTAAACTAAATAGTCAATATAAAGAAGTTAGGGGGTTAGAAACTCGGACAATATTGTTAGATGCGAGATTCAAATAGAAACAAGCAACGCATGAGACTGGATCTCATATCCGACATTTGTATACAATATAAAGGGCAAATCTTTCACAACACCCAGATTTAGCTACGGGTAACACATCTAGCATAAGCTAAAAACATAATTTCTAGATTCTGCCTTTCAGCAACAGTCGTATTCACAATCTAACAAAGCCAGATGACATGGAGATTTTTGTAGAATGTTCAACCAGATGCCATTTGCTGCTCCAGAGACATTGCGAGCAAAGGTAGCAAATTCAGCTCAAGTTTCAGTTCCCAAAACACCAGCTTCTTCCGTTGCAGCTGCGTTCGGACTTTCGATTGTATTAACCGCTTGTGATTGCCCAGGTTCATCCAGACCATTTACTATGTAATTTGCTATTACAAACATAAGCAGCATAAATTATTTTCTTGACATCATGAGATTTTAATGTTGCACAGCACAAATGCAGCTATAAGGCAGAGGGGAGAGCAGATATGCCGATTAACTCAGGACATGCAATACGTGAAGATAAGATGTAGAATGTGCATGAGAAGTTAGTGTTAGGCAGGGTCTCCTTCCAGTTCTATACCTGTTGTAGCACCTCGGATAGCCATGTTCTCTATAAAACGAAGTTCATCTTCATGGCTGCTGACAAACTTTGTCTGGTTTTATATGGTGTTACTTTCATTAGTAATATATCTGTGACAGAAAACATCTACAGAAATACATGATAAAACCACACTTACAAATTCCTTGGAAAGAATATTCAGAAATCTATCGATTTTCGCTTGATGCTTCTGAAAAAATGGACGGATGTATCTTCTGTATATGTGCTTCGATCCCTGGAAGGAATAGAACACAGCTATCAGTAAACAAGGCCAAAAATTCTATCGAACCCTTCATCAAACATACATCAAGCACTTGAAATAGTGAAACTTATATTACAATATGATATCTATTTAAAAAGACCACGGATTTTGCAAGAAACATGGGCATGATGCTAAATAGAGGCAAAAAGTAATAATTTTGCTAGGTATAGAAAGGAAATCAGCAGATAGGAGCTTGGAAATCGATATCTCAAAAAACTCCTACAACAAGTGTAGACTGGAAGAGGATTCAGTGAGATAATCACAGCAACAGTGTTCTTTAAAGTTGGATAGTAAAATTGATTGGGTCCAGCAATAGAAAAGAATGCAGTGCCATGAATATCACAGAACTTGAGCAGATGGTTATATGACAGCAAATATTGGAGGAGGGAAATTGAAAGGAGTTTTGACAACTTACTCCATTCGAAGGGAACTGCAGCCACACAAGGATTGCGAATTTTACATGATAATAGAGAGGAGCACTGCACAAAGACAACAGACAAATATTCAAATGTTTCCCAAGGCAGGTAGAACTGAATATATCTCACCAATATCAAATGTACAGCACAATAGCAGGCATGTTACTTATGCCGATGTCACAGTAGTAAACTGCAGAGCAGATGTTACTAAACTAGAATGCAGCCATGACGAATAGAAACTGGGAATGATATTTGTGACAAACATATAGTACAATAACAAAATGCAGCGAGTTGCTGAGGCCTTCTAACTCAAACAGAAGGCATCAAAGCATCGTTTCTCTATAAATCCCTGTTCCATCCCATATTAGACAGTGCGATTTTGGATATCTCACTTCTATACATCCTTCCTTCTATTGGTAGCTATATGAGGGAAGCAGTGGAATCCATAGCTAGGCCCCTAGTCATGACATGACACTCAGGCATTTCTAACTCTCCAAGGGGTAAGGATCCTCTATTGGCACTTGCCACTGCAGGAGGCCTTTCTGTACATTGGCTCTTGCCGTTTTTTAACTGAAAAAATGGCAAAGCCCCAGCAACAACAACCAAGCCTTTATCCCAAACATGTTAGGGTCGACTAGACATGAAACCCAATATAAGAGAGGAAGAGATATAAGAGTAACAAGAAAAAAGAAAAGAAAAACTAAGATTCTGGCACATGAATTGCTACTTTCCATGCGGTCCTATCATGAGCTAAGTCTCTGGATACATTCCAATCTCTCAAATCTCGTTTTACCGCCTCTTCCCAGGTCAACCTTGGTCGTTCTCTACCCCTTCTAATATTTTCTCTACCTCATAAAATCTCACTGTTAACCAGTGCTTCTGGAGGTCTTCACTGGATATGTCCAAACCACCTTAGTCGATGTTGGACTAACTGCTCTTCAATCAGCGCTACCTCTACCCTATCACGAATCGTCTCATTCCTTATTCGATCTCTTCTCGTGTGCCCGCACATCCACCGTAGCACGCGCATCTCTGCGACACTCATTTGTTGGACATGTTGTTGTTTAGTTGGCCAACATTCCGCCCCATATAGCATCGCTTGTCTGATCACCATTCTATAGAACTTTCCTTTTAGCTTTTGTGGGACCTTCCTATCACATAAGATTCCAGAGGCTTGCCATCATTTCATCCACCCTACCTTGATCCTGTAGCAAACATCCTCATCAATATCGCCATTGCTTTGTAACATTGATCCTAAGTATCGAAAAGAGCCCCTTCTAGGTACTATTTGTCCTTTCCTTGTATACTAACATTTCCCTCTTCACGACCAACACCACTAAAGTCACACCTCGTATACTCAGTCTTGGTCCTACTAAATCTAAACCCCTTGGACTCTAAAATTTGCCTCCATAACTCTAATTTCTTATCAACACTATCCCTAGTTTCATCTACCAGCACTACATCGTCGACAAAAAGCATGCACCAAGGGATATCCCCTTGAATATCCTTCTACACCTCATCCATCACCAAAGAAAAGATGTATAGGCTCAAAGCTGATCCTTGATATAGTCCTACCGTGATAGGAAATGCATCAGTCTCACTATCACTTACGTGCACACTTGTACTAACATTATTGTACATATCCTTGATAAGGGTAATGTACTTTGTTGGCACTTTATGTTTCTCTAGTGTCCACCACATGACTGACCTTGATATCTTGTCGTACGCCTTCTCCAAATCAATGAACACCATATGTAGGTCCTTCTTCTGCTTCCTATATCTCTCTATAAGCTGACGAAGCAAAAAAATCGCTTCCATAATAGACCTCCCAGGCATAAAACCAAATCGCCTCCATAGTAGACCTCTCAGGCATAAAACCAAGCTGATTTTTAGTCACATTAGTCACTTTCCTCAGGCGGTGTTCAATCACTCTCTCCCAAAGCTTCTAGTATGGCTCATAAGTTTAATCCCTCGATAATTAGTACAACTTTGAACATCTCCTTTATTTTTGAAGATAGGTACTAATATACTTTTCCTTCATTCTTCAGACATCTTGTTTAACTGAAAAATATGGTTGAATAGCTTTGTGAGCCATACTATTGCCACGTCCCCAAGACATCTCCACACCTCAACAGGGACATCATCAGGGCCGAGGGCCTTTCCTCTTTTCATCCTTTTTAAGGCCTCCTTAACCTCAAACTCTTGTATCCCCCGCACGAACCGCCTATTGGAGTCATCAAAAGAGTCATCCAACTCAACCATAGTGCTCTCATTCCCATCATTGAATAGCCAATTAAAGTAATCCCACCATCTATTCTTAATCTCTTCATCCTTCACTAGAATACGGTCAGTCTCATCTTTGATGCATTTAACTTGATTGAAATCTCTCATCTTTCTCTCGCAAATGTTTGCTATCTTGTATATGTCCTTTCACCTTCTTTTGTCTCTAGTCTCTCATATAACTCATCATAGGCATGTCCTCTTGCTTTACTCACAGCCTGCCTTGCATTTTTATTGGCCTCTTTGTACTTAAGCATGTTGTTTGCGCTTCTATCATGATACCAACTCTTGTAACACTCCTTCTCTTTAATGACCTTTTGTACATCCTCATTCCACCACCAAGTGTCTTTATCTACAAGTTTCTTTCCTTTTGTCACACCGAGCACCTCACTAGCTACCTTCCTAATGCAAGCTGCCATCTTCACCCACATACTATCCGCATCTCTATTTTCTGCCCAGTGTCCTTCTGTGATCACCCTATTTGTAAAGGATTCTTGTGATTCTCCTTTCAACTTCCACCACTTTGTTCTTATGATTTTGACACCTTTATCCCATAAAGAACATGTATGGAAGCGAAAATCAACTACCACAAGCTTGTGTTATGTCACAACACACTCCCCGGGGGTCACCTTACAATCTAGACACTCCCGTCTATCCCTTCTCCTAGTGAGGACAAAGTCAATCTGTCTAGAGTGTTGGGCACTACTAAAGGTCACTAGATGGGATTGCCTCTTCCTAAAGAGGGTGTTAGCTACCAACAGATCATAGGCTACGACAAAGTCTAAGATGTCCTTACCCTCTTGATTTCTATTGCCGCATCCAAAGTCTCCATGTACTCCCTCAAATCCTACATTAGTTGCACCCACATGACCATTGAGATATCCTCCTATGAGGAGTTTCTCGGTTATTGGTACACTACTAACCATATCCTCCGAGTCCTCCCAAAATTGTCTCTTAGCACTCATGTTGAGCCCAACTTGTGGGGCATAAGCACTAATGACGTTCAAGACAATGTCCCCAATTACTATCTTAATTAAGATGATCCTATCCCCTCGTCTTCGAACATCCACTACTTCATCCTTAAGACTCTTATCTATTAGAACACCTACGCCATTCCTAGTCCCAGCCGATCCAGAATACCAAATCTTGAAATCGGTATTCCTGACTTCTCTCGCCTTTTGACCCGCCCATCTAGTCTCCTGTACACAAAGGATATTTACTCGTCTCCTAATGGCAACATTCACTAACTCACGTAGCTTTCCCGTCAAGGAACCTGCATTCCAACTACCTACTCGAAATCTATGTTCCTCAGCTAGCTTCCTTACGCTTTGCACCCGTCGAGTAAGATGCAAAGACCCTTGTTCACTTATCACTACATCCAGACGATGATGTAGCACGCCACTAAGGTGGTGGCGATCCGCCCCTTGCCCATTTAACACCATATCGGGGTTCCGATATGGCGCGCCACTAAGGCGGTGGCGACCCGGCCCTTGCCCACTTAACACCATACCCGGGTTCCGATATGGCGCGTCGCTAAGAGGGTTACGTCCCAACAAATTTCTATTGGCAAAGCCCCACAGAGAAGATTTCCCCTGATCCTATTTTCTCACTCCTTCCTTTCCCCTCGGCATGACTGATGGGTGCTAATGCATAAACCAACAAAAGTGCCACTCTGCAGTAGCAGATACTAGTTCATAGAATCCCATGAAGATGAATGTGACCGCTGCAAGATGGCGCAAGCCTAGCATACAGAACTTTCCATCAAAGAGGAGAACAAAAGGGTAGTGGCTAGTGAGTCTCTTCATATGTTCTAACTTCAGAAAGTGCCTCTCTGCATTAGCAGGTACTACTTCAGAGGTTCCCGGTCCCTCTCCAAGAGCAAGCCAGCAAGGACTGAGGTGCAACCTGCGTGCGTCCTCTAAACAGAAGGTTTTGTACTTTTGTTTAAAGGAAGCAGGAGCATCCAGCGTCCAATGGAAAGTTACAAGAACCAGAACTAAAAGGCTCATAATGGATGCTTATTGAATAAAGTTTTAATGCTATTCGTGATTATGCTAAAAGGGTGTACCCAGTGCCAAAGGCTCCCACACATTGTGGGTATGGGAAAAGGTTATTTCTATACAGCCTTACCCATTATCATGCTAAAAGACAAGAAATCATTCTTTAATTGCAAACATTTTAAACAATTCAATAACATCAGCTACCTACCTTGAAAGAAGCTTATCTGCAAAGACTTCCACAATGCTAAAGGATCCATATGCTGCAGAACATTCAGACGAGTTAGTCATTGGAATACTGATTTTACAAGAAACAAACAACCAACAAAAATCTTGACTAAAGACATTGGACTAAATAAATGAATATATGGCGACCTATTTTTATGCGTGTTCAGTTGATTCGTCTCTTCTTATTATTCTAAAAATATTCACATATATCGTAGCAACAGTTGGCCCTACTATGATTGGTTAGTACTTTATCCTTTTCACTGGAACTAGTTGAACAAGTTGTATAAAATGGATTTTCAGAAAGTATTACAATATGTATTTCAATTTTGCTCTTATTTTGCAATGATAGGTTGCACGAAATTCCATCAACTTGAAAGAAGTTGCTCAGAGTAAATGGAGAAAATTTTAACATAAGTTTCATCCTAATTCCTAAAACAGACCTGCCCAATACAAGAGCAACCGCTCTTTTTCCTTTTCATCCTTCTTTTCTATAGCTCTGAAAGTGGAGTATACAGGTAGACCAATCCCCACTGCACAACTGCATCAGTATGAATGAAACATGGATGAATTCCTAATCCAACCCTACGATAGTAGCTCATTGTTTCAGAAAAAGACTGACAGTATAATATTATCTTGTTTGGTTACATCCAATTAGATCACCATGTAATTAACATTAGCATGTCGGTGTTGCCTAATAGCAAAGAATGTTTTACTGCAATGTGCAGAGGATGCTCATCTCACATAGATTTAAGTCATAGCTAACATCAGCGTAACAGTTGTTGTCATTTGTCAACGAGAACTGGAAATTCTGACAACCTTTTCTCACACAAAAGGGTGTCAAACAACTTGTAGGAAACATTAAAAAAACAATGTGACAAACAATACTGATGGATTCACTCTGTAATTACATACCTGGCCGTACGGACAACTACATTAGAGCTTAATGGTGCCAGTAAGAGCCGCAAACCCACCTATGACAATGAGTACAGTTTGAACACACAGAACAGATAGCTTTCAAGTTGCAAGAGAATAATATTGAGCTCATGAAATTTACAAAAAAAACAAAAATGAATCCTGAAAACTAATAGCCAAGTTATAAAATAGTAACCCAACTTATAATAAAATACAGTGTTCAACGGGCAAGATGTACCAGACTATCACCCTAAAACTCAGGAAATTAAATATTATGTACATCATTCAGAGGAACTGAAAACACTACAGGGCTCAACCATTAATTGCGAACCGTTGGAAAAGGCAGCTGAAAAATTAAGAGTCAAACAAATCTAAACATAATAAAGTGCCAAGGTCCGATTCTGCCTGATTTGATGAAGAAGACGGGTGAGATTCATGAATCATGACTTCATTTCCCTCAAAGTGCTAGCACCTTTTCAATTCCAAAAAGGACCAATGTGCAAACTAATCTGCGCAGTGCTCTTGTAACTATAACCACAAAATAAAACTACTGCAAACAAAGAGGCAGTTATGAAAGCAATGCTTCCGTTCTCAGCTAACTACTTGTTCCAATGTTTAACTGATGGCGAAAATAAAAGTTTGGCACGCGACAACTAGGGTTCGCAAGGAAAGGCAAAGCCTCCCACTATTTGGCTCCAGCATATAGCCTACGGTAATTCAATTCAACGGTACGGAGGCGTGACAAGCACCGACCCAGCGTTGATCAAAGATCTACAACAACCTTTGTGCTCAAAACAAACATACGATCCAGCCGTGCGCTACCCCAATAGCAACACCCGGAATTTCCAAGGGGGCGGTCCAGTTTCACGTATGAGTGGGAAGAGGGGAGGAAACGCGTACCTCGCCTGTCATGGCGGGGGCAAGAAGAGCCATGGGTGACGGCAGCAGAGGACTCCGGGAACCCGAGACGGTCCACGAACAAGGGCGCGGCGGCGGCTGCTTGGATGCCGAGGAATCTGCGGCGATCTGGGCTCCGCGCGGGAGCACGGAGGGAGGGGGGGAGGGAGGGAGGGAAGGCGGCAGGGTCGCGAGGGCTGTTCGCGGGGGCGAGGGGCGAAAGTGGTAGCGACTGGCTATTTACGATTCGGTTCCCAACTCGTCGATGAATTCGACCTGAGTTTCCATCTTTTGGATTGTTTTGAGATTTATAAGATTGAATTTGAAGGCAATTCGCATCCAAATCCACCCCATCCGAGTTGGACGATCCAATCAGGCCATACATGTGGTAAATTCATTATTACTTAATTTCCTAAAACCCCATCGTTTCAAAAGGTGACGGCACTCTCTAGGCTGGAATTTGCTATGATCAGTCATGTCTTTTTGGTTGCAACTAAATGTGGTTTGCAGATCTGCTACCTATACGTGCATAACCCCTTATCCTTACGTATACACACATGTATCATCATACAGTATGAGCTGACACACTTTTGTCAGATCGATTGAGCCAAGCAATGCCGTCCTTGGATTTAAAACGAATGCTGCTTTACGAAGTTGCTCGTGGAAAGTTGTCGGGTAGGGAAACCTACTTCCTGCAGTTTAGCAATATATCACATTGCAATCCAGGGAACCCTGAATCCATGCTCACAACTTATGTCATAAAGAATGTGCATTTGGAAGTTATGCAGACTCTCCCAGTTCCTATATCTGTTGTGGCACCTCTGATTGCCACGTTCTCTATGAGACAAATTACATCTTCACGGCTGCTGACAAACTTTGTCTGGTTTTGTACAGCTTTTGATTCCATTAGTAATATATTCATGACAGTAACCGTCAGAGATGCATGGTAAAAACAATTTCCTTGGAAAGAATACTCAAGAAATCTATCGATTTCGCTTGAACCTTCAGAGAAATGCAGGAGCTTATCTTCTGTATAAATGCTTTGATCCCTTGAAGGAACAGAACACAGTTATCGGTAAAACAAAGGCCAGAAAACTCTATGGAACCCTTCATAATATGTACAGCAATCCATAAAATGTGAAACTTATATTGTAATATGATGACACTAAATGTTAAGTAAAGGCAGAAATTTGGTTAAAAAAAGTAAAGGCCAAAGTATTACTTTCCCATAGTATAGAAAGGAAAGCAGCATATAAGAACTCGGAAATGAAGTTCTCAACAAACTCCTAAAACTAGAGTGGAGGAAAAGGGATTTTAGTGAGATAATCACAGCAGCAATGTTTTTTTCCAAAAATTGGAAGGGAAAAGTAGATTGGACCCAGCAGTATCAAGATTACAGATTCGATCAAAGGTCATATGACAGCCAAAATTCGGCATCCCAGACATCAAGCCACATGGGAACATGAATTTCAGAATATGTAAAAAGAGGATACGCTCAACTAAGGATGACTCGTTCACGAACACGGACATATTCCCAGGGAACAAGTAACAGCAGAAAAAACAGAACACAGAATCAACATATGTGGTGATACTGCATCAGTATTCAAATTCTGTTGTATCAGCACGCCATACTGGTAGCTGCTACATATGAGGCTTCGTTGTGATCAAAACGTCATATAACCAAAAAAAACTCCCTATAGTATCCTAGACCTGACACTGTAGTTAACATCATACAGCTGTCTATCTAAACAGATTCAGGTCAGAGTGAATAAATGCTGTGTGTGAGATAAACGGCACGTTCGGGTACATTCCAGCAAGAGCACAGCGCATACATTCTAGCACCGTGAAGATCTGTATAAATGCCATAGTCATCCAGAAGTACTGCATCGGCTTCCCCTGATACACGATGCTCGGCATCCAGGTGCACATGGTTGCAACTGCTTGGGAGCCAGTGTCCAGGAGGATAGCCAGGATTACGTGGAACCTGAGGAAGTGTGGTGACCACTTTCGTCTCACGACAAAGAAGTAGACTGTCATAAAAATCACCAGGAAGAGCCACCCGGGGAGCAGGGTCATGGTGTCGATGAAGGTGTACAATAGTGTAAACCCCTGCAAGTATGTGTGCAGCTGGTAGATGGCATCAGCGTAAGACCACATGTTGTGGAGTGGAAGCAAGTATGGCACACAAGCTAGAGTTCTCCACCACCATCTGGGTTTGGAAGTCAGCTCAGGGTAGCTGAATGAGGCCAAAGAGGATGCTTGACAAACAACTTCAGATCTTTGATGCTGATTGTGCCTTGTCAATGGTGATGGGATGCCCTTGATAGAATTCCCTCTTGGAAATGCTGTAAGCATGCCATGATGGATGAAATCAGCACCAACTGCAAAACATAGATGATAATTAGAATCAAGCTAAATTTGGTGACCGCTAATCACTTAATCAGGTGCTATAATCAAAGAACGATGCAAGAAATGTATAGAGAATCTGTAGACAAAAATACACAAACCGCTGCCTACTAGATTTTAGATATGAACTATAGGCAATACACGAGGACACAGACCACATGCTGACAAAGAAGTAACAACAAAAGTTATATTTGTCAAATGCATACCTCGTACAGCTTGTACAGGAAAAGTATTTCTCCTAACACGAAACTGAGTGCTCTTCAGACTTGAAGATCTACCAGAAAAGGCTAGCAGCTGAGCATTCCCAGAAGATACACCCTGACAGAGAGCCATTTTGCACGTGCGCGGCCTAGCACAAGCACCTGTGAAGACATGAACTGGAATTTAAAGTACTGTCACTGTCATCGTGCAATCACAACCGTTAATGCAAACAAAAATTGAAGCGATGAAGCTCTGAGAAAACTTCGTGGCTACAAAAGAAAAGGGTAACCAAGGTGATCAACCTGACAGGACTCCCTCTACGGAAAGCTAATTAGAACATTACCGGATCGACCCGACACAAACCAGAAGCAATCTTCGCGTGGGCCTCGAGTCCCCAATTAAAATGCTGGAAAAATAAACCAGTGGGCGCCTCCTTCACCACGCAGCGAAACAATTCTCTTAACGCGACGGGCTGGGGTAAGAAGGAAAGCAGCGGGAGTTACTCCTTACTCGTCCGAGGAGAGGGGCGTCCTCTACTAACTAATCGCAGACCCAAAGGATCCTCAGTTCCTCGCCCCGCGGTAGCGGCTTCCATTTAGGAACATCTGGGTGAGGAGCGAGGACGCCGGAGACTGAGGTTAGAGAGAAGGGCGTGGGTGCGATGAAAGGATGCGTACCAGGGCACGGACCGTGGCGCGCTAGTACGGCGCGGCGGAACTCGGGATCGGAGCCTGGGCGGTGGTGCGTTCAGGCAAACCGGAGGAGCACGCCGGAGCGGGCAGGCGACGCCCGTCACGCCCCCCAAGCCTGAGGAAGCCAGGAAAAGATAGGATTCTTCAGTTGCGGATCAGACCCTGGAGCTCCCGGTATTCACTGTCGGGGACCTTTGCAGCCCGAGACCCCGGCCCTGAGAAAATCCGGCCTGGTTCGGTCTGGCCCAAGCAAGGCCCGCCTTGTCCTGATCTAGTGGGCATATTGTCGTCCTGATCTAGTTGCCATATTGTTGTCCTGATCTAGTGAAATCAAATCATCACTCGCTCTCAGTAGTAGGTGCCTGTGTTGTCTGTATAGGCATACAGACATTTTGCGCTCTTCCGCTTTGTGTCCTCTGGCTGACGTGCTTGGGACCGAATACATTTGGCTTACACGTTGAATACGATCTGGAGATGTGACCGTCAGCATTGTTCGATCGTGTCGACGATTTCTGCCTTTCTAGTGACAGGCTCCAAGAATCGACCTTAAGACGTCGGACTCTTTTCTGTTCAGAGAAAGGAGGCGAGGCAATCGTGCGTTGCCTGCCTTGTCGATCATGTGTTTTTTATTTTAATAATAAAAATCAACGTGTTTCAGTCTCAATCCGCGTTCGTACACAAAATTGCACTCCCTCGGTCGGTTATAGACAGAACAGGAACCCGTGCGGCCGTGGTAGAAGGCAGCGGCGGCGGCAGCCACTCGACGGTGAAAGGGAAGTCAAGAAGAGGGCATGCGGCACGGGTTCAGCCTTCAGCCGCTGCTGCTGCTGGTTCACCTAATTTGCGTCTGCTCCATGTCCGCCGCAGGACGGCAGCACCATTACTCGGATCGCAAATATTTCTCTGCGTGCGGCCAACCAGACGGACAGCAAGGTCCAACTGTTTTTATAGCCGCATTAACAACGCTACGCTTTTTTGTTTGACACGGACAAGGTCCTTGACCAGCACACGCGTCCCCTCCAACATCGTCTTCAAACATACATCAGCGCGTCACGTTTACTCGGTCCACCTGTCCTTCTGGATGCCTTTTCTTAAGCACAGACAGGGAAACATTGAACACAAAGAATAAAGCTACGACAATGTATATGAACCAGTACAATATATTTCTATAAAAGGATCTCTGCCCAGATACTCTGTAAGGTACAGACGTCACCTAAACCCTAGAAAATAAATGGCATAAGGTACGCGACCAGACTTCTAACTTTGGAGTGAAGTACATTAATCAGATCAATTGACCCGATGTCAGATCTGGTTCCAGTAAAAACACGCTACATATGTATGGTAGAATCAGTTAAATCATACATGTGCCAACAGAAATGATGTATCTTATATAAAAGCCAAGTTATTATAATTTCATAGTGAACTCATGGTCTAAAAAGGGAAGATACATAGCAGCGAATAATCTAAGCGTAAAGCTCCATCACAGGCGTTATCCGGGGGCACGCCCACCTAGTACTGCGCATTGGAGTTGAACCCTTCGTCTTCATCATACTCCACTCCGTTTCCATAGCCTGAGCAACAGTTATGTCCAACAAAAGAAGCAAACAAAGACGCATGAGTACTGTCGGTACCCTCAATACCGGGTACCCCGCGCACAGGGTGAAACCGCCTAAGGACCTCGCCTCCTCCGCAGGGGCGGGCTCCGAAGGCGCCACGTGTCCGGCAGGGTCGGAGCTCCCCTCTCCTCAGAGGATAGCTCCGGACCTGCCACGTGGCCCAGAAGGCCGGACCTCGCCTCCTCTGCAGAGGCGAGCTCCGAAGGAGCCACGCGTCCAGCAGGACCGGAGTTCCCCTCCCCTCGGAGGATAGCTCCGGGCCTGCCACGTGGCCCAGGAGGCCGGACCTCGCCCCCCCCTCTCGCAGGGGCGAGCTCCAAAAGAGCCACGTGTCCAGCGGGGCCGGAGCTCCCCTCCCCTCGGAGGATAGCTCCGGGGCCGCCACGTGGCGAGCAGAGCCGGACCTCCCCCCTTCGCGGGGGTGAGCTCCAAAGGCTCCACGTGTCCAGCGGGGCCGAAGCTCCCACTCTCCACAGAGGAGAGCTCCGAGCCCCCACGTGGCCAACAGAGCAGCGCTGCCCGCCCGGCACGGTAGGCAGCGGGAGTAAAGGCGCGCCATGCCTTTACCGTACAAAGTATTCAAGACCCGCGCCTTCCCAAGACGAAGAGGCGCGGCGCACGCCTGACAGGAGGCGCTGTGACCAGTCACAGTCAAGACAGGCGTACAGTGTCTGAAGCTGCAGACCATTGAAGGCAGAAACAAGACACGGACAAGACATGCCCTGCCGCCCCAGCCATCACCAACGGCCACACGCTACACCTAGCCTGCGGTATGGGCAGGGCGGCAGGATAAGGACCTCGACGCCAATGCCAAGACATAGTAGCTTGTAGGAAATCACCCCGTGATCACCTGTTGGGTCCTGGGGCCCCACCTTGTAAGCCGCCCGAGCCTTGGACTATAAAAGGCTCGGGTAGGCAACGTTACAAGGGGGCTGAGAATTCTTAGGCTTCGGACTCCAGGGTTCGACACTTTGCCCAGCTCCCGCTAGGTCATCCACACACTCAAGGAAACCAGTGCTCCGAGCACTCCCGTGGACGTAGGGTTTTACGCTCCGGCGGCCTGAACCACGTAAATCCCCATGTCAATCCTATCACGGCGACCACCATCTCCTTCCGTCATCCAATCCGGCGAGACCCACGCGAGAGAACTAGCCCCGCCTAAAAAAGAACCTCCGCGGGCTGCCCAGAGCAGGCCTAGGGGAAGTGTCGACCGCCGACGCTTCGACATTTGGTGCGCCAGATAGGGGGCTTTTCGTTCTCCGACGAGTCTACGCCGACGAAGATGACCAAGCCTCCGTCAGCGGCAAGCTCTTCGCCCCGATGTTCCCGGCGAACTCCATCAATCTCAAGATCTGTCGCGACGTAGAGCGCCACTCAAGCAAGTGCGCTAGCCGCCGTAGAAGCGCTCCTAGACAGTCCACTTGCTGAAGACGCTCCCCAAGGGGCCACCCAGCAGTTGATCCGCGACGTTAACTACCTCGTCGCTACTGCCGTGAACCCTCCGCTGCAACGGGGACGATGCCCTGCTCAACCTGGTGCCTCGCTGTCGCGCACACCAACGGTTGACGGGCAGACGGCAGACTCCCGCTCTACCGGGCTCCCAACGGCGGACCTGAGAGAAGAACTGGAGCGACGTCGCTCGGGAGAATACGCTCTCGTAACCATCGAGCGACAACGACAAAGGCGTCACATGCAAGAGGCCGACTACAACATGTTGACCGCCTCGACTCAACCTGGGCTGCAGATGTTCGTCACGCAACCTCTGCCCCAGGCGTACGCCATGCGACATATGCAGCAACCATATGTCCTGCAGTCAGCGCCCCCGGTATACGGTTCACCAATGCCCGTACCGGGGTACACCGAGCCAGCAGCCGACCAAGGGTTCGCAACACCAAGACCTGCAACAGCAGCGACCGTGTGTGCGGCCCTGGCGCTGCACCTTCGCTTTCTAAGGTGGCAACGCAAGTTTCAGCCCACCTGCCAGAGAAGTACGATGGAAGCATCAACCCGGCGGAGTTCCTGCAGATCTACTCTACTGCCATCCTAGCAGCAGGAGGGGACGAAGCGGTCATGGCCAACTACTTCTCCGTCGCCCTGACTGGCCCGACGCGGTCGTGGTTCATGAGCCTGCCCCAGGGTTCCATAACTTCCTAGGGCGGAGCTATGCATACAGTTCACGACGAGCTTCAGCTGCTCCTACACGCGCCCCGGCACGGAGCTGGACCTCCACGCCGTGCAGCAACAACCGGGAGAATCTTTGTGCTCCTTCATCCAGCGGTTCTCCCAAGTGCGCAACACCATCCCCCACATCCCGGATGCATCAGTCGTGGTCGCATTCCGACAGGATGTGAGGGACAAGAAGATGCTCTAGAAGTTGGCCACCAGAGAGGTGCAAGACATCTCAGAGCTCTTCAGCCTGGCAGACAAGTGCGCCAGAGCATAAGAAGGGTGTCACTGGCACACACAGCCAGCCTCCAAAGCAGGAAGATAGCCCGAAGATGGCGGAGTTCAAGCTATACTACCGACCACGTCAGACAGTCAAGATCCAAGCTCTGACTGACTTCGTGGTCAGGTGGTCGCCACCACCAAGCATCCCAGGGGGGCCCGAAGGTGGAGAACTAGAGCTCCGAGCACCGGCCTTCACCGAGCCTCACTAGACGTTCTACCTCGACAGCTTGTTGCTCCTCATGCCAACGGGGGAGCGGTTTGGGTACCTTGGACCTGTGCCATGTACCGCGCGCCGACGACACCGTCGCCAATAACCTGTCAACGAAGGTCTCCGCAGGAGCTCCGAAGCTCCATGGAGCCTTCGAAGGGACGTTGCCGCGACTCACAGCCCGGAGTGCCGACCGAGCGAAGGGGGCGAGACCATCATCTCGAAGTTGGCGGTCCTGGCGGCCATGCAGCCATGGTGCCAGCCAAAGGATCGTATGCGCCTTGGGGACTCCGTGCTACCCAGCGCCCAAGATCCAGAAGCTAAAGTAGTCCCGATGCATGGACCACGGAGGTCTGGGACTCCTTGAAAGATATCCTTCCTGATGAACGTGCACTCATTGAACGGATTGTGCGCATGGCTAAGTGCTACGCGCTGGTATCTTTACTGACGTGGTGCCACGACATCCTATTGCGGTGCATAACCCAGGAGGAAGGCTGCAACCCACTCACAGTAATCCACGGAGGCGAGTGCTGGGAAGATCATCTTCCCACACGCTGGTCGGTTAAGCCATCTGGCATGGCTCCTACCGACCGAGAGCCACCTGGAGGCCGTCAAGCCAGTTAGGAGATGCAAGGCGTGCCAGGTCCACGCCGAGTAGTCCCACACAACCGGTGCAGACGCTGCACCAAGATCCGTCGGGGGATACCGACTCCTCTATGTCGGGGGCCAGCCAGACATCCCAGGGCCGGGTCACGGGAATTACCCTTCTACATGGTATGCGGGGCCGAAGCCATGCTTCCCCCCGAGATCGCCATGGGAGTCCCCCCGTGTCCGAGCGTACGATGAAGCCACGCATGACCCGCTCTGCGTGAGGACATCTACCTCGTCGACGAGGCAAGATGGCAAACAACGCTCCGGATCGCACGGCCCCAGCGGGAGCTCCAGCGCTCTCACCGCCGGTCCATGCATGGGAGCACGAGGCAGGCGCTCCGGCCCTACCTCTGTAAGTCCTACTACACTTACTCAGATAATTACGCATTAATTTATATGATCACCTCCCTGAGATCTAGATAGTGTACGCCCTCCGTATATTTGGCTCCCCTTCCCTGCTCTCATGCCTAGTCGACATATGCTATCCTGCCGAGTGCGGTCGCATTTAGGGTACCTGCTGATGTCCTGGGCACTACAAGAATCGCGATAAGAGACGACGGCCACAAACCTTCGTCTATAAGGCCCAAACCGTCGTCATTATCTTATTGACGACGGTATAGTCCTATAGACGACGGTACATTGCCGTCTACGTTTTTTGTCATCTATAAAGTTATTGATGACGGTAACCGTCGTCCATAAAATATTTGACGACGGCCAAAAACAGCTGTCGTTGATAAGTGACTTCCTCCACGTGGCAGCGGGGGAAGCTTATCGTTGACGGTGACAGAGACACCGTCGACTATAAGTTACAGTAACGTCGACGATAGAAGGGCACTGTCGTCGATACTAGACAGTTATCGTCGACGGTGTCCAGGTCACCGTCGATGATAACTGTCCAGTATCGTCGACAACCTCCTTGTAACCATCGTCGATAATTTTTGTAGTTTTTTTTTAAACAGAAAATGTTGCCCTGGCTTCGAGGCCAGCCCTGGCTCGATGACCAGATTACAGAGACAGAAAAACATGACACAAACATGCATAATACATCACACAATATATTACACAATTCTTCATACAAGTCTCACACCGCACAAGTCTGAGGCTCGGCTAACCTGACTAAGAGACGCTACCCCGTCCGCTGCCACCAGAGTTTGAAAAGTCGTCCTCCTGCAGTCGTCCAAGCATCTGAGGCGACGAAGTTTGAGCCTCTGTTCCCGACGCTTGTGAAGTGCAAGTGTGGTTAGGCATGTTACAAGTAAGAAAATGCATATTTTACTAAATTTGAACAAGTTGAACTAGTTTAAGTTACTTTGAATAATTTTGTACCTGGGTTGCAGTCGTCGGCACCGGCAGCAGCTGTATCGCTGGCGGTGCCTATTGCGGAAAGACAACCGCATGTCCTGCACTCATAGCCTGCAAACACAAAACAAACCATTATACATGTCATTTATATGTAAAAAATGTTAAGTACAACGTCTAGAATAGATTACCTGCATGGCAGCTTGCATCTGTAACATGAACGCATTTTGATACTCGTCCCTAGCCCTTTCCGCCTCGTCTCTAGCCCTGATCTCAGCTGCCCGCGCCTCGTCCCTAGCCCTGAGCGCTTCTTGCGTCCTCTAGAGCTCCTCTCGCAGACTCTGGAGCTCCAGATCTCGACTAGCGCGGCTGCTGCTGGACTCGCCCTGAAGCGATGAAGAGGCTCTCGAGGAAGCTCGCGCCTGTTTCGAGTTGACCACTCCATTGAAGATGGCTAACCTGCACAAATGAAGTAAGATTATGAAATTTTGTATCTCGAAGTTTGTAACAGTAAATTTAAAATTACAAAGCTCACCGTCCGTGAGGTTTACCACCACCGCTTGCATACGCGACTTCGGGGACGATTGGCGCGCTCTGCCAATCGAACTCTTCGCCTTGAATCCTCTGTGCCTCCTCCTCGTACTTTGCCTGCAAAAACCAGAAAAATAACATCATTAGTACTATTAAAGAGAATTCAATTAAGTTGAAAAAATTAACTCACCAAAGTCTCTGTCGCCGTCTGAGAAGACAGCTGGTCAGGCTGCGACGGGTCACTTCCCAAGTGACCCCTCTTCCACACCTCGATAGGTGACGGCTGCTGACCGCTCTCGTGCTCCTATCGATACATGTTAGCACAATGAAGATTATAAAATTACTTAATAGAATGCTTACAGCACTTACCATCCGTTTAGCGAGGCGTATGTAGCCGTCCCCACCCAAACGATGTTTCCCACCTGTCCCTCTACTCTCTCAACGGGTTTTAGAAACTGACTTGAAGCCCTCACTCGTCCAAAGAGCACACAGGGCACGGTACGCGTCCGGACGGCTGTCAAGCCACGCTACGCCAACCTGCACACATTTATTATTGAATGAAAACATTGATCACGATGAGATAATGAAGCAAAGTAAACTAAAATCTTTACCTCTGCGTACTGCGCCTCCGTCAAGTATGCGTCGCCCGATTCTTTCCCCGGCTCACCCTGGTTTGGATGTAACTTGAAGTACGCGTTTGTAGCTTGAATGCGAGCTGTAGATAGTGTCTGTGTCACGATCTTCCTAGCGCAGTTATGGAAGACGAGACGAGCGTGATCCGTCTGCTCGGACTCGTCCTCCAAACGATACCGTGCCTGAAAAAAAAGAAATATATAACTAAATGTATGTAACTTATAATAAATTCGTATTACATAAATATTGTTCATACTTACCATGAAGTCGTGCCAAACAGCCTCCTGGTGGTTGCAGTGAAGAACGTCCTGGTGGTGGCGGGGGCGGCCGGTGGCGCGGCGGTAGAGAGAGGTGGCGGGGGCAGCGGGGTGAGTGTTCCACCATCTATGATGATGCATGACCTCTCGCGATGGATTAAATGATCATGGATGGTTTCAAGTGTGTTAGCATCACGAAGACCATTTACACTAGATATGTTGTCCTTTTATATAGTTTGACTTAGGATAAAACTATAGATCAGCCTAGTTTGAGATAAAAGCATAAAGTGAATATATTGGGAAAAACCACAATGGATATCAATTCATGGGCTTCAAGAGTCGAACTTCCATTACAAATGATCCTAGGGTGTTCTTGATGTAATGATAGGTATTTGGTTATTAAAGATGTGATGCAACCTACAGGGAAGTAATTTCCGTGCATGATATAAACGTCAAGGCACAATATATCACACACTGCACGTCTGCACATGCATGACGCTACCCTTCTAAGAACATCCGATGAGATATATAATATGGTGTTTAACATGGCATTTGCTAAATAAAATCAAGATATAAGTGGACTAGAATTTTCTATAACAGGGCACGCACGGGCGGGTGGCGGCCGGCGGGGGCGCAGGTTCAGCGGCAGCCGGGGGGCGCAGGGGCGGCAGCGGCCGGCCGGGCACAGGGGCAGTGCCGGACAGCGGGGGCGCAGGAGCGCAGCGGCGGTGGCTGGCGGGGGCGCAAGGGCTGGTGGCATCCGGCGAGGCGCAGATGCGGCGGCGGGGGCGCAGGGCCGGCGGGGGCGCAGGGGTGGCGTCAACTGGCAGGGGCGCAAGGGCCAGCGGTGTTCGGCGAGGGCGCAGGGTCAGGGACTTGCGGGCGGGGCACGCAGCGGCAGCGGGAGCGCAGCGGCAGTGGCCGGCGGGGGCGCAATGGCTGGCGGCATCCGGCGAGGGCATAGACGCGGCGGCGGGGGCGCAGGGCTGGCGGCAACTGGCAGGGGCGCAAGGGACAGTGGTGTCCGGCGAGGGCGCAGGGGCGGCGACGCCCGGCCATGGCGCAGGGGCCAGCAGTGACCGGCGGGGGCACAGGGGAAAAGGGCCAGCAGCGGCCGGCGGGGGGCGGGCCGGGGGGAGAAGGGTGCTACCGGTGAAGAAGGGGAGGAGGGGTGGGCCAGCACCGGCGAGGGGCGGCCCGGGGAGGCGCGGCACGGCCGGCGGGGGTGTGCAGGGGAGGGGGGAGAAGGGCGCTTCCGGTGAAGAAGGGGAGGCGGGAGGGAGGGGCGGGCCAGCACCGGCGAGGGGCGGCTCGGGGAGGCGCGGCACGGCCATCGGGGCGGGCTGGGGGAGGAGAAGGGCGCTGCCAGTGAAGAAGGGGAGGAGGGAGGGAGGGGCGGGCCAGCACCGGTGACGGCGGCTTGAGGAGGTGCGGCACAACCGGCGGGGGGGGGGGGGGGGGCGGGGGGAGAAGGGCGCTGCCGGTGAAGAAGGGGAGGAGGGAGGGAGGGGCGTGGCGGAGGTCGGTCG
The DNA here is from genome assembly GCA_030760725.1 of Neostapfia colusana. Taxonomy (NCBI): domain Eukaryota; kingdom Viridiplantae; phylum Streptophyta; class Magnoliopsida; order Poales; family Poaceae; genus Neostapfia; species Neostapfia colusana. The sequence continues at coordinate 106,336,116 of JASWHV010000008.1, forward strand.
GCGTCGGGGCGGAGGTTGGTCGGCGGCGATGGCGGCGTCGGTGGCGTCGGCGAGAATGAAAGACAAAACCGAGGGGCTGGCCCATGTATTGGGACCTTAAAGACAACGGTGGGTTTACACCGTCGTCAACAAGGTATTGGAACCTTAAAGACGACGGTGGGTTTACACCGTCATCAACAAGGCTTAAGTGACGACGATGTAGGTCAACCGTCATCTATAAGTTCCCGGGAAGGCCCAGGTTACGGCCCATATTGACGAGGACCATTATTGTCGACGGTCCACCGTAATCTATAAGGTTCGAGAGCATAGACGATGGTGCTAGGTCTACCGTCGTCAATAAATGATTTATTCACGACGGTGAAATCCAGTCGCCGTCGATATATTTATGGATGACGGGGCCGTCATCAATTAATCTAGCCGTCGTCCATTGTCGTGATTCCTATAGTGGGGGGGCCTCTCGGACCTCCCCCAGTTAGGGCACTGTGATGCTAGTTGGTCTCCTCCAAAAAAAGACCTACGCCAAAGCGGGAGGTCCAAGAGCCTTGCTTTGCCCGGTCGTGCACCCAAAGCATGGGCACTCTGCCTCCCCAGTGCTACGGTCTGGGTACTAGGGGCCGGACGGTTACACTCTAACTACGGCGGGAGCCAGACCTCCAGGACCAAAGGCACTGGATTGCCCTGAGCCCCGTACACTGGCCTGGGACTGTAAGCCAAATAAGACTAAGAGGCAAGGAAAGGAGGACCTCTGAGTAGTACCAGACCTCACCCCCTCAGCAGGGGTGAGCTCCGAAGCCAGAACTCGTCTCCCTCTTCTCAGAGGTGAGCTCCGATGACCTCTAGACCTCACGCCCTCCGCTGGCCTAAGCTATGATGCCGGCCCTCGCCCTTAGAGGCGAGCACCGAAGTCGGACCTCACCCTCTCCTCAGAGGCTAAGCTCCGATGACCTCCGGACCTCATGCCCTCCGTTGGCCTGAGCTCCGATGTCGGCCCTCGCCCTCTCCTTAGAGGCGAGCCCCGATGCCGGACCTCACCCTCTCCTCAGAGGCTAAGCTCCGATGACCTCCGGACCTCACGCCCTCCACTGGCCTGAGCTCCGATGCCGGCCCTCGCCCACAGAGGCGAGCTCCAAAGCCGGACCTCACCCTCTTCTCAGAGGCGAACTCCGATGACCTCCGGACCTCATGCCCTCCACTGAGCTCCGATGTCGGCCCTCGCCCTCAAAGGTGAGCTCCGAAGTCGGACCTCACCCTCTCCTTAGAGGCTGAGCTCCGATGACCTCCGGACCTCACGCCCTCCGCTGGCATGAGCTCCGATGCCGGCCCTCACCCTCAGAGGCGAGCCCCGATGCCAGACCTCACCCTCTCCTCAGAGGCTGAAGCTCCAATGACCTTCGGACCTCACGCCCTCCGCTGGCCTGAGCTCTGATGCCGGTCCTCGCCCTCAGAGGCGAGCTCCGAAACCGGACCTCACCCTCTCCTCAGAGGCTGAGCTCCGATGACCTTCGGACCTCACACCCTCCGCTGGCTTGAGCTCGATGCCGGTCCTCGTCCTCAGAGGTGAGCTCCGAAACCGGACCTCACCCTCTCCTTAGAGGCTGAGCTCCGATGACCTCCGGACCTCCACCCTCACAGCAGGACCGAGCTCCGATGCCGGACCTCTACCTCTTCCCACAGGCAAGCTCCGAAGCCGGACCACCCCCTTCTGCAGGGCTGAGCTTCGATGCCAGACCTCACCCCCTCAGCAGGGGTGACCTCTGATGCCGGTCTTCACCCCCTCCACAGGGGTGAACACCGAAGCCGAACCTCTACCTCTCCACAAAGGCGAGCTCCGAAGCCGGACCTCCCCCTTCTACAGGGCTGAGCTCCGATGCCAGACCTCACCCCCTCAGCAGGGGTGACCTCTGATGCCGGTCTTCACCCCCTCCGCAGGGGTGAACACCGAAGCCGAACCTCTACCTCTCCTCAGAGGCGAGCTCCAAAGCCGGACCTCCCCCTTTCACAAGTGCTGAGCTCCGATGCGAGGCTTCACCCTCTCCTCAGAGGTTGAACTCCGAAGCCGTCGAGACCCTGCTAGCGCAGGGAGTACTCAACACAAGAAGGTGCGCGGGAAGAAGAAGGCCCCACCTCGGGCTCGTTACCTCCCCCGAGATGGGCCCGGCGGCCACTGTCGGTACCCTCAATACCGGGTACCCCCGTGCACAGGGTGAAACCGCCTAAGGACCTCGCCCCCTCCGAAGGGGCGGGCTCCGAAGGCGCCACGTGTCCGGCAGGGCCGGAGCTCCCCTCTCCTTATAGGATAGCTCCGGACCTGCCACGTGGCCAAGAAGGCCGGACCTCGCACCCTCTGCAAAGGCGAGCTCCGAAGGAGCCACGCGTCCAGCAGGGCCGGAGCTCCCCTCCCCTCAGAGGATAGCTCCGGGCCCACGTGGCCCAGGATGCCGGACCTCCCCCACCCCCCCACCCCGTAGGGGCGAGCTCCGAAGGAGCCACGTGTCCAGCAGGGCCGGAGCTCCCCTCCCCTCGGAGGATAGCTCCAGGGCCGCCACGTGGCGAGCAGAGCCGGACCTCCCCCCCCTCCACGGGGGTGAGCTCCGAAGGCTCCACGTGTCCAGCGGGGCCGGAGCTCCCACTCTCCACAGAGGAGAGCTCCGGGCCCGACACGTGGCCAGCAAAGTAACGCTGCCCGCCTGGCGTGGTAGGCAGCGGGAGTAAAGGCGTGCCATGCCTTTACCGTGCAAAGTATTCAAGACCCGCGCCTTCCCAAGACGAAGAGGCGTGGCGCACGCCTGTTAGGAGGCGCTGTGACCAGTCAGAGTCAAGACAGGCGTACAGTGTCTGAAGCTGCAGACCATTGAAGGCAGCGACAAAACACGGACAAGATATGCGCTGCTGCCCCTGCCATCACCAACGGTCACACGCTACACCTAGCCTGCGGTATGGGCAGGGCGGCAGGACGAGGACCTCGCCGCCAGCGCCAAGACATAGTAGCTGGTAGGAAATCACCCCGGGACCACTTGTCGAGTCCTGGGACCCCACCTTGTAAGCCGCCCGAGCCTTGGACTATAAAAGGCTCGGGTAATCAACGTTACAAGGGGGCTGAGCATTCTTAGGCTTTGGACTCCAGGGTTCGACACTTTGCCCAGCTCCCGCTAGGTCATCCACACACTCAAGGAAACCAGTGCTCCGAGCACTCCCGTGGACGTAGGGTTTTACGCTCCGTCGGACCGAACCACGTAAATCCTCGTGTCAATCCTATCACGGCAACCACCATCTCCTTCTTCCGTGATCCAATCCGGCGAGACCCACGCAAGAGGACTAGCCCCGCCTAAAAAGGAACCTCTGCGGGCTGCCCAGAGCAGGCCCGAGGGAAGTGTCGACCGCCGATGCTTCGACAAGTACTTACAATACTCAGTGAGTGAGGGAAATATATGACATGCAGGCAATCATCAAGGAAGGCCAACTCGGATATAAGCACTATGCAACACCTATTCCTAAGTTGTATTAGTGTCCTATTTACTACGTGAGTACCTCACCACTGTGTCACCTAATCCAGTCCGACTAACAACCAACACTACCAACCTCAACCATACCCAAGCTAATCATGAAGGAATTATTAGCCCGCTCTTGACCGTGAGCATGGTTGTCCATACAGTTTTGACTCTACAGAGTTGGTACCATTTACCCACAAATCGTGATTTCGTCCCTTGTCACCAAGTGGACTAAAGTCTTTGTTGAAGTGTTCGCTACGACACTTCCCTGGTCTGCTCAAAAGCAGCCCGCGGATGTTCTTTTTTCGGTGGGGCTAGAGGATCACGAAGGTCTAAGAACAATGGCGAGATGAACACGAGGATTTACGTGGTTCAGGCCGCCGGAGCGTAAAGCCCTACGTCCATGGGAGTGCTTGATGCGTTACTTGCTCGCGTATGAGAATGAGATGGTTGGGTCGCGAACCCCTTGCCCGGAGGCTGCCCCAGTCCTTTTATAGCTCAAGGCCGGGGCAGTTACAATTTATCCCGGGGCCCGACAGGTGGCCCCGTGGCTATCTGTTCCTATACATGATCTAGGCATTTACAGCTACACGTATCGCCGTTGTCGATGAAGTTACGGTGCGCCGCCTGTCCCGCCGGGCGCCTCTTTCCGGGTAGCAGGTGATGGTGAAGTCTCCGTTTTGTCGCCGCGTCTCCTTGCTCTGTTAGAAGGCTCTATACCATTGGGCAGCACTGTTGCGCCGTCACGCCTTGTCGTCCTGTCTTTCACCGTAATGGTGCGCAGACGGGGGACAGAGGCGTGCGTCATGCGCCATGCTTCTAGGGAAGGCGCAAACCTTGAATGCTTGGACTGACAACACACCTTCCTCTTTACTCCTTGTCCATCTGCCCGTTACCTGCCGGAGTGACGTTCAGGTGGATGGCCTCCGAGACACGTGTCTCCACTGGAGCCATCTTGTGGAGCTGTGGGCGGTCTGGAGTTGTTGGGCACGCGGCAGCTCCGGAGCCCTCCCATGCTGGAGGTCGGATCCGGAGCTGCGGGACACGTGGCATATCTGGAGCCTTCCCCAGGGGGAAGGTACGCCCGGATTCGCTGCCCATGTGGCAGCACCAGAGGCCTCCACGATGGAGGTCGGATCAGGAGCTGTAGGACGTGTAGGGATGAAAACGGTCGGATACGGTCGGATAAAAGGCTAAACCGTTTTCATATCCATATTTCTATTTCGGAATCGGAGTTAGAAACGGTATCACCAGAATCGGATTCGGTATCAGATAGTTCGGATATATCAGAAACGGATCAATCGAATCGGAAACACATCGATATCGGACGGAATCAGAATTTTTTTCGGAAAAAAACTTTTCTAATACCACGTTATATAATGACATAATATCAACATTCATCACATTAAATAATACATCCACATATCACACGACTATACTCACATAACACATATAATTGAAGTTTGTAAAGAATAACACATAATTCTAACAATAAGTCTAGAAATTACATATATGTCTTACATCAAGTTCACACATAGTTCATAGCTCATACATAGTTCAAATGATTACACATAGCATTCTCTTATCATAATTTACCCAACTCATCCCCTTCATTCATCACATCCAGATTGCTTTTTATTTCCTCATTCTATAAAACAATGAAGAGAACAATTAAATAACTACGTCAGTTGATATATGGAAATGATGTTTCAAATTCTATTCAAATAAACAAACCTAATCCGTAACAGTAGTCATTGTCTCAACAACTTCAAGATCTTTAACAATAGAAGCAATACTCTTATGATCTGAAAAAGATGCATACAACAAAGCACTAAGCAATTAAGAAACCCGAAGAACACAAAAGACAAAGTAATGAACTCATATCACCTTTTCTGGCTGCTGCAACCCAATTTTTAATACAAATCAAAGCTTGTACAATTTCAGGGTCAATACGGTTGTGATATGGATCGACCACACGTCCACCGGCACTAAAGTCAGATTCTGAGGCAACTGTTGATACTTGTATGGCTAGCACATCATGAGCCATTTATGAAAGAATTGGATATTCCTTTGTCTGATTCTTCCACCATGCTAAAATGTCAAAAGGTCCATTATGCTTCAAGAGTGGTTGAACCATGTATTTATCCATGTCATTTGAGCATTCTAAATTAGCAGAATATGACTCATATAGGAATTGTGCTAACTCTTCATCTTCGGTGTCCACAAACAAATCACAAGTCTTAATTTCTGGTGTCTTCTTTACAATTGCAGGTGAGTGTGCAACATAAAATCGACACATTTGCCTCAATATATTAACAGATTCCTCAACCCTAACATGGTATAGCACATCACCATAAAACTTTCGCGTGTAAAACTCTATTAGTTTTCTCTTATACCTTAGAAAGAAGAAGATATATCACATTTCAGCTAGTTGTTTACTTCCTAATATTTAATATTACGATAAAAGATGAATTCTAACATACCTTGGATCAAAAAACTTGGCACTGCAAGAGTCACATTTGATTTTTGCCAATATTTCTCAAACTTTTTACTCATAGGAATGCCCATATCACGAATAGTGACATCTTCATGTGTAGTCCACTCGGCAAGCACAATTCTAATCTCACAAAAGCCTTTGTAAAACAAGTTTGCAGTTGGATATAAAGTGCCAGAAAGAAGCTCAGTTAAATCATAAAATTTCTTTAAGGCATGACACAATGTATTGACTTTGATCCACTCAGCATTAGACGAACATATGTGTTCATACCTATGTCGATCAGCTATCTTGAGCCTCATAAAAGCATCCTACAAAACATACACCATGCAATTAAGAAATATAATGATGTATAAGAGTAAATTGACGAGTATAAGAGTATAATAATTTGACCTTGTAGTATAAAGCATCCCTCAACATAAAAAAGTTGAATTCCACCTTGTTGAGACATCAAGTGAAATACCCTTATCTGTTTTCAAACCACAATCAATTGCATGCTTCATTAAATCCTCCCATTGTTGTGGAGACCCCTTGACAACTAGGACTAATGACTTAACATTTTCAATTGTCTGAGAAATCACACTTAGACCATCTTTAGCAACTAAGTTCAAAGTATGATTAGCACATCTCACTTGAAAAAAAGCACCATCACACACTAAAGAAGCACCCCCATTTGTCTTCAAATCAGTAATTATATCTTTCACCGCTACTTCATTTGCTGATGCATTGTCTAGAGTCAATCAAAGCAATTTCTTTTCAAGGTTCCACCTAACCATGCACTCAGTAAAAGATTCATACAACTTTTGTCCTGTGTGTCGTCCTTCTACATGAAAGAAATCAATAATCCTCTTCTGAATATGCCAATCATCATCTATCCAATGCGTCGTGACACACGTGTATCCTTTGTTTTGGTTTGAAGTCCACATATCCATTGTTGTACTGAATCTACACTTAAAAGTCTTAAGGTGTGCATACAATTTACTCTTTTCATCAAAGTATATATCCATGATTTCTTTTCTAACAGTTATGCGAGATTTGATTGGTAAGCTAGGACGTAAAGATTTGAGGAAGTCCACACGATATTCATGCTCGACTATATTAAATGGATACTCATGCATGATAATTGCCAAATTAAACTTCTTGATGCTGACTTCTGGATCATACCTGTATTGTTCAATATAATGCATGTCCTTTTCACAATCCTCTCCAGCTGCTAACTGTTATTGACCTTTCACAACACTTTGTGCATTCTTTAAATGTGTCCAAAATCTAATTGTTCCCGTGGTGCTCTCACATCTATACTTTGACTTGCACTTCGAAAAGTTACAAGACGCCCATTTCTATTTATACTCCTTGCCCTCAATTATTATAGTCTTATCCTCTTTGGTAAAATATAGCCACACTTGTGATATGCTCTTCTTAGGCCTCTTTGCATCTTTTTCATCATCATCATCACTAAGATTAACTGCATCATTGCTTCCGCTAGTCGGTACCGTTGTAGCTACATTTATACTTGAAGAAGATGCCGCTACATTGCTACTTCCAATAGAGATTCCTGCACATGACCAAGCAACAATATAGCAACATGTGAACATATAGCTAATCTTCAAATTATCCATTATGTCACTCATCAAACATGAAACATCTAAGTTATTACCTGTTGTTCGGCATTTCACGGACGGTGGAGGTGGTGGAGGCTCTAAAAAAAGACGTGGTGTTGGAGCTGATTTTGGAGCCGATGTATTGTTGAGTACCTCATTGTCTTTAGTGGGTGCATTAGAGACCATTATAAATATTTCGACAGCTAATTGACTGATCAAAGTATCAAACAAGTCATTCAACTATTCAAGAATATACATCTCACATTCTCACTGCAAATTGTTTAACGAGAGAGAGGAGAATGGAGAGAGAGAGGCTTCTTATCGGCACACGTGAATGAGGAATGACATTGTGGCAGCCGGCGACGGGCCTCGGGGGCTTGGGGGCGGCGGCCAGCGACGGGTCCTCAGGGGCTCGGTGAAAGTTGCCTAGAGGGGGGGGTGAATTGGCTAATAAAACCTAAAACTACTGAAAACAGCGGACTAAACCTAAAGGGGTCGGACTAGTCCGGTCTATGGGCAGACTAGTCCGGTCTAGGTATAGAAATTGCGTTTTTAGGATTTCTTTTCAAGTTTGTTCAAACAGAAGGTATGTAAGTAGTCTAACAATCTAACTAATTAATTTGTGAGTGAAAGACTGATTAGATTGCAAGACTCACAACCATAAAGCAATTTACAAGTTTTGAGCGAGATGAAACCTAACAAGTAACTTTAGTGAATGAGCAAGAAAGTAAAGGGATTAAAAGACACAATTTATCCCGAGGTTCGATTCCACATAGGAATCTGCGTCCCCGTTGAGGAGTCCACAAAGGACTTGGTCTTTTCCAACTCTTCCCTCACCGAGTGATCACCAAGATCAAGCCCGAGCTCTTTCACTATTAATCAAGTGTGAATACAATAATCTTAGGGGCTACTCACAACTTGAGGCTCCCTACAACAACCTAGTAGTTCTAAGAATCAAAATACAACAGCCAAGAATTCAAATTAATAATTAGAGTGCAGGAGATTCAAACCTAGAGCTCAAACGTCGATCACCGTGTCTCTCTTCTCACAAATCCACAAACCCTTTGAGATCCAAGCTTAGGGGTCAAGAAGATGAGGAAAGAGGCTTAGAAGAGCTCAAGGAACGAGTATTCGGCGCTAGGGTTTCGAAGAGTTTCATTAGAGGCCGGGGGGTCCCTTTTTATAGAGATCCCGACATCTAGCCATTACACCTACTAAAGTCCGGACTAGTCCGGTCAGAGCCCCGGACTAGTCCGTTCTTGGGGGACCACTTACGTCACAAAGGCTACCAACTAAAGTCCCGTGAACTTTGAATTCAAACGGTCATAAAATCCCGGACTAGTCCGCTGAAGAGCGGACTAGTCTGATCTCACACAGGAACCTTTGTTCCGGATGAGAATGGACTAGTCTCGCAGAGAGCGGACTAGTCCGGCCTCAAAGGCGAACTAGTCTGGTCTTACCATACTTAGTCTCGATAACTCTCTAATCTCAGATTGCGGACTAGTCTGGCCATATCCGGACTAGTCCGAGCTCACACAGGAACTTTTGTTCCATCCTAAACCGGACTAGTCTAAAGGAACTGGACTAGTCCGACCTGTGGAGCGGACTAGTCCGAGGTCACTCAGAGACTCTTTCTCCGGACCTAAGCGGTTTAGTCCGCTTAGCGGACTAGTCCAACCTTCTGGAACTTTGTCTCAGAAAGGCTCAAACTCACTCTTAAACGGACTAGTCCGACCTAAAACGGACAAGTCCGAACTCACTCACAGACTTCCTGTCCGGTCAGAAACGGAGTAGTCCGGTTGTGAACGGACTAGTCCGGTCTTGAGCCCGAACAAGTCCGGTCTACTTTCTCAGCCATACCTATGACTATTTCCTCCCAAGATTCTAACTAAGATTTGAGCTCTCTAATGATTCTCAAGCACTCTAAAAGAGAAGACACTGTACACAACTAGAAAATGTGAAACTCAATAGAAAAAATATAATTTTATACTCTTGCAAGTCTTCATCTTTTCCTTTTTGCTTATTGAGAGACTCCACATTTATTCCTATGTTAAGGACCTGTGCTCATACTCAGTAAAACTCATTAGTAACTTAATTTTGTTATCAATCATCCAAAACCTACGGGGATTACCTAGATGCACTTTCAATCTCCCCCTTTTTGGTGATTGATGACAACACATTAATACTCTCGATAAATGGATATAATAGTTTATTTTCATAATACATGTGTGTATGGTTCACTCCCCCTAAATGTGTGCATAAGAGTTTGTAAAAAAAAATTATGCACATGAGTGAGTTCTATGGGGATTTCATATACACATGTGTTATGGTGGGGTGTCTAAGTATAAATGCATTGAGGGAAGTATAAATAACATCTACCAACAAGATCCTCTCAATATGGCATAGCATGAAGACATAATGTGGCATAGTCATTACAAAATAACATAACATGGCATAGTGGCATAGTTATTACAAAATAACATGACGTGGCATAGTGGCATAGTTATTACAAAATAACATAATGTGGCATAGTGGAATAGTTATTACAAACCAAGACAAGACAAGAATTTTAAAAGAGCTAGACTACTCCCCCTTGTTCTCTCCCCCTTTGGCATCAAAGCACCAAAAAGGGAAAGAAACGAGATAAGGGCCTAATCGCTATCATCTTCATTTTGATCTTCGGCTTGGTCACTTTGAGTTTCCTCATCCTCATCCTCATCGTCGTCTTCATTGTCATCCCCATGATGAGCGTGGGAGGTAGGAGGAGCAGCAGAGGAGGAACCACCTTCACCAAAGTAGGCAAGCTCATCCTCAGTGAGAGTGGGAAACTCTTTCACTTCTTCATCTTCCGATGATGGTGGAGACATAGGTATCTCCATCTTGTCGCACATTGCCTTGAGATACTTCTCTTGACGTTGCTTCATTTTCTGCGTGCGAACTTCCACCTTTCGGCACGAGGAGAAAATGGTCTTGAATATTTTAAGCAGCCCACTTGAGGAGCCACTTGGCGATGGAGGAGCAGATGGCCCAGCTGAGGAGGATGGAGCTGCAGAGGAGCTCCTACCCAAAGACACAGGAGGGCGAGGAAGAGGAGTCGACATTTGTGGACGTAGCTTCCTGTGCTTCACATCCTTTACAAATTCCATGCATGTGACTCTCTCTATCATGCACATGATATATGGCGCATATCCACAGGACCTGTTTGGGGTGTAAGAGATGTTGAAGATATCATTGTATATGTAGTCGAAGACGTTGAACCACTCTTCTTCACTGAGTAGCTTCAACAAGTTTCTGAGATACCCTTGTATCATCCCCGCATCACCATCTTTGGGAGCTAGTGTCTTTCTCAGGATTCTGTTGAGCACTCCAAAGAATGGCTTGATGTTGTGAGTTGAGGATGGCTCATAGGTGAGGTATGAGGGATACATAAAGTCCAAGTCATACTTTCCCAAGGTCCTTTCGTTGTGAACTATAATCTCATAGTTCAAGTGCTCCTCAAGCCCAAGGATCCTTACAAACTCATCGTACAACACTGAGTACCCCACACCATTTGTCATCCAAGTGATATTTCTGTTTTCATAGGTGTGGAAGTAACTGGTGGTGTAGAATTGGACTATGACCTCAATGTTCTAGTCATACTGAAATGTCATCAAATCCTTGATCCCATGGCGTTCTACCGCTTCAATCACTGCATCGAAAGCTTGATGATTCTTGTTTTCCATGTAGGTCCAATACACCCACTAAGCATCGACTACCGGTGTCTTCATTGGAAGATAGACGAGCCGGTAGTAGTCACAACGGAAGTCACACAAGAAACGAGGGTCTGGTGTGGACTTCTCATACTTGTAGACCTCTTCTTCTCTGAGCCTTCTGGCTTTCTCAGCTCCCTTCCCTTTGAAAGTTGCACTCGCTAAATTGGGTTGGCGGTTTGGATTGTGCATCGGTGGTGCCCTCTCAAGTGGCCCAATCGGTCCTTGTGGGGGATTCTCCCTTCCCCGTCTAGGGTTGTCACGAATGACAACTCCCCTGTTGGCCAATGCCTTTTCTAGGGAAGATCTGCTGCTTTTCCTTTCCCTTTATCTTGTGTCGTTCTTTGTGACTGAGCTTGCTGTTTCTCCTTCAAGGTCACCAGCCTCTTCCTTCTTGGAGGATCAACGGACTGAGAAGCTTGTGCTTCCCTGTCAGCCTGTTTCTTTGTTCGAGCCTCTCTTGCTGCAGCCTCTCCTGCCTCTGTGTAACACCTCAAAATCCTGTTAAGAATGGAATTTAAAATTTTTTGGACGTGTTGCATGTATTGCAAAAATTCAAATTCAAACTGGAATTCAAATTAAACTCAAAACAGAAAAGAAATAGAAAAAGAAAAAGGAAAACAGAAAAAAACCGGCCAGTGGGCCGAAACCCACCAGCCGGCCCACCGATCCCGCGCCAGCCCGCAACCGCGCGCGCCCCCTTCTTCCCACTGACATGAGGGGCCCGCCAGTCTTTCTTCTTCCTCGCGCTCGCGCCCGCGCTCGGCCGGACTCTCTCACCCCGAATCAAAACCGACCCGGATTCCTGCGTATCCCAGCCGATTTTGTTCGTGGGCGACGCAAACTCGATCAGAACCGAACGCCGCCCTTTCCCCGTCTATAAAAACCCCGGCAAAGTCCCGTTTTCCCCACGATCTGCCAATTTTCTCTCCCGTGAGAACCCGAGCCCCTCCGGCGAATTCTGGCCGAGCTACGCTCGGGAATTCCGATCTAACTCGCTGGTCTTGATCCACCGCCTCCGGGGAACCTCGCAGGTGTAGAAAACGCGGTGGTTTGCGGTTCAAACATAGCGCCGACGAGCCTCGCCATGAATTCACCTCGGACCTCGTCGCCGACCGCCCACCAGGACCTCCGAGCTCAAGAAAACCCCCGAGGTGAGATCCCCGATCTCCCCTCTACCGATCTATGCCATAAAATCATAGTTCTAGGAAGAATTTACGGAGATCCGAAACTCTCCGGCGAGATCGCCGCCTCCCGCCGCCGTGCGCCGCCGGGCAGCGCCGCCCGCGCTCGATCAGAGCGACGTGGCCGCTTGTGCGCCGTTTATTTTAAATCGCACGGTAGAGTTTAAATCCCCGCGTACCGGTTCGGCGTTATAATCTCAGCCGTCTGTTTTAATTCGGACGGTCCACGTCAGCCCCGCGTTATAAAGACTGGAATTCTTACGCGCTACCCCCTGGGGTTCTCGGGAAATAAGAGCTAGCCCCGGAAACTTCTGATCTAGCTTTTGGAACTTCAGAAAATTATGTAAATTCATTTAAAAATCAGTTTTAGCCCCTGGACTTAATAAAAATTAGGAAAAACCCCTCTGTTATGTGTAGCTAGACCCCTGAAAATTCTAAAAATAATATTATAGACCCTGTAGTGGGGTGACTTTACCTTTTTAACCCTATTTGATATTAAATTTAGGAAATTGAATATGTGGTTAGTATTTAAAATTTAAAAGGTGGGACAAACATATTGTCAAATCCAAATTAAAAACTTTCCCAATACTTAGAAAACCTTGGAGTGAGATAAAAATAGATTTTTTGGCTGAAATGAATCTGTTTAATTGATTATTCACATTTATTAGTTAGAGGGACACATTTTAAGTAGAGAATAATTCTGAAAATTAGAAAAAAATGTAAAATAGTTTACATCCGAGGAAAAGATCAAAAATATATTATTAACTATTATGGATCAGAACCTATTCTGTTTAGATGATGTGTCTTACTATTTTCGTAATAAAGTACACATTTAGGCATAAGAAGTAAATTTGAAAATATAGCAAGCTAGGTATAAATAATTAGAAAATGATAAATGAAGATTCCAAAATCCAAAGAATTCAGTTTAGGGTTGGTAGAAGTTCTGAAGACACATATGGAGTAGGAAAATACCTTTCATGCATACTTGGTAGCTAAAAGGTGTAGTAATTGAATATAAGGAATTTATTTAAATTGGAAACTCATATATATAGTATGCAAGTATAAATGTGAATACAAAAGTAGGAATCATATACACATGATTAAAAGTACATGTAAGCCAAAGATTAACACACATAGAGTAACCACAACACATAGAATTTGTGAATGACTTTTATACATGTGAATGTGTGGTTTGTATGAAGTGGAAGTGTGAATTATGTCTTATGGATTGTTGTTTTTCTTTTGCTATGTGTGATGGTATGATGTAGAACCTGCTCCAGAGCAAGTTCTTCCTTTCCAAGATCAGGACTACCCATTCCAAGAGCAGCAGGAAGGAGGCAAGTGTCCTTGACCACTTTGATCATATGCTAGGATGTGTAGATAGAATTATTTGCATTGTCAAATGAAATATGAAACCCATGCTAGGAAGTTTCCCGAGAATTGCATTACCTTGTTTCCTTGTAACTTGGGTTAGGATTTATTTTATCATGTCATTTATTATTATGCATATGCTTAGCCATGCTTAGAATGGGATATTTGGGATATGGGATCATCAGTTTATTTTTACCATACTCTTGAATGAGATATTATGAGTTATGTAGAGGTAGGGATCAAGGCAAGTTGGATGTTTTGGTTGGTGCTGGGTGCACGAGACTCGGGTTTGTGTTTAGTACTTGCCTGGATCCTAAGGACCGGTTCATGGAGCATGTAACCCGGCTTTACCGTACCAACCACATGCTGAGATGGGGCAGCTTGGCCAATTAATTAGGTGTATCCCCGGCGTAGTATGGGTGTGTTGGATGGTGCGGGGAATAGGTGTCAGCTCGACTACCATATGAACCGCAAGGCTCAAGAGGGGGCCACTGCAGTGAGGTTGGAGCCTCTTGTATGCTGTTAGGGTGAAACCTGAGTGGGCCCACGCTCGTCGGGAATCCCTTTGTAAAGGCTTCGTAGTGATCTGCTGGCTACACACCTGGGAAGTGTGAATGTGGTTCGTAGCCACTGGCATAATGGAGGTTCTTTTAGTCCACCCGGCAATGGGGGATGAAATCACTACATGTGGGTATAGTGGTGCAAACTCTGCAGAGTCAAAACTGTCATGACAGCCGTGCTCACGGTCAAGAGCGGCTTGGACTTATTCATGATTAGAGGATTGATGGTTTTGGAAGTTGTGGATGTTAAGCGGGGAGCTTAACATTGGAAATGATGTTATGGTTATTTGATTATGATGATGGGATGGGAGATTGGGACCAATTCACCTGTGTAGTAATGTAGGTGCTTAATAAGATAAGGCGATAGGTATTAATTGTGTAGTGCTTTAACCATGAGTTCAACCTCCCCTTGTTCTAGCCATGCATGGCATAACTTTCCCACACTTGCTGAGTACCATCGGTACTCAACCTTGCATATTTGTTGGTTTATATTGCTGCTCAGGTCAAGATAATGAGGTGGTGTATAATGATCAAGACTTTGGACCCGAAGAAGGTTTCTAGGTTCATGGAGTCCCCCGGGCAACGCCTGTGACGGAGCCCTCAAGAATAATATTCCGCTGCTAGTTTATTTACTTGTGATGAACTTACTATTGTCCATCGAGACATTTGCTATGTAAGACTTATTCGACACCTGGCTTGTAATAAATGATGATTCACTATTTATCATCACATGTATGAGAAAATGATCCTGGCATACATGTGATATTCACTTGGTTGTTCTTCGGAAAAACCGGGTGTGACACTCTGCCTCGGCTGTTGCATGATAGGCAGCTTGGTGAGCCGCTTCGGCCTCGGGGTTGGGAAGAGGACTGTCTCCGAATCCTGACATGATCTGGTGATAGATGAAAGGGAAAGATTAGACGTGGGAGCATTGCGTTTGAACTAGTGGACATCCCCAAAGTTAGGGGCTAAAACTGCATCAGCTAGACTTGTCCGGGCCAGGGGCGGACTAGTCCGCCCTGGCGGACTTGTCCGTACTAGTCCGAACTCTACAGTTTTAAACCCTAATTTAAGTGATTTGAACACAAATTTAAAAAACTAGACTCAATACTACGAGGAATTGCAACGATATGACGTAAGGACATCAGGGAAGGCCTAAGGCACTAAAAGTATGACCTAGAAGCAAGGGATTTGTGAAAAATCAAAGTTAGGTAAAAAATTACCTTAGAGCGAAGAAATTTGAAGGAGCGGAGATGGTCGGAGAAGGATTCCCCGCACTCCACATGCCTTGAATCGAGGATTCCTTCGAGGGGTTTGAGGGAGAGCTCCAAAATCACCAATGGTGGCGGGTTTTGGAGGAGAGGAGTGGAGTAGAAGTAAATAAGAGAGGGAGGGGTTTGGCCTCGACCCTTGGAGGTTAAGTCTCCAGGGTCCGGACTAGTCCGGTGCACTGTCCGGACTAGTACGGTCTATCAGACTAGGTCCGGACTAGTCTGCTCTATGGACTTGCCCGGATGCAGTCCGTTGTGGACTTGTCTGCTGCATCCCGGACTATTCAAGATATCCGGACTTGTCCGGCCTGCTGGGCGGACTAGTCCGGTCCTTGAAGGATGAAAATTTCTTATATATTAAAATTTCGCCAAGAGTGATTGCGGTGAATTTACTTGCACCTTCTATTAGATAGTTATGGTCAATATATATATATCAAAGCACACAATTAGATGATGACCATAATATAGCCAAAAATAATATGGGAGAAAAAAATTAGAAAGGGAACAAGTTTTTCACAATCGTGCATATTTTTTAAGTTTGTGAAAATTTTTTAATACTCCTAATTACTAGCATTCAGATGCACAACATTTCAAGTCACATTTCTAGAGTCTAGGATATTTATCTCATTTCGAAGTTCACAAAATCGTTTTCATCTATGGCTTGGTGAAAATATCGGCTAGTTGTTTTCGGTTCTTACATGTAAGATAGCTATGTCCCCCTTTATAGTATGATCTCTTAAAAAGTGATGTCGGATGTCTATGTCTGGTTCTAGAGTGCTCAACGGGGTTATGAGCTATCTTAATGGCACTCTTATTGTCACATAGGAGTGGAATGTGGTTCATATTGTAACCATAATCCCTTAGAGTTTGTCGCATCCAAAGAAGTTGAGCACAACAACTTTCGGCTGCAACATACTCCGCCTCGGCTGTGGAAAGGGCAATGGAGTTTTATTTCTTGGATGACCATGATACTAGGTACCTACCCAAGAATTGATAAGTCCCTGAGGTGCTTTTTCTATCTACTTTACATCCGGCGAAATCCGCATCGGAGTATCCGATGATTTAACTTAGACCCCTTTGGATACCATAATTCTAGCTTAGGTGTGTGAACTAAATATCTTAAGATTCTTTTAACGGCAGTTAAATGATATTCTTTAGGTAATGATTGAAATCTTGCACACAAACATACACTAAGCATGATATCAGGCCTAGATGAACAAACATAAAGCAATGAACCAATCATAGAGCGATACACCTTTTGATCCACGCTTGGTCCATCTTCATTGAGATCAAGATGCCCGTTTGTTGCCATTAGTGTCTTGATGGGTTTGGCGTTGTCCATGTCAAACTTCTTGAGTATGTCTTGTGTGTACTTCGTTTGACTAATGAGCGTGCCTTCCTTGAGTTGCTTGACTTGAAATCATAGGAAGAACTTCAACTCTCCCATCATAGACATCTCAAACCTATCCGTCATTATCTTACTAAACCCATTACAAAAAGATTTGTTAGTTGAACCAAATATAATGTCATCGAAATATATTTTGCACACAAAGAGATCATCATCTACATTCTTTGTGAAAAGAGTGTAATCTGCCTTGCCTATCTTAAAATTATTATCAATAAGAAAGTCTCTAAGACACTCATACCAAGCTCTAGGGGCTTTTTTGAGGCCATAGAGAGCTTTATGCAATTTAAACACATAATTAGGATATTTTTGATCTTCAACCTAGGTGGTTGCTCCACGTACACCTCCTCCTTGATTGGACATTTTAGGAAGGCGCTTTTCACATCCATTTGATAAAGCTTGAAGTCACGGTGAGTAACATAGGCCAATAGAATACGAATTGACTCAAGCCTAGCTACAGGAGCAAAAGTTTCATCGAAGTCCAAACCTTCGACTTGAGCATATACCTTTGCCACAAGTCGGGCCTTGTTTCTTGTCACCACTCCGTGTTCGTCTTGCTTGTTGCGGAACACCCACTTGGTGCCTACCACATTTGCATTTGGTCTTTTCACCAACTCCCACACTTGGTTTCTTGTGAAGTTGTTCAACTCTTCTTGCATGGACACCACCCAATCCGGATCCTTGAGTACTTCTTCCACCCCAAATTGGTTCCAAGGAAGACACAAAAGAGTAATGTGCACAAAAATTAGCCATTCGAGAACGTGTCGTTAAATGCTTTGATGAACCCTTGGGTGAGGCACTTGAGTTCTTGAGTGGTATTCTTCTTCTTCGTCTCCCCCTTGATCAATATCATGGTCTCGATTTTCTCCTTCTTGAACTTGACCGTATTGATCTTGGGGTTCTTGAGTTTGATCTTGTGTGAGAGGCGCCGATTGTGATGAACTTGGAGCATCTGTCCTACACCTTCTTGAGGATGGACATCTCCAAGCCCCCTTCTTCTTAGTGCTACACATGGTGCTTCTTATTCATCTACCACACATTGATCAACTTGCTCCACTTGAGAGCCATTAGTTTCATTAAACACCACGTCACGTGCAATCTTAACACAACCGGAGGCTTTATTGAAAACATGATAGGCTTAGGTGTTTGAGTCATAACCAAGTAAGAAACCTTCATCAGATCTTGAAGCGAACTGAAAAGTCCTAGGCTTCTTGTTGAGAATGTAGCATTTACTTCCGAAAACATAAAAGTAAGAAATGTTGGGTTTGTTACCGGCTAGGAGCTCGTATGGAGTTTTCTTCAAAAGTTGATGGAGATAGAGGCGGTTTGTGACATGGCAAGCGGTGTTGACTGCTTCTGCCCAAAACTGATCCGAAGTCTTGTACTCATCAAGCATGATTCTTGCCATCTCTATGAGTGTGCGGTTCTTTCTTTCGGCCACCCCATTTTGTTCGGGGGAGTAGGGGGTCCAAAACTCATGCTTGATGCCCTCTTCATTCAAGTATTCTTCTACATGAGTGTTCTTAAATTCAGAGCCGTTGTCACTACTTATCTTCTTGATTCATAAGGAAAACTCGTTTTGAGCTCTCCTCAAGAATTTCTTGAGGACACTTTGAGTTTCTCACTTATCATGGAAGAAAAACACCCAAGTGAAACGAGAATAGTCATCAACAATTACTAAACCATATTTGTTACCGCCAATGCTTATGTAGGTGACTGGGCCGAAGAGGTCCATGTGAAGCATCTTCAATGGTCTTGTTGTCGTCATCACATTCTTGACGGGATTGAGCTGCTCCAATTTTTTTTTGGGCTTGACACGCGCTACATGGCCTATCTTTCTCAAAAACAACATCTTTTAGTCCACGTATGTGATCCCCCATTAGAAGTTTTTGTAAGTTCCTCATGCCAACATGGGCTAGTCTCCTATGCCACAACCATCCCATGTTGGTTTTTGCTATTAAGCATGTGTCAAGTTGAGCTTTATCCGTGGAGAAATCCACTAAGTCAAGCTTTCACTTCGATACACCCTTAAAGGCAATTGAGTTGTCACTTCTTCTAGAGACGGTCACACCCTCATTAGTAAATAAGCAATTATAACCTTTCTCACATAGTTGAGATATGAACAATAGGTTATAATCTAGTGATTCAACATGTAGAAAATGAGAAAAAAGAGTGTTGAGAAGAGATTGCAATTTTACCAATACCGAGCACCCTTCCTTGGCTATTGTCGCCGAAGTAGATGCCTTCACTTGGATCATCATTTTATTCATACTCAATGAACATCTTTCTCTCTCCGGTCATATGATTAGTGCACCCACTATCTAGCACCCACTTAGTGCCACCGGAGGAGTAGGCCTGCAAAACAATTTAAGCTTTGGTCTTAGGTACCCAAACTCGGTTGGGTCCTTTGAGGTTAGTCACAAGGCATTTGGGCACCCACACACAAGTTTTTGACTCTTGTGGAGTGGCCCAACATATTTAGCATATACTCTACCATACTTGCTCTTCATAAAAACATAAGATGCATCAAAATTATGAAATACGGTAGAGTTTATATTTTTGGCAATTTCATGTGAGGTAGATGAAAGGTTGTTATTCTTGACTTAAGTTGAGTTTTCTTTGACAAAAGCTAAACACTTGTTATTATTTTTAAGCATTCTAGCGTTTTGCTTTCCTCACCTAGTATAACCAAGTCCATCTTTGATAAGAGGAGATCTTGTGATTTGGTATGCTCTACGTGCATATTTGATCTTCTCCTTATCAAAGATTCCACTTTTGTGTGTATTCTTACTTTGTGCCTCTTGGAGCTCATTTTTCAAGTTTAGAACGAGATTATCACATTTGCAAGTTTCGGTGTTGGATTCCATAGTTGTTGAGAAGGAGTTCTTGGGGGATGAAGTAGTTGAGACACTTAACTTAAGTGAGTTGAGTTGTGCTTCAAGATTCTTGTGAGTCTTGGTGAAACTCACAAGTTCATCTTGCAGTGCTACATTCTTACTCTTAAGTTCAACACAAGTTTCCTTGCTCATGGCAAGTTCGCTTTCAAGTGCTCTACTCTTCTCTCTCTCAAGTTCAAGGAGCTTCTCAATCTCAAGGTTTCTTTCCTTTTTCAAGGATAAGCAATTCTTCTAGTTGATTGAGAAGCTCTTCTTGTTCAAATATTTCATGTGATAGCATTTTCATTTTAGCTATAGCATTTTTGTTTAAGCCCTTAAACATAAATTCATTTTCACTACTGCTATCAAAGTCACTATCATCTATAGTATGTAACTTGAAAAGTTTAGATATTACCTTACGCTTTCCTTCCTTTGCCATGAGGCATGTGTGACTTGGGCTCTTCCAATCTCCCTTGTTTGGCAAGAGTGATTTCTTCATGGTTGGCCTCTTGATGGCGACGGTTGCCACTTTTTCTTCATCTTCAGAAGAGGATTCTTTGTTTGAGTCCCACTCTTCTCCAATTTAGCTTGTCCATAAGCCTTCTTATTTTTGAAAATCTTCTTGTCTTGAGGCTTCCCATCCTTCTTCCTCTTGTCATCCTCCTTGCTATGGGGGCAATTCACAATGAAATGCATGTATTCGCCACAGTTGTAGCAAGTCTTCTTTGTTCTTGACTTGCCCTTGTCTTTGATCTTGTTCTCATAGTGATGGATTCTTCTTCTCCTCACCAATCTTTTGAATCTTTTGATGAAGAAAGACATTTCTTCATCATCCATGTCCGTGCTCTCATCATCACTTTCTTCATCATCACTTGTGAGTTGCATCTCTTTTCCCTTGGACATGGATGTGGCCTTGAGAGCTATGCCCTTCTTCTTGGATGAGGTGATATTTGCTAGGTCGTTGACGTGTTGGGCTTCTTTCTCCATCATCCTGTGGTTGATGATCTTCCCTAACACTTCATCCGGAGTCATCATGTGAAAGTTTGGGCTTTCCCGTATTAGAGTGCATAGTGTCACATTGCGAGGTATGAAAGTTCTTATCATTATCTTGACCACCTCATGATCATTCCATTTCTTGCATCTGTAGGCCCGACTCTTGTTGATGAGAGTTTTGAGCCGGTTGTACATTTCTTGAGGTGTTTCGCCTTCTTCCATGGCAAACCTTCCAAGCTCTCTATCGATCATATCGATCTTGGCTTCCCTCACAGATCGATTTCCTTCATGAGTGATCTTGAGGGTGTCCCAAATATATTTGGCGAGCTCTAACCCATCCACCTTGTTGAATTATTCAAGGCTTAGGGATGAGTTGAGCACGGTCGCCGCTTGTGCATTTCTGTGGATTTCGTGTTCTTTCTCTTGGGTGAGTTCATCCTCGTCTTCTAGGATATCTATACCTGTACAAACAACATGCCAAAGACTTGGTTTTAAGGAAATTAGATGCAACTTTATGTTGTGCTTCCACATGATATAGTTAGTTCCATCAAAATGAGGTGGTTTGCTAAGGGAATTGCCAAATAACTAGAATGAGAATTTAGATATTCATAATTAAAAGGATATCGCGAGTAGTCTCTTGAGCTTCTTCTTCAATTTTTCCTTCTTTTTCTTCTTAGCTTCCTCCTTCTTCTTCTTGAGGAGAGCCATGAGACGAAGAACTTCTTCATCTTCTTCCGAGCTTGAGACGTCTTGTGGAGGAGTAACCGCTGGAGGCGGGTTAGAACCTTGCTCTTTGAAGTTGCTCGGACTTGCTCCTTTTCCCTTGATAAGATCAATTTGGCTACCGGTCTTGTCCCCCATCTTCTCTCCAAGCGGTTAAGATTTTGTGGAGAGTTAGGCTCTCATACCAATTGAAAGTTGCCTAGAGGGGGGGATGAATAGGCTAATAAAACCTGAAACTACTGAAAACAGCAGATTAAACCTGAAGGGGCCGGACTAGTCCGGTCTGTGGGCGGACTAGTCCGGTCTAGGTATAGAAATTGCGTTTTTACGATTTCTTTGCAAGTTTGTTTAAGTAGAAGGTATGTAAGTAGTCTAACAATCTAACTAATTAATTTGTGAGTGAAAGACTGATTAGATTGCAAGACTCACAACCATAAAGCAATTTACAAGTTTTGAGCAAGATGAAACCTGACAAGTAACTTTAGTGAATGAGCAAGTAAGTAAAGGGATCAAAAGACACAATTTATCTCGAGGTTCGATTCCACACATGAATCTACCTCCCCGTTGAGGAGTCCACAAAGGACCGAGTCTTTTCCAACCCTTCCCTCACCGAGCGATCATCAAGATCAAGCCTAGGATCTTTCACTATCAATCAAGTGTGAATACAATAATCTTAGGGGCTACTCATAACTTGAGGCTCACTACAACAACCTAGCAGTTTTAAGAATCAAAAGACAACAGCCAAGAACTCAAATTAACAATTAGAGTGCAGGAGATTCAAACCGAGAGCTCAAACATCGATCACCGCGTCTCTCCTCTCACATATCCACAAAACCCTTGAGATCCAATCTTAGGGGTCAAGAAGGTGAGGAAAGAGGCTTTGAAGAGCTCAATGAATGAGTTTTCAGCGCTAGGGTTTCGGAGAGTTTCATTAGAGGCCGGGGTTCCCTTTTTATAGAGATCCCGACATCTAGCCGTTACACCTACTAAAGTCCGACTAGTCCTGTCAGGGCCCCGGACTAGTCCGTTCTTGGGGGACCACTTACGTCAGAAAGGCTACTGTCGGTACCCTCAATACTGGGTACCCCGCGCACAGGGTGAAATCGCCTAAGGACCTCGCCCCCTCCGCAGGGGTGAGCTCCGAGGGCGCCACGTGTCCGGCAGGGCCAGAGCTCCCCTCTCCTCACAGGACAGCTCCGAGCCTGCCACGTGGCCCAGAAGGCCGGACCTCGTCCCCTCCGCAGGGGCGAGCTCCGAAGGTGCCACGTGTCCAGTAGGGTCGGAGCTCCCCTCTCCTCAGAGGACAGCTCCGGGCCTGCCACGTGGCCCAAAAGGCGGGACCTCCCCCCCCCCCCCCCCCCCCCCCGCAGGGGCGAGCTCCGAAGGCACCACGTGTCCAGTAGGGCCGGAGCTCCCCTCTCCTCAGAGGATAGCTCCGGGCCTGCCACGTGGCCACATGCAGCGCAGCCCGCCTAGTCGCTGTAGGCAGCGGGAGTAAAGACGTGTCATGCCTTTACCGTACAAAGCATTCAAGACCCACACCTTCCCATGATGCGAAGGCGTGGCGCACGCCTGTCAGAAGGCACTGTGACCAGTCACAGTGAGGGCAGACGCACAGTGTCAGAAGCTGCACACTAGTGAAGGCAGCGACAAGACATGGACAAGACATGCCCTGCCGCCCCTACCATCACCAACAGCTACACCTAGCCTGCGGCATGTGTAGGGTGGCAGGACGATGACCTCGAAGCCAGCGCCAAGACTAAGTAGCTGGTAGGAAATCACCCCGAGGCCACCTGTCGGGCCCCAGGGCCCACCTTGAAAGCCGCCCGAGCCTTGGATTATAAAAGGCCCGGGTAGGCAACGTTACAAGGGGTTCGAACTCTCGTGAGTTCAGCTCCCTCTAGGCCAAGGGTTCAGCAGTTCGCCACCCATCCAGAAGCTCAAGGAAACCAGTGCTCCAAGCACTCCCGTGGACGTAGGGTTTTACGCTCTGGTGGCCTGAACCACGTAAAAATCCATGTGTCAATCATCTCCTTCCTTCATCCACTTCGACGAGACCCTCGCGAGAGGACTAGCCCCTCCGAAAAAGAACCTCCGCAGGCTGCCAGGAGCAGGCCCGAGGGAAGTGTCGACCACAGACGCTTCGACATTTGGCGCGCTAGGAAGGGGGTGTGACACCCTCATTCCTGATGTCAGCAAATATTCATGTTTTATAAAGAGAAAATATTTTTAGAAGAAGTAGGAACAGAGAAAAATATCAAAAGGATAGCCAATAAGAGCCGAATACAGTTCACCAAGAGCGCCGAAGACAACTTACCGCGACCGCTGGCCACGTGGCGTGTTCGGATCTCATCCCTGCGAAATGGGGAGAGGTCCACCGCTAAACTGGCTACGTGGCAGGCTCGGAGCTCATCTCCGCGAAGGGGGAGAGGTTCGACCCTGTGGGACACGTGTTGCCCTCGGAGCTAGCCTCTGCGGAAGAAGCAAAGGCACTTCCGCAGGACACATGTCACCTTCGGAGCTCGTCTCTGAGGAAAGAAGAGATGAAAGGTCCGACACTGACACGTGGCGTGTGTGGAGCCACCTCCGAATAAGAGAGGAGGTCCCGACCGCCAGGATACGTGGCGCACGCGGAGCTCACCTCCGAAGGAGAGGGAAGTCTTGCTCACTTGACACGCGGCACAACCGGAGCTCGTCCTTGCGGAGAGGGAGAGACCAGGACCCGGTGGACACGTGGAGCCTCCGGAGCTCATCACCGAGGAGGTAACGAGTTCTAGGGATGGTTTTTGGAATCTGTACGTGTAGAAATATCGGAACAGAAACCGACCTGACTTCCACAATGATACCGCACCAAATCAACTAAAGATAAGTTGTAAGATTCAACGACAAATTTGAACAGGACTCTTATTCCGGATACAATCAGATTAGGACTCTTTTCTTCCCTATTATAAATAGAACCCAGAACCTCTGGCCGAAACCACAAACTTTTTTTCCAACTCCTGAGCCGACGACTTAGAGCCCTAGTCCCAACCCGCCGAGTAAACCATCGCCGAAGTGAAGCAAGGAAGATCGCCGGAGGAAAGCCCAACGATCTGAGGAGGACCTCGAGACCAAGAAGAACGTAAGGTAGGTCTCCAATACCACCTTACGACATCGTTGTGTTTTCTTTGCATCTGTTCTTTGATTCCTTTCGAACAGAAGCCTTCTCGTGGACATATCACTTGATGATCAGGTTGATCTAAAGACAAGATCATCGCCACGTCCACCTTTGATCCGAACACCTCTGTCCATGCAAGCCATGCGAGAACACGTACAAACCAATCTAATAAAACTAATCATAGGATAGCATGCATATGCATCATCGCATCTAGTTTCAGGTTTGTGCATGATATTGATTGTTGTGAATCTTGTATGCACGTGATCCTACATAGCAGGACAAGCTCAGGGAGCTGTCTACGACGAACTGCAGCAACAAGGTTTTGAGATCCAAGAACAACCGAAACCGCAAGAACAGGGCAAGTGCTCCTTGACCATATTGATCCTATGTTTTGGGTAAAACTGTTTTGATTTGTGAAAAGGTGTGTGTGCTGAGTCAAACATGATGGGAAACCCATTTATAGGAGTTTACTAGCTTTGGTTAAACCACCCTTGTCACCAGGGATGTTTACGAGTCGGGTATGATTTTTACTTTTATGCTTCGCTGAGTCCATGGGATTGGGAAGCGAGATAGATGTGTCTAGCTAACTGCACTCGTAATGATAATGAGAAACTGATGATGTTAATGAACATGGATCGGAGGGAGATCTAGGCAAGCCTGGGTTTGTGAATGAGGTAGCATGAGATGGTGGTTTACTTGTTGTAGATCTAAGGACCGGTTCATGCATGCACATGCCAGGATAACAGTGCCACCACAAGGCCAAGTATGGGTGCGACTTAGCTGAGTAATTAGGTAAGTTGCTAGAGTGTTATGGACTGTGGAAAGCGCGGGGAATGGGAGTCGAGTGAGGACTGTCCTGGGAACTGCATGGCACAAGAGGGGGCCCGTGGGTGGGAGAATTGGAGATTCTAGCCTGCCGGTGAAACCTTAGTGAGTCCATACATCTAGTAGCCCCTTTGTAAAGGCTATATTGTGATCTCTTGACCATACACCGACGGTTGTGTACTGGTATAATGGAGGTTCTACAGTCACCGATGGGTGAAGAAATCACAAACTTGTGGGTAAAGAGGTGCAAACTCTGCAGGGTTCTTAAAAACTATCATGATAGCCGAGCTTACGGTCACGAGCGCCTGGCCAACTGCCATGATTAGTTGGGATGGTTCTTGGTTATGGTTATTGATTGTGGTTATGGTTTGGTTTTGGGACTGTTGAGTCCGGGTGATAAGATGGTTGCATGACTGTTGAGTCATGGCAACGAGATTAGTCTCGGTGTGAGACGAATCTGTTTATGATATAAGATGGTAGCGAATACGAGAAGGTATTCGTGAGATGGTAGCGAATACGAGGAGGTATTCGTGAGCAAGAATAAAGTTGGTTAATGTTCGGATGGAACATGGAAAGTGATGGAGGTATGTTGGTAATTTAATACATGCTGGGATTACATTCATCTAAAGTTAAGTTGTTGTTTTATCATGGTTTTATAAATCTATTTTTCTGCAAATGAGCCTTTTTATACCTACCTTGTTATGAGCTACATATCATGTTTTTCACGCACTTGCTGAGTACATCATTGTACTCAAACTTACATTATTATTTCATCATCAGTAGCAGGAGAAGACTACTATGAAGACCAAGTGGAGCATTAAGGCGTGTGATCTGTTCTCAACCTTGCCTGTGGAGGGAGTAGAGATAGAGCCACTTCTGCTTAGATTTGCTTCCGCATTAGTTAGATTGCTTCCGCATTAGAATAAAGACTTCCGCTGCATAGAAATAAAGACTTCCGCTGTGAGCGTGAGTCCAAGACTCATGAGATATTGTAATAAACTCTGTTATTTGTGGTAATATATAATCTTAATTCAGTTTGTGGAACATATGTGTATGTGTGATGAACATCCTGGGCACACATATGCATCAGTTCTCGGTTCCGTGGTTTTCCACAGAATTGAGGGCGTCAAGGGGGCTATTCGCTCTCGCGACGAGTCTACGCCGACGAAGATGTCCAATTCCTTCAGAGGCAAGCTCTTGGCGCCATCGTTCCCGGCGAACTCCATCAACCTCAAGATCTGTCGCGGCGCAGAGTGCCACTCAAGAAAGTGCACTAGCCGCCGCAGAAGTGCTCTAGGACAATTCACCCGCTGAAGACGCTCCCTAGGGGGCTGCCAAGCAGTGGATCCGGTACGTCAACTACATCGTCGCTGCTGCCGTCAACCCTCCGCCGCGGCGGGGACGACGCCCTGCTAAACCTGGTGTCTCGCTGTCGCGCACACCAACGGTTGACAGGCAGACGGCAGACTCCAGTTCTACCAGGCTCTCAACGGCAGACCTGAGGATAGAGCTGGAGCGACGTGCTTGGGAGAAGATGCTCGCGTAACCATCAAGCGACAGCGACAAAGGCGTCGCATCCAAGAGGCCGACTATAGCATGTCGACTGCATCGACTCAACCTGGGCCGCAGATGTTCGCCGCGCAACCTCTGCCCCACACGTACGCCATGCAGCATATGTAGCAACCATATGTCCTGCAGCCGGCGCCCCCGGAATTTGGTCCTCCAATGCCCATACCGGCGTACACCGTGCTAGCAACCGTCCAAGGGTTCGCAGCACCAAGACCTGCAGCAGCAGCGACCGGGTGTGCGGCCCTGGCGCCACACCTCCGCTTCGCAGTGTGGCCACGCAAGTTCCGGCCACACCTGCCGGAGAAGTACGACGCAAGCATCAACCCGGCGGAGTTCCTGCAGGTCTACTCTACTGCCATCCTAGCGGCAGGAGGGGATGAAGCGGTCATGGCCAACTACTTCCCCGTCGCCTTGACCGGCCCGGTGCGGTCATGGTTCATGAACCTGCCCAAGGATTTCATAACTTCCTGGGGGAGCTATGCAGACAGTTCACGGCAAACTTCAGCAGCTCCTACACATGTCCCGGCACGGAGCTGGACCTCCACGCCATACGACAACAACCGGGAGAATCACTGCGCTCCTTCATCTGTGGTTCTCCCAAGTGTGGAACACCATCCCCCACATCTCGGATGCATCAGTGGTGGTCGCATTCCGACAGGGTGTGAGGGAAAAGAAGATGCTCGAGAAGTTGGCCACCAGGGAGGTGCGAGACGTCTCGGAGCTCTTCAGCCTGGCCGACAAGTGCGCCAGAGCAGAAGAAGGGCGTCACTGGCACTCACAGCCAGCCTCCGAAGCCGGAGGACAGCCCTAAGATGGCGGAGTTCAAGTTGAACCCCCAACCACGTCAGACAGTCAAGAGCCAAGCACCGACTGACTTCGTGGTGAGGTGGACGCCACCACCAAGCATCCCAGGGGGCCCCGAAGGTGGAGGACTGGAGCCCCGAGCACCGGCCTTCACCGAGCCTCACTGGACATTCTACTCTGATGACGTGCTGCTCCTCATGCCAACGGGAGAGCGGTTTGGGTACCTTGGACCTATGCCATGTACCGCGTGCCGGCGACACCATCGCCAACAACCTGTCAACGAAGGCCTCCACTGGAGCCCCGGAGCCCCAAGGAGCCTTCGAAGGGACGTTGAAGCGACTCACAGCCCGGAGTGTCGAACCGGGCGAAGGGGGCGAGACCAGCACCTCGAAGCTGGCGGTCCCGGCGGCCCTGCAGCCAGGGTGCCCGCCAAAGGATCGTATGTGCCACTTGGGACTCCGTGCTACCCAGCGCCCAAGATCCATAAGCTCAAGTAGCCCCGATGCATGGACCACGGAGGTCCGGGACTTCTTGAAAGACATCCTTACTAATGAACGTGCACTCGCTGAATGGATTGTGCGGATGGCTAAGTGCTACGCGCTGGTACCTTTACTAGCGTGGCGCCATGGCATCCTATTGCGGTGCATAACCCAGGAGGAAGGCTGCGACCAGCTCGCAGTAATCCATGGAGGCGAGTGCTGGGAACGCTCATCGTCCCGCACGCTGGTCGGTTAAGCCATCCGGCATGGCTCCTACTGATCGAAAGCCACCTGGACGCGGTCAAGTCGGTTAGGAGATGCAAGGCATGCCAGGTACATGCCGAGCAGACCCACACAACTGGTGCAGACGCTGCACCCAGAACCGTCGAGGGATACCGGCTCCTCTATGTCGGGGGCCAGCCAGACATCCGAGGGCCGGGTCACGGGAATCACCCTTCTACATGGTATGCGGCCAAAGCCACGCTTCCCTCGGAGATCACCATGGGGGTCCCCCCGTGTCTGAGCGTACGACGAAGCCACACAGGACCAGCTCCTGCATGAGGTCATCTACCCCGTCGACGAGGCAAGATAGCAAGCAACGCTCCGGATCGCACGGTCCTGGCGGGAGCTCCAGCGCTACCACCGTGGGTCCATGCATGGGAGCACGAGGCAGGCGCTCCGGCCCTACCTCTGTAAGTGCTACCACACTTACTCAGGTGTTCATTTAAATTACGCATTAATTTATATGATCATCTTCCCGCGCTGTAGACGGTGTACGTCCGTCGTACACTCGGCCCTCCTTTCTCACTCTCATAACTAGTCGGCATTTGCTATCCTGCCGAGTGCGGTCGTACTTGAGGTACCTGCCAAAGGCCCGGGGGCCTCTCGGACCTCCCCCAGTTAGGGTACTGTGACGTCAGTTGGTCTCCACCAGGAAAAGACCTATGCTAGAGCGGGAGGTCTAAGAGCCATGCTTTGTCGGGTCCTGCACCCAAAGCATGTGCACTCTGCCTCCCTAGAGCTACGGTCTGGGTACTAGGGGCCAGACGGTTACACCCTGACTACGGCAGGAGTCGGATCTCCGGGACCAAGTGCACTGGATGGCCTAAGCTCCGTATACCGGCCCAGGACTGTAAGCCAAATAAGATTAAGGGACAAGGAAAGGAGGACCTCTGAGCAGTACCGGACCTCACCCCCTCAGCAGGGGTGAGCTCCAAAGCCGGACCTCATCTCCCCCTCCTCGGAGGCGAGCTCCGAAGCCGGACCTCACGCGCCCCTTAGGCCTAAGCTCCGATGTCGGCCCTTGCCCTCTCCTCAGAGGCGAGCCTCGATGCCGGACCTCACCCTCTCCTCAGAGACTGAGCTTCGATGACCTCCGGACCTCACACCCTCCGCTGGCCTGAGCTCCGATGTCGGCCCTTGCCCTCTCCTCAGAGGCGAGCCCCGATGCCGGACCTCACCCTCTCCTCAGAGGCTGAGCTCCGATGACCTCTGGACCTCACGCCTTCCGCTGGCCTGAGCTCTGATGACTTCCGGATCTCACGCCCTCCGCTGGCCTGAGCTCCGATGCCGGCCCTCGCCCTATCCTCAAAGGCAAGCCCCGATGCCGGACCTCACCCTCTCCTCACAGGCTAAGCTCCGATGACCTCCGGACCTCACGCCCTCCGCTGGCCTGAGCTCCGATGACCTCCAGACCTCACGCCCTCCGCTGGTCTGAGCTCCGATGACTTCCGGACCTCACGCCCTCCGCTGTCCTGAGATCTAATGCCGGCCCTCGCCCTCTCCTCAGAGGCGAGCCCCGATGCCGGACCTCACCCTCTCCTCAGAGGCTGAGCTCCGATGACCTCCGGACCTCATGCCCTCCGCTAGCCTGAGCTCCGATGCCGGCCCTCGTCCTCTCCTCATAGGCGAGCCCCGATGCCGGACTTCACCCTCTCCTCAAAGGCTGAGCTCTGATGACCTCCGTACCTCACGCCCTCCGCTGGTCTGAGCTCCGATGACTTCCGGACCTCACGCCCTCCGCTGGCCTGAGCTTCGATGCCAACCCTCGCCATTTTCTCACAGGCGAGCCCTGATGTCGGAACTCACGCCCTCCGCTGGCCTAAGCTCTGATGACCTCCGGACCTCACGCCCCCCGCTGCCTGAGCTTTGATGACCTTCGGACCTCACGCCCTCCGCTGCCCTGAGCTCCGATGACTTCCAGACCTCCGCCCTAACAGCAGGGCCGAGCTCCGATGCCAGCCCTCGCCCTCTTCTCAGAGGCGAGCCCTGAAGCCGGACCTCTACCTCTCCTCAGAGGCGAGCTCCGAAGCCGGACCTCCCCCTTCCACAGGGTTGAGCTCCGATGCCAGACCTCACCCCTCAGCAGGGGTGACCTCTGATGCCGGTCTTAACCCCCTCCACAGGGATGAACACCGAAGTCGGACCTCTACCCCTCTTCAGAGGCGAGCTCCAAAGTCGGACCTCCCCCTTTCACATGGCTGAGCTCCGATGCCAGGCCTCACCCTCTCCTCAGAGGCTGAGCTCCAAAGCCGATGATACCCTACCAGCACAGGGAGTACTCAAGACAAGAAAGTGCGCGGGAAGGAGAAGGCCCCACCCCGGGATCGTTACCTCCCCCGAGGTGGGCCTGGGGGCCACTGTTGGTACCCTCAATACCGGGTACCCCGGCGCACAGGGTGAAATCGCCTAAGGACCTCGCCCCCTCCGCAGGGGTGAACTCCGAGGGTGCCACGTGTCCGGCAGGGCCAGAGCTCCCCTCTCCTCAAAGGACAGCTCCGGGCCTGCCACGTGGCCCAGAAGGCCGGACCTCGCCCCCTCCGCAGGGGCGAGCTCCGAAGGCGCCACGTGTCCAATAGGGTCGGAGCTCCCATATCCTCAGAGGACAGCTCCGGGCCTGCCACGTGGCCCAGAAGGCCGGACCTCGCCCCACCCTCCGACCCCCCCCCCCCCCCCCGCAGGGGCGAGCTCCGAAGGCGCCACATGTCCAGTAGGGCCGGAGCTCCCCTCTCCTCACAGGATAGCTCCGGGCCTGCCACGTGGCCACGTGCAGCGCTGCCCGCCCAGTCGCGGTAGGCAGCGGGAGTAAAGGCGCGACATGCCTTTACCGTACAAAGCATTCAAGACCCGCACCTTCCCAAGACACGAAGGCGCAGCGCACGCCTGTTAGAAGGCACTGTGACCAGTCACAGTCAGGAAAGGCGCACAGTGTCAGAAACTGCAGACTAGTGAAGGCAGCGACACGACATGGACAAGACATGCTCTGCCGCCCCTGCCATCACCAACGGCTACACCTATCCTGCGGCATGGGCAGGGTGGCAGGACGACGACCTCGAAGCCAGCGCCAAGACTGCGTAGCTGGTAGGAAATCACCCCGGGGCCACCTGTCGGGCCCCGGGGCCCATCTTGTAAGCTGCCCGAGCCTTGGACTATAAAAGGCCCGGGTAGGCAACGTTACAAGGGGTTCGAACTCTCGTGAGTCCAGCTCCCTCTAGGCCAAGGGTTCGACAGTTCGCCACCCATCCATAGCTCAAGGAAACCAGTGCTCCAAGCACTCCCATGACGTAGGGTTTTACGCTCCGGCGGGCCGAACAACGTAAAAATCCCTGTGTCAATCATCTCCTTCCTTCGTCCACTCCGGCGAGACCCTCGCTAGAGGACTAGCCCCTCCGGAAAAGAACCGCCGCGGGCTGCCCAGAGCAGGCCCGGGGGAAGTGTCGACCGCAGACGCTTCGACAGCTACCAACTAAAGTCCCGTGAACTTTGAATTCAAATGGTCATAAAATCCCGGACTAGTCCGCTGAAGAGCGGACTAGTCCGATCTCACACAAGAACCTTTGTTCCGCATTAGAACGGACTAGTCTAGCACAGAGCGGACTAGTCTGGCCTCAAAGGCGGACTAGTCCGGTCTTACCAGACTTAGTCTCGATAACTCTCTAATCTCACATTGCGGACTAGTCTGGCCATATCCGGACTAGTCCGAGCTCACATAGGAATTTGTTTCCGTCCTAAACAGGACTAGTCTAAAATAAACGGACTAGTCCGACCTGTGGAGCGGACTAGTCCGAGGTCACTCAGAGACTCTTTCTCCGGACCTAAGCGGCTTAGTCCGCTTAGCGGACTAGTCTGGCATTCTGGAACTTTGTCTCAGAAAGGCTCAGACTCACTCTAAAACGGACTAGTCCGGCCTAAAACGGACAAGTCCGAACTCACTCAGGGACTTCTTGTCCGGTCAGAAACGGAGTAGTCCGGTTGTGAACGGACTAGTCGGCCTTGAGTCCGACAAGTCCGGTCTACTTTCTCAGCCATACCTATGACTATTTCCTCCCAAGATTGTAACTAAGATTTTAGCTCTCTAATGATTCTCAAGCACTCTAAAAGAGAAGACACTGTACACAACTAGAAAATGTGAAACTCAATAGAAAAATTATATTTTCTACTCTTGCAAGTCTTCTTCTTTTCCTTTTTACTTCTTGAGAGACTCCACATTTATTCCTGTGTTATGGACCTGTGCTCATACTCAGTAAAACTCATTAGTACCTTAATTATCATCATCAATCATCCAAAACCCATGGGGATTACCTATATGCACTTTCACTCGGGGCGGCGGCCCAAGACGGGGCCTCGGTAGCTCAGGGGCGGCGGCCGGCGACGGGCCTCGGGGCTCGGACGCGACGGGGCCTCGAAAGCTCGCGGGCAGAAGTCGGTGACAGGGGCTCAGAGGCGATCGTTGGTGATGGGGCGGGGCTCGGGGGCGGTGGCCGGCGACGGGGCCTCGGAGGCG
The DNA here is from genome assembly GCA_030760725.1 of Neostapfia colusana. Lineage (NCBI taxonomy): Eukaryota > Viridiplantae > Streptophyta > Magnoliopsida > Poales > Poaceae > Neostapfia > Neostapfia colusana. Next base: position 106,369,448 of record JASWHV010000008.1, read on the forward strand.
GCAGCGGGCGGCCCGGCGCGTCGGGGACTTGAGCCTCCGGGGCGGCAGCCCGGCGCGTCGGGGACTCAGCCGCTCGGGGTCTCGGGGGCGAGCAGGCACGTCGAGGGCCTCGGCGAGCGGCGGGCGGCGGCCGGAGGGGAGCCGTAGGTCACCGGAGCTGAGAGGGGCGGCGGGCAGCGGGAGCCTCTCGAGGCGGCTAGGCGGCGGCTGAGGCCTGGCCGGCTAGCGGCTGTGCGGACTGCGGGTTACTGGGTTAGGGTTAGGGAATGGGAGTGCTAGGGAACAAAACGGGCTAAAGCCCAAAACAAGATTCGGTTCGGATATCTGATAAAGACAAATTCGATATATCCCATCAAAAACGGATATCCGACGAAACTGACGGATATGTGCTAAAACCATTTCCGATCCGATATCCGAATTCATATATCCGAATCCGAATCCGAAAAATATCCGAATAAAATGGATATGGATCGGATATTTTCGAAAACGGTACCGAATGGATCAGAATATATCCGATCCGTTTTCAACCCTAAGGACGTGTGACACCTCTGGAGCCCTCCCCGGCTGGGGGTGTGACTTGGAGGTTCCGGATACATGGTAGCGCCAGAGCCCTCCTGGGTGGAGGATGGGGTCCGTCACCTCTAGACGTGTGTCGGCTCCCGAGCCACCCTCGGCCGGCAGTTAGACTCAAGGCCTAAAGACACGTTGCAACCCTGAGACAGCCCATGGGACATAGAGCGCATGGTTTACGCTGGGGCCCGCCTAAGCTGGGAAAGCGGGGCCCATGTGCTTTTTACCCACTATGCAGGGGTGCCCGGTTCGCAGGGTACCGACAGTGGCCCCCGGGCCCATCTCGAGAGAGGCATTGAGCCCGCAGGTGGGGCCCCTATCTCTCCCGTGTCATGGGTTCAGTATTGCAATTCCTGGGAATCAAGTGGCGAAAAAAAATTTGCATAGTGGGCCGGCAGCCATACCTGGTAGATGAAAAGGTTGTTCGCCCTCGGCATAGCGGGCGCACTCAGGCAAAGCGGCAGCACATCATTGCGTTCACTCTGACTTGACTGGTCACGACGTGGCAGCCGAGGGGTTGCCTTGGGGCTATTACTGCGATCGCCCGTGACCGCAGGAGTACTGCGCCGCTCCCCTCGGGAATTGCCGGACGTTCCCGAGTTTATACTCGCCTTTCGTACTAGCGCCTGACAGGTGGGATTGGGCCCAACCTGTCATTGGCGCAGGCTAGGGCGAAGTGCCCGAGGGGTCGCCTTGGGCTATTTCCTTGCGGCAACTGTGGGGACCACCCCGTGGTTCACCCACTCCAAGATCGCATAGGGTGGTGCCGTGCGATGCGGCACCCAACAGCACACACGAAAAGAATAAAGAACAACATATAAACTTTTATTTGATATAAAACAGAGGAAGTCTTTTACAAAACCTAATTAACAGCGGAAGTTATATACATAGTTGCTCTCAAACCCTAACTAAGCAAAAGTGCAGCCGTCCAGCCCGGGGACGCTACACACTAGCAGCATGGAACCGGAGATCACGGCGGCGTGCATGGCTCCAGCTCGGCTGTGTAGCCCGACGGGGGCATCGCCTCGTCCTCGGAACCTTCTCATAACTCTCACCTGCAAACAGCTCAAATATTGCAACCGTGAGCACGAAGGCTCAGCAAGTCTTAACCGTCAACCCTAGGCATGGAACTCTACGTGCAAGGATATGTAAGATGGGAAAAGGAATTTGCGACAAAGACACACCTATAAGTTGGTCCTTACTTTCAGTTTTATAGCAGCAGATTCATGTGCCTTAGGCAGCCCTCACATCGGAAGTCCACAATCAAACAAGAAACACTTTCCTCCGGTGTGGTGATGCCCAAAGTGGAATATAAACTCAATTAGCTCTATATCTACAGCAATCAAGGTATTCAAGACATTAAGAGCAATACAGCATTTTTAGTTGGCTTATTTCACTTCTTACTACGTCACAGCGCAGTGAACAAGCGGGTACTCAAATAACCGCGAGGGACGGTGATTGCAATCAAGACACACCCGGATAACACGTTGCATACACCCACTTTCAGAAGCGTGATTCGACACCCCTTCCTACTCTGTTGTATGCAACAACCTTTCAAAGGCAACCCAAATGCCGAACCGGTCCATCCGTAACGGGCAGGAGGTCCCCGCGTGGAGCGTGACTATGCCCAACGGCAGATTTACACCTTGCTACCCTCAACTCACTCCTATTTATGGTTGGATAAGCCTCGGCACCGAGGTTAACAAATTACATCGGTTTCCTGGGTCCCATATGCCAGTATGCATCCGGTACTGTTCGATACTTGTCCAGCAGGGCCGCACACGGACGGTCCTCAACCGACGCCAACAGGGCTACGCACGTGAGACCTCTGCTCACTGCTTCCTATCCCCCCTGCTGGGTCTCATTTTCATAACTCAAGCCATTATCTACCTCTTTTCTCCCCGTGTGATAAGTACTATCTCGCGAGTAGCTTCCAACCACTCGACTTCTACCGAGATCCTATACATTAGCATGGCATTCTCTACTCGTCGAGTTTGTAAACTACCCAACCCTCCATAGGATTTAAAGAGGCTATGCAAGTGGGGTTTCAATCACCCTAATTCTAATGCAAACATTCAACCTAGACATAAATGGTACAAAGGAAAAACTTTATAAAAGGTACTTAAGTGCAAACCGGGGCTTGCCTGGTTGCGAGTTAAACGGGAAATTAGCTTCTGGTGGCAGGACGTCCAAGGGCTCCGGCGTATCCTCAACTTCGGTCACTATCATGAAATGTAATAAAATACATGTATAAGTATTAAGGATTTATAAGAATTGGACTTCTATTCATAGCTATTGCTATTTATAATCCTTAATTGGCTTTGGGATTTTTACAGTGGATACTAGACTCTCTAAGGATGACTTGAGTCAAATTTGGAGACATGTAATTGCACAATGTAGTCTTTAAAATTCCTACAAGTACAATGCTTCTCTGAATTTTGAGCCCAATTCAGGAGCTTTGACATAGCCAATGGTGGAAGATCTGATTAGGGTAAGTCTCCATGGTTCTAACAAAATTTGTTTCACCATTTTTGGAGCTACCATCAGAGAGAGATGAATTTTTGAAGTTAGATAGGAGTTCTGAAAAAGCTTCTGTTTAAATTTGAATTTCCAAATAAAAGCTGAACATGGGAAGGTAATTTGACCTAGCAAATGAACTCTAATGAAGCCCAAATTTTTACTGGAGATCAGTAACTATGGGAAGGATTTTCTGCCCAAATTTGGGAATATTTCTTAAAGAATTGCGCATGTAATAAATCCCTAAAGGTTTTATTAAAAACAATTCTACAGATATTCCTGGGCATTTTCATAGCCAAACTTTGGTTTCTATTTGAAGTACTCCTCATGAGGAACCCAACAAAATTGGTCTCACTCTTTTTGGAGTTTTCTACACAAAGTTATGGGCTTGTAAAGATCAGCTAATTTCTGGAATTATTTCTCTAATAGAAACTTCAAATAATTGGGCTGGACCCACTGGTTTAATTCGGACCAGTCAGATTTTAGCAAGACCGGGGGCTACGGGGTTATTCCAGCGCAGCCGCACCAGATCCGGCGCCACAAACCGATCCTCGCGCGAACCCAAAGTCTGACGGTGGGACCGGCCCTCCTTCGTCTTCCTCGCGCTGCCCGGGCCTCCCGCGACGGTGCACGCCGGCGAGGCTCGCCGGGACAGGGTTCCTGTGGTCCAAACTTCGTCAAACTCGCCGCCTGTGAGTTCTACACCGTGCTGAACACGATGGTGGGGTCGGGGCCGATGACAACGGCCGGAAAGGTGCTTGCACCGGCGACCATGTCGAACCTTACTTCGGCGACCTCGCTCTCCCTCAACCGTGGGTCTTTCGGGCTAGGGTTTGCTCCAAAAGCACCAGTGTCCCATGGACATCCTCGACCCATAGCTCTCCCTCCATGAAAACCACCGGAGATGGGACCTCACCGGCGACCCGAGCCCGCAAAACTCCGGCGGCGACAAAAACTCGGTACCTGGCATCTCTACTTGATCGTTTGAGCTGCTAGGACTTCGGGAAGATGCGCAAGCATGTGCTGGAGCTACTCTAAGCTCATCTAGCGCGGAGCTACCCCGAGCACAACGAATTTTTGGTTAGACCCGGCTCTATCCGTCGGTGTAACGTTTGGAGAAACGGTGAAATTCTCGCTACCGGTCCTAGCAAACGCTAAACAGCCTCCGGCTACACGACCATGACATGTCCACGCACCTCTCTTGTATAGGAAGTCGGGGGAGAGGGTGGCCGGTTGCTGCTGTCGATGGAGAGCCGAAACGGCGAGGTCCGGGCACCTTGAAGCTTTGGCGCCAATCCGCGTTTCTCGAGCAGTTCGGACCGGCAAACCTCGAAGGGGCTTTGGCAAGGGCTAGAGCACGTCCAGGCGATGCTCTTTGCTGTGGAGCGCTCGAGCAATCAAGCTTGGAGGGCTGTGGTCGATTGGAGAGAGCTGAGCGGCGGTGATCAGCGGAAATGAGACTGTCGCGGCGCTGCACAAGCTGAGGAGGAGGAGAAGTAGCGCTGGGGTACTCGGGCGGCCGCTCTTATCGCCCACGCGCGCGCGCCGACGTCGGCCAGCGAGAACCAGCTCGGTGGCTCGGTGAGGACGTCGGGTGGAGCGCTTTTCCGGGAGCTGTCGCGCCGCGATCAACCGGGAACAGAGAGAGAGAGGGAAAAACAGTCGGTTGTTTGCTTTAGGTGGCTGACAATTGGGCCCCACCTCCCCCTTTGTTTAGTCAAACTTTTCTGATATTTTTCCCTCCAGCAACTCAACATTAAAAGCTTTACTTCATCCCAAAGTTATGTTTGAATTTGCAGAATTCAAATGGTTTGAATTCTGGTGTAGAATTTGAATGGGGTTTGATCATTTAAATTTGAAAAGGAGTTTGAATTCTCCACTTTGTATTGCCTCAAAAATATAGCAAACCAGCTCCAAAATTTCCAATTTTTGGCATGGTTGCTCATTCAAAGGTGGAGAACACATTTGTGAAACCCAATTTTCAAATTGAGGGAATTGGTATTTGAAACTGAATTTGAAATTCAGATTAGAGGGCTTCTCCTTTTACTCCCAAACAAATATTAAAACTCCTCCAAATGAGCTGAAATTTGGAAGGTTGAATATTTAGACTATGAATATCCAAGTTGTGCATTTAGATCTCCATGTTTGGAAGTTTTTGGGAAGTCTAAACCCTCACTTTGAACTCACACTTATTATAATTCAAAGTTTTAATTCCCCTCATTTTTCATAAGTGTATATGAGCTGAATTTTCTTGCTACCACTTTTGGGGATTTTACATCCCTCCCCCCTTAAAAAGAATCTCGTCCCGAGATTCCAAAGGAAAAGCAAAGTGGGGAAAACTTTACCGGGTATACGATGATAGCAAGTCCGGATAATATGTGCGTAGATAATCCTCGCCTTCCCATGTCGCCTCATCAGCGGTATGGTTACTCCACAAGACCTTGTAGAACCATAAGGTCCGGTTTCTTGTGGCACGAGTCTTTTCATCGATAATCCGGATTGGATACTCCGTGTACGTGAGGTCCGGTTGAAGCACTTCTATGTCTTCTGTGTGGATTTCAGCCGAGGGCTTGAGGCACTTTCTCAGCTGAGAGATGTGGAAAACGTTGTGAATACCTGCGAGCGACGCTGGTAACTCTAGGCGATAGGCCACGGGTCCGCATCTTTCAATGACGGCGAATGGGCCAATGAACCACGGCGCAAGTTTACCCTTCACTCCGAAACGATGAACTCCCTTCATCGGAGACACACGGACATAAACATGGTCCCCGATGTCGAAGTGGAGAGGGCGGCGTCTTTTATCCGCATAGCTTTTCTGACGAGATTGAGCAGCCTTAAGGTTGGCTTGTATCACTCGCACTCGTTCTTCAGCTTCATTCACAAGTTCAATGCCGTAGATGGCTCGCTCGCCGGACTCGCACCAGTTGAGAGGTGTGCGGCATTTCTGGCCGTAGAGAGCTTCATACGGCGCCATCTTGATGCTAGCTTGATAGCCATTGTTGTAAGAAAACTCCGGCAACGGCAATGGATCGTCCCAATTCTTGCCGTGGTGGATGGCACAAGCGCGTAGCATGTCTTCAAGCACTTGATTCACCCGTTCAGTTTGACCATCTGTCTGCGGGTGATACGCGGAGCTTCGGATCAGTTTGGTCCCCAATGATGCGTGCAGCTGTTCCCAAAACCGAGAGACGAACAGCGCACCGCGATCTGAGATGATGGAGCGGGGAACACCATGCAAACACAAGATCTTTGCAATGTACAGCTCCGCATATTGCTTGGCCACGTACTTTGTATGTACGGGGATAAAATGAGCCGACTTGGTTAGTCGATCGACTATCACACAAATCGAATCATGCTTGTGAGACGTGAGGGGTAACCCGACTATGAAGTCCATGCTGATATCCTCCCACTTCCATGCCGGAATGTTCAATGGTTGCAGCTGTCCGGCTTTACGCATATGGTCGGCCTTCACACGCCAACACGTATCACATTCGGATACGTATTTTGCGATTTCTCTCTTCATCCGTGTCCACCAAAACCTGGTTTTCAGATCCTGGTACATCTTGTTGCTGCCCGGATGAATAGAATACTTGGAAAAATGAGCCTCGTCCAAGATTTTCTTCCGAAGCTTCATGTCACGGGGTACCACTATACAGTCTTTAAACCATAGAGTGTCGTGTTCATCTCTTCGTAAGCATTTCATTTCGCCATTCTTCATCCTTCTCCGAATGTGCGACATTCCCACGTCTTTCTTCTGCGCTTCCATAATCTCCTCTCGTATTGTAGGGACGAGAGCAAGATTATACAATGCCCCATATGGAACCAAGTACAGACTCGGCTCCTCCTCTTCAAGTGGGGTGATGGACAGACTGTTGACATGGGATTTGCGGCTTAAGGCATCGGCAACAACGTTTGCCTTACCGGGATGGTAGTGAATCTCGATCTCATAGTATTTGATCAGTTCTAGCCATCTCCGTTGCCGCATATTCAACTCCTTTTGAGTGAATATATATTTCAGACTTTTGTGGTCGGTGTAGAGGTGCACTAAGTTTCCAAGTAAGTAGTGCCTCCACATCTTCAATGCCAACACCACAGCAGCGAGCTCAAGATCATGAGTCGGATAGTGCTGCTCGTGGTTACGAAGTTGACGTGAGCCATAGGCGACCACTCTGCCTCCTTGCATCAATACACAGCCAAGCCCGATGCCAGACGCATCACAATATACGTCGAAGGGCTTGGTCGTATCCGGTTGAGCTAACACCGGGGCTGTTGTAAGATGCTTCACTAATGCTTGGAAAGTTTCTTCACAAGCTGAGCTCCAAACATATTTGATCCCCTTCTTCAACAGTTCAGTCATCGGCTTAGCAAGCTTGGAGAAGTTCGGTATGAATCTCCGGTAATATCCTGCTAACCCGAGGAAACTTCTGACTTCATGGACTGATGTGGGGGACTTCCATTTCAGAACTTGTTTGATTTTGCTTGGATCAACTGCAATGCCTTCTGCAGAAATAATGTGACCAAGGAATGGCACTTGGCTGATCCAAAACTCGCACTTGCTGAACTTAGCATAAAGCTTATGGTCTCTTAATCGTTGAAGTACGATATGCAAGTGTTTGGTGTGTTCTTCTTCAGACTTGGAGTAGACCAAGATGTCGTCTATGAACACCACCACAAACTTGTCCAACTCCGGCATGAACACTGAGTTCATAAGATACATAAAGTGTGCCGGGGCGTTGGTGAGACCAAAGGACATGACGAGGTATTCATACAACCCATATCTCGTCGAGAAGGTCGTCTTCGGAATATCTTCCGCTCGGATCTTGATTTGATGATATCCGGAGCGAAGATCCATATTGGAAAATACACTCGCACCCACAAGTTGATCGAAGAGAATATCGATGCGGGGCAGTGGATATTTATTTTTGATGGTGACGGCGTTGAGAGGTCGGTAGTCCACACACAACCTCAAGGTTTCATCCTTCTTCTTCACAAACAGCGCCGAGCATCCCCATGGTGAGGAACTCGGTCGAATGAAACCCTTCTTCATCAAATCGTTGAGCTGCTCCTTCAGTTCAGCCAGCTTGTTGGGAGCCATCTTGTATGGTCTCCATGATATCGGCGTCGTCCCAGGTACGAGTTCAATCTTGAACTCGACATCTCTTTCGGGTGGCATGCCCGGAAGATCATCCGGAAAGACATCCGGGTATTCACGGACCACTCGAATATCCTCAAGTTTCGTGGCTTCCGTGTTATATGTGGCTGGGGTTTCTTGAACCAAACGGTCAAGAATAAGAACATGTGGTTCATGAAGTGGAGAGTTTAAACGAACCACACGTGAAATGATGTCAAGAACAGCACCATGGCGATGTAGCCATGACATTCCTAAAATGACATCAAGTTTTTGACTCTCTAACATGATCAGAGAAGTCGGATATAGATTCCCACCCAACTGTAATGGTGCTCTAAAGACCATTCTATCAGATGTTATTTTCCCACCCGGAGAACATATCAAATATGAATTATTTGTGGGAATGATAGGCAGTTGATATTTAATAACATAAGACTGACTTATGAAATTATGGGTGGCACCGGAGTCAAAAAGTATGACTACGGGATGATCTAAATAGGAGAACGTACCCGCGAGGACGGGTTCGCCTTCCGGCACGTCTTCGATAGCTAAATGATGGACATTGCCGGGTTTTGGTGCAAGTTTCTTGGGCTGATTGCGGGGCTGATTAGCACCCTGATATGGTGCTGCACCCCTGCCCTGTCGCGGCTCGGGGCAGTCTCTTGAAATGTGCCCGACACGGCCACACGTATAGCACGTGTAAGGTGTCGGGGTCCCGCCGACTTGAGGACGGAATCCCGGTGCACGCTGTTGAAACTGGGGCGCACGCGGGACCATCCTTTGCTGCTGCTGTTGCTGTGGTGGATACGTCGGTCGAAAGCCCGGCGCATTATATTGCCGACCGCGAAACTGAGGCGGTCGCGCCGGTGGCTGCCATCTCCGACCGGATGGTGAGCGATACACCACGCGGTATTTCTGTGGCGTCCCACCACTGCTGCTCGTCAGCGCGCTGCGTTTCCTCTTGTTAGAACCGTGCTCGCGCTGAGCATTTTCTTGTAGAATCACGGCATTAACGAGGTCGTTGAATGTGCCGCGATTGCTCTGGGCGAGATGGACCTTCATCTTTGAATTCAGGCCCCGGAAGAAAGCATTACGCTTGTTGCCTTCCGTCCCCACAAATCCTGGCACATACTGCGCCAGCCAGTTGAATAACCTGGAGTACTCATGAGCACTCCTCTCGCCTTGTCGTAGCGCCAGGAACTCCTGGAGCTTCATTTCCATCACACCAGGAGGTATGTGATAGGCGCGGAAGGCCTCCCGGAACTCCGTCCATGTGACGGCATGGCCAGCCGGTAAGGAGGCGGTGTAGTTCGCCCACCAGGTACCGGCTTCTCCTTGAAGCTATTGCGCTGCGTACAGCGCCTTCTGATGTTCGGTGCATCGTAGCAGCCCGAACTTTGCCTCCAGAGTGTGGATAAAGCTGTCCGCCTCCAAAGGTTCTTCGGCCTCCGTGAAGACCGGTGGATGGGTCGCCATGAATTCTGAATAAGAGCTTTGTTGGGGCTGGTGTTGCCCATTGTCTTGACGTCCTCCCTGATGGGACGCATTCTGCTGCACTAGCATCCGCAGCAGCTCGGTTTGCTCGTCACGCGAGCCGAGCACTGCGGCGAGAACCTCCGCCAGGTTTCTTGGAAGTTCTGGCGGTGGAGGAGGTGGTTGCTGCTGCGTCGTGGTCTGCTCCGGAGGTGGAGACTCATCACCACGAACTTGACTCGGACCACCCTCCTCTTGCGTTGAACGTGTCCGCACCATTCTGCATTCATACCATTCAAACGATCAGCACATGTGGGTTTAGCTCATCCAGTCTATACAATAGTAATGCGAGAATGGGATAAACAATGCGCATAACAATCACACATATGGATAAAGTATAAACTTTATGCACCATATACATCCCTGGACCGTGTCATACGATCGAGTTCCAAAGTATTGAACTTTATGGGTTAAAAGTTCATTTCGACCATCGGGGTCACCACGGGATGTTAAGTGTGTTAGCATGCGTAATTCCTCGGTATTGTATTGGACCCAAACATGTACTAACTCGAAGTGATATGTCAAATGCATCAACCCTTCGACTCCAACTCGCTGTTTTACAACAGCCACTGGACGTCAAACGGTGAAACGAAGTGTTTTGGTTGAAATACAGAAAATTCCAGAGAGTATTTGGTCTGCCCTGTTTTTGGACAGTACCTACTCATCTGAGATTTTCATCCCTTTGGAGGGAGATTTTGTTCTGGAACTCTACAGAAAAATTGTACAGGACTTCAAAACCTTTCCAGAATGGTATCCCACACCTCCATTGGTTCAACCAATCTTAAGTTATGCCCTGTTCAAGTTCAGCAAAATTTCTGCCGAAAACAGGGGAGATTATTTCTAAGTTTTTGAGACTGAATCTATACTCCCAATTAACTCTTAGTTCAATATAGGAGTTTACTAACCCCTAAATGAATTCCTAAACTTCATTGTGACACTTTTCTTTGAAAATAAACTTTTATGCAGTCGGTACTACGTTTCCTCACCAAAGAAAAATCCTAAACCGGTATTCCAGCTTATACGTGTCAAATGGTGGACTAAGGACGTCACTCACAAACGATTTCTACACGTCATGCGCTAACGTGGTTAAGGTACCTGCAGAAGAACACACAATAATTGTGCACACAAAGATTTCTGACATTACAGGCAGTTCCATATCATAATAAAAACATACGGTCCGTATCATTGCCATACGGATCATCCTTGAGTCAAGCCACGTATCAAGGTACATGGTCGTGTTTTCACACCACACGACCTGGAACCCGAGTAGAGCGCGAACGGGTCGTCACGGTTGGGAATTTTATCAGCCCAACGGATACCACCTACTGCCTCATGACCGTTGAGGCACGCCGATGGCGAGCGCTGCGTATGGCCCTTTGAACATTGAACGTTCAAGAGTTGCATACTATCGTGTTGCTTACCACACGATGGGGTATTCTCACTTTTGCCTAAAGCACGCTGGAGATCAGCATTTTCATATGCTCTCAGAACCATGGAGAGGTTCAGAGACTCATATTAACTACCGTGCCAAGCCACGGTATAACCTTCCATACTATTACTCGTATGGGGAGTTACCGTAATTGATCCGCCTACGGTAGCGTACCTTACCTCTTACCTGACGTCGGAACGTCGTTACAGAATGTATAACATATAAGTTAGCTTTCCACCATCATAACTAGAACTATCATAGACCTTATGTGGGCTTAATGACTAATCCTCACTCGACTACTTCTAAGTTTTCAAAATACGCTCTTTTCGAGCATGCTATTCCCAATGCGGCTCTGATACCACGGCTGTGGGGACCACCCCGTGGTTCACCCACTCCAAGATCGCATAGGGTGGTGCCGTGGGATGCGTCACCCAACAGCACACACGAAAAGAATAAAGAACAACATATAAACTTTTATTTGATATAAAACAGCGGAAGTCTTTTACAAAACCTAATTAACAGCGGAAGTTATATACATAGTTGCTCTCAAACCCTAACTAAGCAAAAGTGCAGCCGTCCAGCCCGGGGTCGCTACACACTAGCAGCATGGAACCGGAGATCACGGCGGCGTGCATGGCTCCAGCTCGGCTGTGTACCCCGACGGGGGCATCGCCTCGTCCTCGGAACCTTCCTCATAACTCTCACCTGCAAACAGCTCAAATATTGCAACCGTGAGCACGAAGGCTCAGCAAGTCTTAACCGTCAACCCTAGGCATGGAACTCTACGTGCAAGGATATGTAAGATGGGAAAAGGAATTTGCGACAAATACACACCTATAAGTTGGTCCTTACTTTCAGTTTTATAGCAGCAGATTCATGTGCCTTAGGCAGCCCTCACATCGGAAGTCCACAATCAAACAAGAAACGCTTTCCTCCGATGTGGTGATGCCCAAAGTGGAATATAAACTTAATTAGCTCTATATCTACAGCAATCAAGGTATTCAAGACATTAAGAGCAATACAGCATTTTTAGTTGGCTTATTTCACTTCTTACTACGTCACAGCGCAGTGAACAAGCGGGTACTCAAATAACCGCGAGGGACGGTGATTGCAATCAAGACACACCCGGATAACACGTTGCATACACCCACTTTCAGAAGCGTGATTCCACACCCCTTCCTACTCTGTTGTATGCAACAACCTTTCAAAGGCAACCCAAATGCCGAACCGGTCCATCCGTAACGGGCAGGAGGTCCCCGCGTGGAGCGTGACTGTGCCCACCGGCAGATTTACACCTTGCTACCCTCAACCCACTCCTATTTACGGTTGGGTAAGCCTCGGCACCCAGGTTAACCAATTACATCGGTTTCCTGGTTCCCATATGCCAGTATGCATCCGGTACTGTTTGATACTTGTCCAGCAGGGCCGCACACGGACGGTCCTCAACCGACGCCAACAGGGCTACGCACGTGAGACCTCTGCTCACTGCTTCCTATCCCCCCTGCTGGGTCTCATTTTCATAACTCAAGCCATTATCTACCTCTTTTCTCCCCGTGTGATAAGTACTATCTCGCGAGTAGCTTCCAACCACTCGACTTCTACCGAGATCCTATACATTAGCATGGCATTCTCTACTCGTCGAGTTTGTAAACTACCCAACCCTCCATAGGATTTAAAGAGGCTATGCAAGTGGGGTTTCAATCACCATAACTCTAATGCAAACATTCAACCTAGACATAAATGGTACAAAGGAAAAACTTTATAAAAGGTACTTAAGTGCAAACCGGGGCTTGCCTAGTTGCGAGTTAAACGGGAAGTTAGCTTCTGGTGGCAGGACGTCCAAGGGCTCCGGCGTATCCTCAACTTCGGTCACTATCATGAAATGTAATAAAATACATGTATAAGTATTAAGGATTTATAAGAATTGGACTTTCTATTCATAGCTATTGCTATTTATAATCCTTAATTGGCTTTGGGATTTTTACAGTGGATACTAGACTCTCTAAGGATGACTTGAGTCAAATTTGAAGACATGTCATTGCACAATGTAGTCTTTAAAATTCCTACAAGTACAATGCTTCTCTGATTTTTGAGCCCAATTCAGGAGCTTTGACATAGCCAATGGTGGAAGATCTGATTAGGGTAAGTCTCCATGGTTCTAACAAAATTTGTTTCACCATTTTTGGAGCTACCATTAGAGAGAGATGAATTTTTGAAGTTAGATAGGAGTTCTGAAAAAGCTTCTGTTTAAATTTGAATTTCCAAATAAAAGCTGAACATGGGAAGGTAATTTGACCTAGCAAATGAACTCTAATGAAGCCTAAATTTTTACTGGAGATCAGCAACTATGAGAAGGATTTTCTGCCCAAATTTGGGAATATTTCATAAAGAATTGCTCATGTAATAAATCCCTAAAGGATTTACTAAAAACAATTCTACAGAAATTCCTGGGCATTTTCATAGCCAAAATTTGGTTTCTATGTGAAGTACTCCTCATGAGGAACCCAACAAAATTGGTCTCACTCTTTTTGGAGTTTTCTACACAAAGTTATGGGCTTGTAAAGATCAGCTAATTTCTGGAATTATTTCTCTAATAGAAACTTCAAATAATTGGGCTGGGCCCACTGGTTTAATTCGGACCAGTCAGATTTTAGCAACACCGGGGGCTACGGGGTTATTCCCGCGCAGCCGCATCAGATCCGGCGCCACAAACCGATCCTCGCGCGAACCCGGAGGCTGACTGGTGGGACTGGCCCTCCTTCGTCTTCCTCGCGCTGCCCGCGCCTCCCGCGGCGGCGCACGCCGGCGAGGCTCGCCGGGACAGGGTTCCTGTGGTCCAAACTTCATCAAACTCGCCGCCTGTGAGTTCTACACCGTGCTGAACACGATGGTGGGGTCGGGGGCCGATGACAACGGCCGGAAAGGTGCTTGCACCGGCGACCATGTCGAACCTTACTTCGGCGACCTCGCTCTCCCTCAACCGTGGGTCTTTCGGGCTAGGGTTTGCTCCAAAAGCACCAGTGTCCCATGGACATCCTCGACCCATAGCTCTCCCTCCATGAAAACCACCGGAGATAGGACCTCACCGGCGACCCGAGCCCGCAAAACTCCGGCGGCGACAAAAACTCGGTACCTGGCATCTCTACTTGATCGTTTGAGCTGCTAGGACTTCGGGAAGATGCGCAAGCATGTGCTGGAGCTACTCTAAGCTCATCTAGCGCGTAGCTACCCCGAGCACAACGAATTTTTGGTTAGACCCGGCTCTATCCGTCGGTGTAACGTTTGGAGAAACGGTGAAATTCTCGCTACCGGTCCTAGCAAACGCTAAACAGCCTCCGGCTACACGACCATGACATGTCCACACACCTCTCTTGTATAGGAGGTCGGGGGAGAGGGTGGCCGGTTGCTGCTGTCGACGGAGAGCCGAAACGGCGAGGTCCGGGCACCTTGAAGCTTTGGCGCCAATCCGCGTTTCTCGAGCAGTTCGGACCGGCAAACCTCGAAGGGGCTTTGGCAAGGGCTAGAGCACGTCCAGGCGATGCTCTTTGCTGTGGAGCGCTCGAGCAATCGAGCTTGGAGGGCTGTGGTCGATCGGAAAGAGCTGAGCGGCGGTGATCAGCGGAAATGAGACTGTCGCGGCGCTGCACAAGCTGAGGAGGAGGAGAAGTAGCGCTGGGGTACTCGGGCGGCCGCTCTTATCGCCCACGCGCGCGCGCCGACGTCGGCCAGCAAGAACCAGCTCGGTGGCTCGGTGAGGACGTCGGGTGGAGCGCTTTTCCGGGAGCTGTCGCGCCGCGATCAACCGGGAACAGAGAGAGAGAGAGAGAGGGAAAAACAGTCGGTTGTTTGCTTTAGGTGGCTGACAATTGGGCCCCACCTCCCCCTTTGTTTAGTCAAACTTTTCTGATATTTTTCCCTCCAGCAACTCAACATTAAAAGCTTTACTTCATCCCAAAGTTATGTTTGAATTTGCAGAATTCAAATGGTTTGAATTCTGGTGTAGAATTTGAATGGGGTTTGATCATTTAAATTTGAAATGGAGTTTGAATTCTCCACTTTGTATTGCCTCAAAAATATAGCAAACCAGCTCCAAAATTTCCAATTTTTGGCATGGTTGCTCATTCAAAGGTGGAGAACACATTTGTGAAACCCAATTTTCAAATTGAGGGAATTGGTATTTGAAACTGAATTTGAAATTCAGATTAGAGGGCTTCTCCTTTTACTCCCAAACAAATATTAAAACTCCTCCAAAAGAGCTGAAATTTGGAAGGTTGAATATTTAGACTATGAAGATCCAAGTTGTGCATTTAGATCTCCATGTTTGGAAGTTTTTGGGAAGTCTAAACCCTCACTTTGAACTCACACTTATTATAATTCAAAGTTTTAATTCCCCTCATTTTTCATAAGTGTATATGAGCTGAATTTTCTTATTACCACTTTTGGGGATTTTACAGCAACCAATGAGCCGGTCGCACCGCTTCCCTTGGGAACTGCCGGACGTTTCCAAAGGGTTATCCTCCCGACCCCCAGTGGCTGGCGGGTGGACCTGAGTTCAGCTCATTATTGGGAAAGGCGAATAGCCCACGGTGTGCAGCGGTGCTAACCCAATCACCGCGCCTATTGTGCTGCCTGAGGCCGCAGACGGGTATAAGAGGAGACCTCGCGGTTGTAGGACGACACTTATCCTCACCATGCGGCCTTCGTTCTCCTCTTGCGCACTGGAAGCCTCAGCTTCCGGACGCTCTCGCCACCTGATGCCTCCTCACTGGTGGTCGTCTTCGTCTACTTCTGCGAGATGTTCGTATGTGTGCGGCCTTCGGTGAGATTACCTAGTACATCCCTTTCCCTGACGGGCCTGGATAGAGGCACAAGCCATCCTGATGGCACGCCGATGGTCAGGGAGGCCGTCGGGGAAAGTCGTCGGGGACAGGGTCTTCGACCCGCAGTGAGCCCTGACGCCAGTGCTGGGTGGAGCACGCCCTCTAGGCGCTTTGCCGAAAGAGGGCTGTCTGCCGGTACCGGAGGAAGGCTAAGTCGAGAGTAATCAAGCATTCCTCTTGTTACTGTTGCGGACAACAAAATCTGTCATTGATGACGATTTTGTCCACCCTGTAGTGGATGTTACTATTACCGCAGTCCACCATGCATCGTCTGATACAACACAAGGATGTCATCGTTGTCTCAGTTCAGCGTGCACTGTTGCCGACCTAGGTCTAATAGCTGATGGCCATCTCACCGCACAGAGATCGCCTCGAGGGACAACCAAGCAGTCCATGGAGCAGAAGACTACTCAACTTGAGTTCCTTAGTTATCTTATATACTCTCTTGTGTGTCGGGACCCAAATGTTAATGAAAATATTTCTGCTCTAAGTCCTTCATAGTCTTGTCTTTTATTTCTGTATTGATGAATGAAAAAAAAATGATGTTGTTGATCTTCCCTTTATCAATCGTTTGGCGGTGGATCTGGTGAGCAGAACCATTTCCAGTTCTCGTGAGGCCCCCTGACCTTTGATGTTGCCGATATCGGGGGGTCCTTTATCCCACCAAGGTAGCTATCGTTCCCTTGTACGAGTTACCGGGAGGTCGACCGACTTACTTAGTTTCACTAGCTTCTAGGATCCTCGGGAGGCGTCGGCTTTTGGGGTTCGAGAGTGGCCTCCTTGGGAGAGCTGGAGCTACGACCCCATGGACAAGTGCCTTGCGACTCGCACAGACACTAAGAGCAAAGGATAATCCGTGCCGTGTAGTTGCATTTTCTTTGCTCGATGGCTCTATTATGGGTTATGGTCGTCTGCTAAGCTATGGGGTCTGGGCAATTCATTGTATTGACATTCAGTCCCTGGTTACCATCCTTCCCGGGACAGTGTGCCGTCCGGGCCCCCCGCACTCTAGGTGTTGCGCCTACAGAAGCGGGACGCGCCTGCTTAGGATGCAGGACCAGTCTAAGCAGGCTACACACCCTGAAAAGGGGAGGCGTCCTTCCGGCACTACTGGACCCTGACTAGAAGGTAGCCAGGGGGTCCAGATGTAATACAGGTGCCTCAGACGTTTCCGCCTTGTAGCAGGACTTTAGCCAAGGGTGAGGCAGATAAATGAAATTGCATGCACGTCGAGGGTCTTGTAAAAATATGCGCAAGCTTGAAGGGGAAGTTGTATTGGTAAGGGAGAGCAAAGGTACAAAATGACTTAGCTGGTGCGAGCAGTACTTTGCTAATTTCCCAAGCATGCTCCTCCTGTTACTTAGATGCATAAGTACCCAGGGTGTCCGGGCAGCGTGGGTATCACTCCTTTTGGGCCTCTGACAATGTGAGGACCCTAGGGGATTTCGGCCCTTGTCTTCAGCTTGTCATAGCCAACGCTCTGAGCATTCTGCTCGCTGCTGGAGCGGTTCGATGCCTTGCCCACGTGATCCACCGAGATGGCCCCCTGGTAGGTGTGGTCGCCTAGTGGGGGAGCACACCTACCAAGTAAACTGGATAAAGAAAGGTGTTAGAATCGGGCCTCCCGGGGGTCCGGATCACCATGGACCTATTGTGATGGTCCGGGATTGGGCGACATGGTCGCCCAGGACATGGTTGATGCTTTGTCCAGGGGCATGTGCCACCTGGCTCCCCGACACTGCTAAGCTACAGCGTCGGGATGTCCAGCCGTCATGCCTCTAACGTGCATGAGGGTAGAGCGATTTGCAGCGTCTGCACTGGTGTGTGGATATGCTCGGCACGGAACTGATATGCCTCGCATCTCTTGACCAACTCGACGGCATCTAGGGGGGCTATCGGCCAGTAAAAATCATGCTGGAAGGCTTCACCGGCCAGCGTGTGGAACACAGCGGTTGCCACACTCGCCCTCATGGATCTCTACGAATATCTTGCAGCCCTCCTCCCGGGTAATGCACCACAATAGATCGATGTCAGCGCCACAATGGTAGAGATCTTCGTCTACCAGCATGTATCTTCTAGCCATACGAACGATCGGTTCAGCGGATACAAGTTCATCAGGAAGGATATTGTCTTCAAGCAGGTCTGGACCTCCGTGATCCATGCAACAGACCTACTTGAGCTTTTCGGATCTTGGGCACCGGGTCACACAGAGCCCCCGGTGATGCATACGATCCTTGGCGAGCGCCATGGTTGCAGGGCCGCCGGGACTACCAGCTTCGAGGTGTCGGGCTCGCCCCCTTTCGCCTGGTTCGGCAGGCCAGGCTGTATGACGCAGTAGCATCCTTTCAAAGGTGCCTTCGGGGACCAGAGTCCATGCAGAGGCATATATTGAAAGGTTGTCTGTTACCGTGTTGTTGGCGTAGGGGATATGGCGCTATTCCAAAGCATGAAATCCCTTTTCTAAAGCAGGTAGCTGGCTGTGGATCGATATAAGAATACTCTCGCTCGCCCTGTTTGATGGCGAGTTGGGAGTCTACGTTTAGCCAGCTTCTACCGTATTTCTAGAGAAAGGGCGATACTTAAGCCAAATACGAGGGCTTCATACTTTGCCATGCTATTGGTAGTCTGGGAGTCAAGATGCACCATGTACTTGAACTGCTTTCCTAGCTGCGAGGTGAGCAGGACCCCCGCTTTGGCACCTCGCTTGCGTGAGGGCCGTCGCAGCAGAGTGTCTAGCGGGGTCCGGTGAAAACCAGAGCTCTGGCTTCGGGTCACCGTTGCCTTGACCCCCTAGACGGTTTGGAGACAGAACCAATTCCACCTCAAATATGTGGGTCTAGCGTATAGGACTAGCGTGTAGGACGGCTTCGAACATGCCATTCATAACTGCTATGCATGAGCCAATATAGGTTGTAATGGGGCACGCAGGCCAGGACTCATTTTTTCTTATTCCTGCCTTCCTTCGGGCAATAAGGGGCTACAGGCCATGCAAGAAGGCAGTGATTCGTCCCGGATGCCGAGAGTGTCTGGGCCCTTCCGGGACTTTTGTTGTTCTAAGCTCTGTCCCCGGTCCCTATGTTACCCTTACAAGAAAGAGAAAAAGAAAAAATAGTCTACCACTACTTGGAAGCAGGCTTATAGAGGTGTCATATGGCATGTGGCAGGGTAGAGGTTCCTACACTTTACAGCAAAACGGACGCAACTGGGAGACATGCTCGTGCCGGCTGGGGTATAGGCTTGACGCTCCTTCACGAGAAAACCCTACCGAGGCACCAGGCGGCCCTTCCCTGGGCTGCCCGCTCTTCTAGACGGAAGAGGGTCCGCCTGGTCAGGTGTGGAGTGTCTTGCGACGTCCACCATGGTCGGAGTCGGAGTCCTATTCCTGATCGTAGAGGATCTTTAATGCCCATTTGGCGTCTTTGAACTACATCTCCTGGTCGTCGTCGTCCTCCGGACCAGCCTTCTGTTTGCCCTCCCACTGGCGAGAGTGCGCACCGTCCTAGCGCTGCTGTCGGAGCTCTCGGAAGCGCTCTGCCAGCCTCTGGATCTCCCGGCATTCGCTGGCGCTGTGCCGGTTAGTATCGTGGACTGGGCACCTCTGAGCACCATCGTCGTTGCTGGATCGCTGTCACGGACGCTTGTCGATGGGTGGCCCCCGGCCCCCCTGCGGCCGCTACTGCCGCTGTAGTATGGGCTCCGGCCAGCGGCTTGTCCTTGCCGCCCGCCATCTTCTTCTTGCCACTAGGGCCCTCCCTGGTGGACTCACCCCCCTTACTGAGCGGTGTGTGCCAGTTTCGGCCCTCGGCGGCCCTGGCACACTTGTCTGCCAAGCTAAAGAGCTCGGAGACATCTTGCACGTCATGTGTGGCCAACTTCTCGAGCATCTTCCTGTCACGGACACTTTGCCGAAAGGTGAGGATGACGGACACGTTGGAGATGCGGGGGATGGTGTTCCTGACCTGGGAGAAGCGCTGGATGAATGAGCGCAGCGACTCTCTCGGTTGCTGCCGTATGGTGTGGAGTCGGCCTCCATGCTGGGTCGGACGTAGGAACTCCCAAAGTTGGTCGTGAACTGTCGACACAACTCTTCCTAGGAGGTCATAGACCCCTCGGGCAAGTTCATGAGCCATGACCAGGTTGACCCGATCAAAACTACGGGGAAGTAGTTGGCCATGATGGCCTCATTCCCTCCTGCAGCTAGGATGGCACTAGATAGATCTGCAAGAACTCGACGGGGTTGACCGTCCCGTCAAACTTCTCTGGCAAGTGTGGCTAGAACTTACGCGGCCATACTACCATACGAAGGTGCGGAGCCAGAGCCATGCAGCCTCCCACTGAGCTTGGGGAGATGGGGCTCTGGCCCGCGTAACTAGGGTGCACGGTACCTGGGTACCATACTCCTCCCCGAGACCTTGATGCCACTCGCGCTGTCGCTCGATGGTGACGCGGCCATCTTCCTTCCGACGGCGACGACGGTCCAGCTCGCCCCTGAGGTCGGTGGTGGGTTGCCTGGACATTGCCATCGAGTGGGTTGTCGCCGTCCTGTAATCCCTTGTCAGGTTACGGGGCGGCAGCTGTCCCGTCCCTGGTCGCCGTCTCCGGTGACACGGCGAGTTGAGCGTGGCTACGACCAGGTAGTTGACGTCGTTGCGCCATTGCTCGGCAGCGAACGGGGAAGCTCCCGCATTCAGTGGGTTGTGCAGGAGCGAGCGGGCTGCTAATAGCGCGCTTTCTAGACTAGCTTCGGTCGGTGCCTGTGACGCTGTGGCCGTCGCTGCCGAGGGCTGCCAGACGGCAACGGGTACCGTCGCTGTAGGTGCCGACGCTAGTGCAGAAGGCCCCGGTCTAGGACCTGGGGACACTTCCTGCTCACTCTACCGCTGGCGGCGCGAGGGACGGGAGGAACCTCCGGAAGACTAGATGTTCACCATTGTGGGTCACGGACAACTTCAAGGACCAAAAGCCCCTACTTAGCATGCCAAATGTCGAAGTATTTGCTACCACACTTTCCCCGGTCTGCTCGGAAGCAGCCCGCGGAGGTTCTTTTTTCGGTGGGGCTAGAGGATCACGAAGTTCTAAGCACAATGGCGAGATGGACACGAGGATTTACGTGGTTCAGGCCGCCGGAACGTAAAACCCTACGTCCACGGGAGTGCTTGGTGAGTTACTTGCTCGCATATGAGAATGAGTTGGCTGGGTCGCGAACCCCTTGCCCGAAGGCTGCCCCGGTCCTTTTATAGCTCAAGGTCGGGGCAATTACAATGCAGCATGGGGCTCGGCAGGTGGCCCCGCGGCTATCTATGCCTATACATGATCTAGGCATTTACAGCTACACGTATCGCCGTTGTTGGTGGAATTACGGTGTGTCGCCTGTACCGTCGGGCACCTCTGTCCGGGTAGCAAGTGATGATGAAGTCCCCGTCTTGTTGTCGCGTCTCTTCGCTCTGTTACACGGCTCTGTACCGTTGGGCGGCACTGTTGCACCGTCACGCCTCGCCGCCCTCTCTTTCACCGTAATGGTCCGCAGATGGGGGAAAGAGGCGTGCGTCGTGCACCATGCTTCTGGGGAAGACGCAAACCTTGAATGCTTGGCCTAACAGAAAACCTTCCTCTTTACTCCTTGTCCATCTGCCCATTACCTACCGGAGTGACATTCAGGCGGATGGCCTCCGAGACACGTGTCTCCACCGGAGCCATCTTGTGGAGCAGTGGGCGGTCTGGAGTTGTTGGGCACACGGCAGCTCCGGAGCCCTCCCATGCTGGAGTTCGGTTCGGAGCTGCGGGACACATGGCATATCCAGAGCCTTCCCTAGGGGGAAGGTACGCCCGGAGTCACTGCCCACGTGGAAGCACTGGAAGCCTCCACGATGGAGGTCAGATCCGGAGTTGCAGGACGCGTGACACCTCCGGAACCCTCCCCGGCTGGGGGGTGTGACTCGGAGGTTCCGGATACATGGTAGCGCCAGAGCCCTCTTGGGTGGAGGATGGGGTCCACCATCTCTAGACGGGTGTCGGCTCCTCAGCCACCCTCGGCTGGCAGTCAGGCTCAAGGCCTGAAGAAACGTTGCAACCCTGGGACAGCCCATGGGGCATAGAGCGCATGGTTTACGCTGGGGCCCGCCTAAGCAGGGAAAGCGGGGCCCAGGTGCTTTTTACCCACTACGCGGGGGTACCCGGTTCGCAGGGTACCAAAAGTCTTCCTGATTGCCCGTGATCGCGAATCATATCTCACACTTCCTATGGTGTGTGTCCAGGGGATCACTATGAGGCCTTTACATTGCACGACCAAATCCTTGTACACCCGCTAAGGTTTCACCGCTAACAGCATACTTGGAGTCTATTTTACCTCCGCTGCAGAAGCCTCATCTTGCGCCACACAAACTTCTCAATGGTGTACACAAGATAGGATAGAAGTCGACTTAATTGGTCAAACCGTTCTATACCGGTCTTGTGGTGGCACGACATAGCTAGATCACAGGATATCACAAACCGGTCCTTAGAATCTACACAGGCAACCAGAAAACCCGACCCTCGTGCACACTGCAGCATCCTAATACCGACCAGGCTGCTAGATTCCTAAACTCTAGATCCCATCATCATTATCATGCAAGATAAAAACAGCTATTCATTATTCATTATTCCCACACATACTAGGCATGGTAAGCATATGAACAATACTCCCAAATCAACCATAACACCCAACCAGGTTACAAGGAGTGATCAAGAAAACCTAGAAAACTACCTAGCAATGGGATTCATATTTAAAGACATGTATGTGTATAAACTAACTAAAATCCTAAAGTAGGAACAAGATGGTCAAGGACACTCGTCTCCAGAAAGTAGTTGCTGCTCTCCGACGTCAAAGTCTTGATCTTGCAAATTAAAGGTCGGGTCCTAGACGGGATCTACCCAATTCGTTGTACATATAGCCAAATAACAAGAAAACAATAAGATAGGGTACAAGATGACAAAACAATATAAACACATGAGCATATCACAAAACCTACGTATTTACGTTGTTAAATATATTTGATTTAGTCATTTTTAAATGGCAACCATTTTGTAATAGCCTAGAGATTTGCTTATGATATTAAGATCAGCATTAAAAGTTTATATAAAAATTTATGAAGATATCTCAGGTAAAATCAGCAATTACTAGGGCCCTAGGTGTAGAATCAGCATGTTGTGAGGGCCAAATTGGTGAAAACAGCACTATGTAAGGGTTAGAAAATGAATTAAGCCAACTCTAGAGGTTTTTGGGTAATTATCAGCATGGGCAGGGACTATTTTGTTACATTCCAGCAAGTATCATGGCTTAAAAATGCTAAAACAGATTGTTCTAGGGGTTGTTTTGCAATTACAGAAGTTCCAGGGATGTCCATGCTAAAAATTGTGGGTTCAAGGGGTGAAATGCAAATTCAGAGGGGTCCAAGGTTCTATTTGAAAAAACAGAGTGTATAGGGGTGTTCTTTGTAAAAAAAGAAATACCACGGGCCTAAAAGTACTTTGAAGCAGGTTCTAAGGGTTGAATTGCTAAAACAAGGAGTTTCAGGGGTCTGGAATCTAATTTTCACTAAAATCCAAATTTTCAGCTAATTCGGGGTTCATACCGCAAAAATTGGGGCCTGTTCGGGTGGATCCAGAAACCCCACGGGTCTGAGCGCAAAATCTACCACGCGAAAAAGGGATTTTAATCGGAGCCGTTGGACTGGAGTCCGGCGGCTGGGATTTTAAAATCCCGAAAGGGTACCGCATTTTAATCTGTTGTTGGCTCAGATCGAACAACCCTGGGTGGCCTCCGGTCGATCCCGAACGCCGACGGCGAGTGCGAGCGGCTGAGCGCCATGGGCGCCACCGGGACTCACCGGATCTCCTCGGTTCTTCGCCTACGCGAGTTCCTACACGTTCTGAACCACCCCAATCGGAAGTGCGTCGCTACGGGAGCTCAACTAGGGGTCTCGGTGGTCCAAAGGAGGTGCGGAATTGGCGCGTGACGGGAGGCTGTGGAAACCCTCTTGGTTCTTCGGTGCTACATCGCCTCGGTGGAGATCTCGCGAAGTGTGTCCACGACGCGTTGCGGTACAAGGTGAAGGTGTAGGTGTCGTTAGGGGGGTGAAGAACCGAACGGAAACGGAAGGACATCGACGAGGGGTGGAAAACTCACCGGCGACCGGTGCGGTAGGGGTAAGAGCGGCGATCCTCATCGGGAAGGACTGGGAAACAATTGTCGGCGGCCCTGCGGAGGATTTTGTCGGGTTAGCTACATGGATTAGGGGTCTCTCGTGAGGAATTTCGTGAATCGGCGACTAACCGAGAGGAGAGCGGCGGCGGCAGGTTCTACCCGAGGCGAGGCGATCCCTAAAGACGTGCGGCGTGCTTGTAGAGTGGAGCGGCACCTACTGCCGGTGGTGGCCAGTAATGAGCGCAGCGGAGTCACCGGGGCAGTTTCCATCTCGCGTGGATTTGATTGAGGTCGTGCGCGTATGTTGAGGGAGATCGGGGAAGGGGAGAGGAAAGGAAGAAGCCGGCGCTGACATGCGAGTCCCGCTGGACAGAGAGAGAAAGAGGGGTGAGGGGAAACCAGGCTGGTGTGGGTTGGGCCGGGGCTCAAGGCCCGGGAGAGGAGGGTGGGAGATTGTGTCCAAAATGGATTCAACCCATCTATAATTTGGACTTTGACCAAATTTGAATTTTCTTTTCAAACTCAAATTTCAAATGGTTCTCTATTGTGTTTTTTAAAATCAAATTTTTCCTCCTACTACGATGAAAGGATTTCTACCTATTTTATCTACCCTTTATATATTTGAATTGTATGATATCCTGACTCCCGACTTAATAGGATTGATAGAATACTCATACCATCAAGGTAAAACTTCTTTTCCAAAACCTCAACTGCAAAAAACTCTAGAGTTAAATGTATTTGGCTCGGAGAAATTTGAAGATGGATGACCGACCGCAAAGTGTTCCCGGGTGCGCACGAGTAAAGACAAAGTACACAGAAAAGACAGTGTTGGTCTATGGGGCAGAGAGCTGCCACATCTGAAAATTGAATTTTCTGCTTCAAATTTCAACTGTGATCAACCACCACATGCATTACCAATAAGACAGATGCCACCTGATCTTTTTTCCCTCTTTCTTGTACAGTACACTTTGCCCTAAATAAGGCATGGGAGACCTGGATCATACAGTCCTAGATACAATCAAAGCATCAACAATTCAACATTCGCCTAATTCATCAAACAGATAACCAGCAATGAATCAAAAGCAATAGAACATCGAGACGAACAGAAGCAGTTGCCACCAAAACAATCAGAAAAGCTACACAGGGTTTTCTTCTGGAATTCACAACTGGCCTATTGGAGAATTATCAACTACCGGGTACTTGTCATCTGCAAGGATCCGTCCTTCTGCAGCTTTAGGCTAAGGTTGGTAAACCGTTCTCTTGAATACTGTCTTGATGCTTTCCTCCAGTCTGTTCCAGCCTTCATCATTGCCGCAAACTCATCATAGCTTATCTTGCCATCCTGAAGAACAAAACAGTGAATGTTTCAAACTAGAAATAGAAAGGAAATTAGCATGCTTCTGCAACTAGTTTGATGGAACAAAACAAACCTTATCAGTGTCCACGTCATGTATGATGGCGTTGATAACCTCTTCAGGATTTTGGCCCAGGTCATCAGCTAGTGACTCACGGAGTTCATCGATTTCGATATATCCACTCTCATTTCGATCAAAGTATGCAAATGCCTTATGCAGATGCTCGTCATTGCCAATCTTTCTAAGGTGAACAGATAGAGCAACAAACTCTCCATAGTCCAAGGTTCCATTTCCATCAGCATCAGCCTGATATAAATGCACACATGTAAATATAATGATCAGGACATGTCCTTCAGCGTTGTGCACAGAGAAACAAATGCTTATTATTAGCATTCTATAAATAAATATATCAAGCATCAATGTGAACATGTTTCACCAATTAAGGACTATCATTTTTTATCTACTATCTTATAACCAGTTTCCAATCTTCACGGGGTGTTGGTGTGATGTGAAGTGTGGTAATCCTCCATTTATGAGAGGTACGGATTCAACGTATGACATAATAGTTATGAAACCCAGTTGATAAATGCTATTGAAACGAGGTATTTTAATAATAAACAATTTAATACTTAAATGCAAATAAGTATCATGCAGTGAAGTTAAAATGATTACTCACAGCTTCCATAAGTATTTGGACATCTGCGTCAGGCATTTGGTGCCCAAGCTTATGCAGACCAAGCTTCAGTTCATCGAAACTAAGCATCTGGTCTTTGTTAAGATCCATCTTCTCAAACATATCTTTTATGTCAGCAGCCTCTTCTACTGAAAGATGATCAGCTATCACCTGCATCCAAACATGTGAGGAAGTTCAGAGCAAGCATAACATTGAAAAAAGAATTCTGTGAGGTCAAATCAGATTAAAATTTACCCTGAGTGCATGCTTCTTGAACTTGTTCATCACTGAAAATTGTTGAAGCCTGGCCTTGACAGTTTCACCCAAATTGACATTTGGAGCCTTCTTTATGTTCTGCAGCCATGGATGATCTGGAAGAAAATACAAGGATATGAGAATGGTAGTTGATTAAAATAACCGGAAATAACACAGTTATCTTGTATCGTTACAATAAAAGGATTTGCAAAATAGGACAAAAACATTATAAAAGGAAACAAACACAATGCAGTCAGCAAGTGAGAGAAATTGACAAGTACCAAGCACTTGCTGAGCTGTCAATCTCTGTTTCGCATCCGGATTGAGCATTCCCCTGACAAGATCTTTGGCATTATCTGAGACCCTTGGCCATGGATCTCTTTTGAAATCAATGACAGAACGAATAATAGCTTGAGCAACGCCCTGTTCAGTTTCTGCGTTACATGCAAAAAAATACTTTTAAAGAAAGAACATTTATCACATAAGGTCAAACCGTACTTTTTCCCAACCGTTTTACATGCAAACACAAAAAAATGAGAGACCATTTAACATGTAAGCCCAAGATGTAGGTGATTGCTACCGTGGCTCCATCTCCACAGTCCCCACCACCCACACCCAAAATAAAGATCAGAAAATAAGTGTAGCAGTTTAATATGACACATAGTGCATTTGTACTTTTGAGATAATATAGTATATTCCATTTTTTAATCATTTATTGTAGCCATGTTACTGTCAAAATCCATCATTTCAGGTACAGAACTAACCTGCCCAAAATGGAGGAACTCCACAAAGAAGAATGTAAAGAATCACTCCTGCACTCCAGACATCAACTTCCGGGCCATAGTTTCTCTTCAGCACCTCTGGGGCCATATAGTAAGGACTTCCAACAATCTCTGTGAACCTTTCGCCTATACAAAACCAAAATCAGCATGTTAGAAGAATAACAATATGCAACGGCAGGCAGCAGAAGCTATAAGAGAGACCACGTTAAATCTAGGTTCCACGATGATACCGTCAACAGATGATCCATTAAGTGAAATGAAAAACAGCCATAGGAAACAAGGCATTTTGATTGTACCTGGAGTGAAAAATACAGACAGGCCAAAATCAATTGCCTTAAGAGCTGATGTTTCCTTCTTGTTTGCAAACAAGAAGTTCTCTGGTTTGAGGTCCCTATGCATCACTCCATGCTTATGGCACACCTGACATTGTACATGGGAGAATGGAAGCGCAAGTTAATTCACCGTTCAGCAAAAATCTAATCACCAAGTTGAATTGCGACTTGCGAGAGAATAATGGTATAAGCTACAAGCCATTTGTACTTGCTGTCCAGTAGTAACGATTGTATCATGAATTCATCAATGAACCTGCACAGACACTGAAGCCAAATCTCACCTGCACGACCTCGACGATGGTCTTAGTGACCAAGGCGGCAGCGCGCTCCGTGTAGTGTCCCCGTGCGACGATCCGGTCAAAGAGCTCCCCGCCCTCGCAGAGCTCCATGACGAGGTGGACGGCATTGTCGTCCTCGTAGGTGTCCCTGAGGGTGACGATGTTGGGGTGCTTGGGAAGGTGGCGCATGATGTCGACCTCCCGGCGCACGTCCTCGACGTCGACAGGGGTGCGGAGCTTCTTCTTGGAGATGGACTTGCAGGCGAGTGCCTCCCCCGTGTCGCGGTCGGTGCAGAGGTAGGTGACCCCGAACTCGCCGCGGCCGAGCTCCCCGCCCAGCTCGTAGCGCGCGGCGATGTCCCGCCCCGTGGGCTCCCGCAGCACCACCAGCCTCGGCCCCGGCGGCGCGGACCGGTTGTACTCGACGGAGAACGGGTTCGGCTTCTTGCCCTTCTTCTCCTTCGGCTGCTTTGGCTTCTTGCCGCCGCCATCGGCTCCGGCCGGCGTCACGCAGCAGTTGCCCATCCCTCGCAGCCAAGATCCGGCCCCGAATCAAGAAACCAACCCGGCCCGAGGAGATCTGCGGGGGGCAAGAGGGGGAGAGAGGGAGGCCAAGCAACGAACAGCGCGTGTTCGGTGTGCGCGCGTGGCGTGGGTTGGAAGAAGGCGGCGAGCGAGGAGAGGGGTGTTAAATCTCGGGGAGGGGGAGTTCGGTGTAGACGGGGTCAGCGGTGGCGGCGCCTTGCCTTGCCTGGCCCGTGTGGCCGTGTGGGTGGTGGGAACTGGACGTCTGGCCCGCGGTAAAGCAAGCAAAGCCAACACGACGGACGGGGGCCGCGGCGAGCGAAGGAGGGAGACGAGACAGGATGGAGGGAGGTGGTCAAACCACGCCCTCTCTCACCACTCTCTTTCTCTCCCCTCTCGTTTTCCCCCTTTTTCATATCTCCACCCTCCGTGTTCACTTTCATCTTACCTCACCGTTCGAAGAAAAAAACGTTCATCTCATCTCGTTTGTGAATTTCGATTTTAATTTTTAAAAGAAAAAACTTCTCCCGATTTGGTGCGTCGGTCTATTTATGTCGAAGGAGACTTCGGGGAAAAGCGTTTCCAAGGGACTGAAGGCAAAGCGAAAGCGGGTTAGGTGTGTGGATTAAGAACGGCATAATAACACGCAGGGTTCGTGCGATCCGCCGCTGCCTAATCAATCATAGCGGACAGGTCGACGTTCCCGACGTGTGCAAAAGCGCGGTACGAGTAGTGGCGTTTAAGCACGAAGACCGGAGATGTGGGGTAGAGTGAGTGGGGTGTTCAAACCATGTGGGGTGGTCACGAAAAGTGCCTCGTGAATATTTTCACGGGATGAAACGCGTGCATTAGTGTGGAGTGGAGACTTCCTTCGCTTGGTTCCAGTCGAATCGAAGCGATCATTAGTATATGATGACGAGGTACTTTCGTGTAGCAAACGGTCGTTGAGTTAATGGCCGGCTAAGAACTCGTTTGGATGAAGGGTCATTTTTCTTTTTTTTGAAACTTCCGTACAGAAATAATCTGCCGGCTCAAAACGGAAAGTTTTTAGTGAAGCTGGTTGGGATTCAGATTCCTTCCTCGCACGATAAGGAACCAGATCTCTTATGAAATTTCGACATAATGCATTTTTCTGGTCCTGCGAAAATTTCAACTCGTGTTATGTTATGTCAGCAGCACAGCACCGCGTTCCCCTTTTCGCTGCTGCGCGTCAGCTCTCGAGCTGCCGGGGACGCATGGTGCGCCTTTAAGTGATCGCCGATCACGGGTCGGCGTCGACAGGGGCCGGGCGTCGATGTTCCCGCTTCGCGTCGCGCCGCTTTCCGATCGCGCGAGCTCGCTGTTTCCCCCTGATAAAGCGCCCGGGCCTGAGGGGATCTGCCGTGCCAGTGGCCCGAGACGAAGGGGAAAAGGACGCGACGCGACCGGTCCGCCGTTTCACACCTGACCTCGCCCCCCCCCCCCCCCCCCCACACACACACCCTTCGTTCTTACGTCCGCAACGGGACGTGTCGGTCGTACCGGTGTACCACGCGCATGCGGCGTGGCACCGCATTGCTTTGCTCATGGCATGGCGATGATGAACAGGATCACGTGTGGCAAGCTAGCAGCGCGGCAGGAAAAAGCTCAAGTATAGTGAGACTTCCGCGGTTTTTAAAAAAACGATTATTATTAGAGATGAGTTTTGGCTTGAGCAGCCAATCATCTTGGCTGGTAACACCGCGGGCCTGATCGTGTAATGGAAGAACAGTGGATCAGGTCGCCGTTTCGCTTCTGAGTTCTTCCTTCCGAAACGAGCCCATGCCGTGCCTGACGGACGACTTCCAGAAATGGACGTGCAATCGAGGATGGTGCGGGGTGCGGTCTGCGGTCAGCCAGGGAGGGCGGTTGGTTTGGACGGATCGCACCGGACGCCCAGCGACGCGAGACGAGACGAGACGGCGGGTTAGTTCAGGTGCAGCGGCGGCTTTGCTTGGTGATAATCAAACGCTGCCGGTGCCGAGGTTTCCAGTCATGTGGAGCGTGTGATTAGAAAAAGAGAGAGAGGAGGAGCGGAAGAAGTCGTGAGTCAGCGTTACCATCTAGAACCGTCAAACTGCGCGGTTTCAGCGGGACGTTGCAACGAAAAGAAAAGTAATCGTAGAAGTATGATGCTTAGAGTGTGCAGTCGACGTCGCTCGCCGAGTCGTGGTCAAAGGCCAGAGGGAGCACCGGTTGGCCGTTGGCGTGCGCGGACTGCTCCACGAAGTGCGGGAGGCCGGAAGCGGCAGACGCGGAAATTGGCGGAGTTGCGTCCTTCGCCTTCTGGCTGGACTCACTCGCAGCCCATGGATCCGTCTACAGCTATAGCCCAGGTAACTGAAATTATAGCCCGACGTCCAATGGACCGTGAAATGGTCCATGTCCGAAAACAGGTTCTGCCACCAAGAGACGTGCTGGATCGGACCACTGACAGAGCCAGTGCTTGTTTGTTAGTTGCTCTTGGTTTATTCGAATTTTTTTATTTTTGGCACTGTTGTTAAAGAAATTAATATTAATAACATTTTAAAAAAATTTACAAAACTAGCCACCCTATCGTCCACGGCGTGAACCCGATTTATCCACGTGGACATCCTGTCGTCCACGCCGTGGACGATTGGGCCACGTCTGCAGCCCTATCATCCACAGCGTGGACGACAAGGCCACGTGGATCATCCTGTCGTCCACGCTGTGTACGACAGGCCATGAAGGCTATTGCTCTTTGCATCAAATATTATAAGATTAGGTTTTAGCATCCATTTAAAAATGCTTAGAGACATTTTACAAAATGTTTTTATAGAATTTAATGTAGTATATTATGTTATGATTTTATGTAAGTTATTTAATTTTGATTTTTGTTTAATAGATTCCAGTGTTTTCAAATCGGACGACTAATCGCGATTAGTCGTCCTTATCACCACGGTAAGCCCGATCAGACCGCCCGACGCGATTAGATCGACTAGAAGGTTAGTTGGTCTATTAGTCGTCCGATCAGCCCGACTAATCGGGCGACTAGGTGGTTTAGGCGATCAGGACGATTTGCATAAATTTTGGCCCAACTGTCCATCCCATTAGGGTTCCTTTCTTCTCAAGCCGATTCTTTTCTCTCATTCAGTTTTCCTGCACAGCCGCCGAACGCCGCCCCTGCGTCGGACGCTCTCCCCTACGCCGGTCGTCGTGTCTCCCTTCTCTCCCCTGCGTCGGCCGCTCTCCCCTGCGCCGGCTGCCACGCTCTCTCCCCTGCACCGACCCACTCCCTTGCGCTGCCCGCTCTGTCCCATGCGCCGGTCGTCGCGCCCTTCCCCTGCGTCGGCCGCCGCGCCGTTCCCCTGCATCGCGCCGCCGACTGAGCCCCTCCGCCGCGCCGCCGCTGAGCCCCTCCTCGGGTCACTGCCTCACTGGAAAGTCGGGCACTCGAGCCGATCGGGAGAGCTGTCGCCGGCTCTATTTGAACCCAAAGTCTGAAGCTTTCTCTCTCTCTGAACTTTAGTTGATTGGGTCTCTGAACTCTGAAGATGACTTCCTCCTCAGATGAAGGTATAGCACTTTAGTTCCTCCTCAGACCTAGCCTTTATTTTGTGTTGTACATAGCTCTAATTTTTTGTAATATGTACTATCGTTAGATGTGAGTCAGTAGCGGCGTTTTTTGGTGGAAGTGAGTGTTCCCCAACAAGAAGGGGCCAAATCTGGTGGCGCTGCTAATGCCACAGGTGAATCAGTTGCGTCTGCTTCTTCTACTGCAGATCGTTCATCCATTGCAGATAAGACAATAGATGCATTATCAAAAGAAATGGCTGAGATGGCTAAGGATCCTAAGAGGAAGGCTCGATCTTCGGATCCAGGATGGAAGTATGGATTTTGGCCTGATTGTTCAAAGAAGAAGATGGTTCAATGCATTTTTTATCTTAAGGTTGTCCCTTCAGGAATCAAAAGGTTCAAACAACACTTGGCTGGAGGGTTTGGTGACGTCGGGAAGTGCCCTAAAGCACCCGAGGTGGTTAGGAAGGAAATGGCAAACTATTTGAAAAAGAATGCAAGAAATAAGATTGTACGATTGGAATGTGAAGAGGAAGATAAAGGACAGGGAGTAAGAAGATGCACAGGAAGTTGCTGAAGAGGCAAACCCGACACCAATTTCTCGCACAAAAGGAAAGCAAATTAAGAAGAAAACTGCTCAAACTTCTATCAGTTCCTTCACGGTCTCTGCTCCTGTGAAACCACAAACTCAGAAACATTCAAAGTCCATTAGCTCTTTGCTTTGCAAGACACCAGAAGAAGTTGTTGCAGAAAGGTTCAAGTCTAAGACGACTCAACCCAGGTTTGAGCACCTCACAAAGAAAGGTAAGGAGTCCAAAATGGTTGTTGATGACCATGTTGCTGATTTCTTAATCGAGAATGGAATACCATTCAATGTCATTAACTCGAGAAGTTGGCACATCATGCTTGAGTCCATTGGACAATATGGTCCTGGGTATCGGTCCCCTTCATACCATGAGTTGAGGGTGTCGTTGCTTGATAGGGCCGTTGATAGGACAATGGAGTTTAGGAAAAAGCATGAGGAATCTTGGAAGGAGTATGGCTGCACTATCATGTACGATGGGTGGACCTCGACGAACCAGCGTCATATTATTAATTTTCTTGCCAACAGTCCAGCAGGGACCTTTTTCCTTGGGTCGGTGGATGCCTCAAACGAGGTAGCAAATGCAAGTATGATAGCTGACTTGTTGGAGAAGCAAATTGATAAGGTTGGCAAGGAATATGTGGTGCAAGTAGTCACGAACAATGGATCCAACTTAAAGGCAGCAGGAAGAATTCTAATGGATAGGATCCCAACTCTCTTTTGGACACCTTGTGCAACTCATTGCTTGGATTTGATGTTGGAGGATATTGGGAAGATAAAGGAGTTTAGTAGTTGCATCAATCACGCAAAGAAGGTGACTAGATTTATCTACAAGCATGGGAGATTGCTTGACATTATGAGGGAAAAAATAGGTGGAGATCTTGTGAGGCCCGCCGTGACTCGCTTTGCTACTTCATTTCTCACACTGGCAAGCATGCAAAGGCACAAGCAAGGCCTAATAAGCCTCTTTGTCAGTGATGAGTGGCATCAAAACAACTTATCTGCTACCAGGGAAGGGCAGCAAGTTGAAAGCATTGTCCTCTCTATTCCATTTTGGACAAAGGTGGAAAATTGTATAAGAGCTTCACAACCACTTCTTATTGCCTTAGGATAGCAGATGGAGATGAAACACCATCCATGCCTGAGATCATGGCAGCCATGAATGTTGCAAAGAACACCATCAAAGACGCTTTGAATGCAAAGCCACAACTGCTTAGAGAGGTCATGGATTGCTATGACAAGAGATGGGATGGCCAAATGGAGCAAAAATTATATGGGGTAGCCTTGTTCTTGAATCCATCTAAATTCTTTTCTTTAAGGGAAAAGGATAGGAGGAATGCATCAAGAGTAAGGTCCATGTTTAATGATGTTGTATGGAAGATGGTGCTTGATGAAGATGAGCAAAGCAAGATAAGTAAGCAAGCCGGTGATTATGAGAGGTCTGAAGGGGAATGCTTCTCTAAGGCATTAGCAATAAGGGGATAGAGATAAAAAATCCTAGTGAGTTTTCTCCTCAATTCTTTAAAATTAGTTTTCTTTAAAAAATAATTGTTCTTCTAATGAATTGTTCTTTAAAATGCAGTTCTTTGGTGGGGAGCATATGGTGATCTTGCATTCGAGCTTCAATGTCTAGCAAAAAGAATTGTGAGCCTTTGTTGTTCGGCATCGGGTTGTGAGCGTAATTGGAGCACATTTGCTCATGTATGCCCATCTTTTATTGTTACTGGTTTGTTGTTAGGTTGATGTCCTTTAATTGGTGGTGTTGTTAATTTGCTCATGTGTGTACGTCCATACAAAAAAAGGAATCGCTTAGAGCATAAAAGGTTGAATAAGTTGGTGTATGTTAGCTACAATCGGAAGATGGCAAATAGGTTTCAAACAATTAAAGAGCTCGGTTCAAAGGGAAAGAAAAGTAACCCCTTGCTGCTTGAAAAGTTTGAATGGGAGAATGAGTGGGTTGATGAAAGTTGTGAGGCGGGAGAGAGAACTGAACTTTGGAGTGTCGTTGATGAGGCTATTGGTGCAACTCAGCATCTAAGGGGGAGAAATCTGCCAAGGTCTGTTGCTGCCAGTGGTTCTTCTACCCAAAATACTCAAGGAAGCGTGCAAGGACACTGCCTAACACTATTTTAGAGCAGCCACAAGCTGATGAAGGATCTGATTCAGATGAAGAAATAGATAATCAAGGAGATGGAGATGGACAACACCCACCATCGACAACAGATCTATCTGTAGGAGATGGAGCCTTCCAACTTGATGATAACATGATATTTTAAACTTTTAATTAAAATGTTGCTGGAGTGCTGGACTGAAAGACTTCTTTTTTAGTTTAATGTTGAACTTAAGTACTGAACCTTAAATATTGTTGCTTGTTTATTTTATTTAACTACTGCAGTTTTTTATCTCTTCTAATGTCGAGGATCTGATTTTATTAAAGTTTGTTGATGAGCTGAGCTGAATTAAATTGTAAGTACTTCTGCAATGACTTCTCCCCCTTTTTTAGTTAAATGTTAAACTGACATATGTGTACATTTTATTTATCAGGTCTGAAATTTTAATCTGGTATGTGTACAGCATTATTTCTAGACTTCAAAATTCAAATCTGGTATGTTTTCTATTTTCTAAGCATATTTTACAGCTGCACTTAAAGGTTTGTTTGCTGGTATGTGTATTATTGCTACTATATATATATATATATATATATATATATATATATATATATATATATATATATATATAAGCATTGACTAGAAACTGCTATAAAAATTGTTGGACAACTAGGACCTCGACTAGAGGTCGACTAGGAGCGACTAGTCGCCCTATTCGACGACTAGTAGCCCAAGTCGACCTAGTCGCCCCTAGGGCGACTAGGGTCGACTAGACGACTTAAAAACATTGATAGATTCTATGTTACGAAATTTTGAATTATGTAACACAATCACAAATTTTATTATTTCTTGTTATGGATGTAAATGTAACTAAATTTAGCAAAATAATAGGAGCACTTGATTTAAAACATTCGGATACATTACGAAGTTTATTAAATTGCAAATACAGATTCTATTGAGTGCTACGGGGATATTTTCCCTTGCGCAATGTATCCGGCCCAACATCCCTTGCGCGACGTGCTCTCTCGCGTAAGCGCTCCCGTTCATCCTCTCTCGCCTGGCGAGCAATGTGTTCTTCCTCCTGAGCCTGGCGACGATACTTTTCGTCGATGCTTTGAAGTTCTTCCTGACGCTTGCACCGACGCACCGCCTGTTCAGCCGCATCCTTCCTCTCCTGCTCAACCCGCTTTTCAAACTCCATCTCGTAGTGGAACTTGTCCGAAGCAACTCTATGCACTGCGTGTACGTACTCGACGTCTTCTGGTGTTTGATCGTTGTCAATATACCGTGTGAACTTTCAGTGTTAATTTCATAGTTTTTTTATTTATTTCTACAATTTTTTATCTTTTCCTTTTCTTCTTTTCTTTCTTCTTTTATTTTCTTCTCTTCCTCTTCTCCTTCTCTTTTCTTCTCTTCCTCTTCTCTTTCTCTTCCTCTTCTCCTTCCCCTTCTCCTCTTTGTATTGTTTTTGGTGTGGGGGGATGGTCTCCGGGGCGGCTGTTTATATAGAAATCCCTGTCGTCCACGCCGTGGACGACAGGACACGTCGGTCCAACGGTCCCGTGACCGTTGGGCCGACGTGTACTTTCACGTGGGCTCCTGTCGTCCATGCTATGGACGACATCGTTCTGTCGTCCACGACGTGGACAAATCGTCCATGCCGTAGACGATAGGTAGATACTTTTGCAAAAAAAAGTTTTGGATATTTTTAATATTAAATTCTTTAACAACAGTGCCAAAAATAAAAAAATAGATTTACTCGCTCGCAACGCATCAAGGGCCCAGTTTCGTCAAGTGGACTGCGTAGGACCCAAAATGCCTTTTTCTCGAGTGTGTGTGTAGGACCCAAAAAGTGTGTGAGCCAGAGCGTGCCGCGAAGATAAGTCGAATAAAGATGGACGGGTCTTTGCCACCTGATGGCTGTAACGCCGTGGTGCCTGCCAACGATACACGGGACGGGCCCAGTGACAAATTATCCATGCGGGTCCGTTGGTCCTCTTTATCACTTCACACCAACTACCCAGATAAAAAAGGAGGAAATTTCACTTCAACTGTTCCTAATGTCGCGATGTGTTTCGATCCTTCAACCTGGACCACGTGTGTGAGGATTTTTTTTGTATATATATTTTAGGCATTTTTAAACTAAGATTAGTCGCGCCAACCACCCTGATGTGACAAAGACGTCTGATTTTTGGAAATTTGGTTTTGCATGTGTTATTTTCAAAAATGTTTAAAAGTTGAAAAATCCCGTTTCTGGACACAGCCCCATCCATCATCTGCCTCGTTCGTGCAATC
This sequence comes from Neostapfia colusana, assembly GCA_030760725.1. NCBI lineage: Eukaryota > Viridiplantae > Streptophyta > Magnoliopsida > Poales > Poaceae > Neostapfia > Neostapfia colusana. The sequence continues at coordinate 106,406,428 of JASWHV010000008.1, forward strand.
CTGCAAAGTTTGGCAGCTCCGCGGAGCCTACTGTAAAAACAGCAGTAACTTCAGAAGAGCGGCGAAGTAAAAAGGCTGGTTTTGAAATGGGTTGCCGTTGTAGCTGCCTTCCTTGTCTCGGTACCCGTTTCCAACGGTCCTCAGCAGCATGTCTCTTTGATTTCAAATCTTGAACCGCAGCAGTACGTATTATGGCTGGATACAGATACAGTGCGGGACGCGTCCGACGCATTCGGCATTACCTGCGTGTCACCCTTTTAACATGCCACTCGCCACTAGGTTGCGATCTTGATGCGTTACGTTTCGTTGAACTCGATGTAGTACTCGTACATGAGTACAGGAGGGACGACCGGAGGCGCTCCGAGGATTTTGAAGTTCGAAACGTTTAGAAACTTATCCCTTTTTGTGAGCTGAATGCAGTGGTCTTTCTTTGAGAACGTTCTGTGTCGAACTCCATTTTTATTCGGCCGGATCTCACCAAACATTCTGCTTTCCCCAGGACCCGAGGACTATTCATTTCACTCATCACAATCAGGCTTACAGTCAACTAGTAAGTCGTATTATAACAAGGCAAATATAATTACTGTTTCACATTTGATACATCACTCAGGACCTCGGATACATACCAAATACAGTAGCACTACATAGCACGCTCCAGACGGTACACTTACGCACGCAAACATAGCTGTTGTTCCGTACACGTACTCTTAATTAATTAAGATTAACCGCGCGTCCGCAGGTTTACACCACCGCGCGGGTACTTTTTTGTGTCTAGCTAAACCCCAAGCACGCAACGCAACCGTCGTCGTCGTCATCGTCGTACGCAAACCACGCAAGCACCAGCGGAGAGCTCGATCGACTCGCTCGGTTCTGACGATCAGGCCTCACGATAACCGGCGGCAGGTCTCGATGGGCGAGCCGCGCAGGCACTGGTTATGCTCGTACGGCTGGCAGCCATGCCTCATGACGCCGTGGTACCTGGGCAGCGGCCCGCACAGGCGGTTGTAGCTGAGGTCCAGCTTCTGCAGCGTGGACAGGCTGCCCAGCGACGCCGGCACGGTGCCGTGGATGCGGTTGTGGGAGAGGTCCAGGTACGCGAGCTCCTGCGGGAACACGGCCTTGCTGAGGTCGAAGTCGAGGTCGTTCCACGACAGGTCCACCTTGCCGATGGGCCGGCCGGGGACGAACAGGTGGGAGGCATCGCCGGTGAGCCGGTTGTGGGAGAGGTCCACGGTGTTGATCTCGTCCTGCGCGTCGTCGCGCGGGATCGGGCCGCTCAGCTGGTTGTAGGAAAGGATCAGCGACCGGAACTGGCCCTGCACGAGCCCCGCCGGGATGGGGCCCGTGAGCTGGTTGTGGCGGAGGTCGAGGGACCGGAGGTTGGGCAGGTCGGCGAAGGAGCCGGGTATGCAACCGGTCAGGCGGTTGTTGGAAAGGTCGACGGAGTCGAGGCTGCGGATCCGGGCCAGGTGCTCCGGGATGGGGCCGGACACGTTGGTGTGGGAGATGGTGAGGAACTGGAGGTTGGAGAGCGAGGTGAGGCAGGGCGGGATGGAGCCCGACAGCCCCGGGAGGCGGAACAGGGAGAGAGACATGAGCGCCGTCAGCCGCGCGACGGCCGGCGGTATCTGCCCGCGCACGTCGTCCGCGCCGTCGATGAAGACGTTGTTCACGCGCCCGGTCTCGTCGCACCGGACGTGGTCCCACCTGCAGCAGTCCGGGGACGCCGGGGACCACGTCGACAGCGTCTTGGGGCAGCCGAGCGACTGCTTCACCGCCAGCAGCGCGTGCAGGTCGCCCGGCGTGCACCGGGGTGCCGGCTGCGGCGAGGACAGAGCCGACGCCGCAGCGGCTGCCGCCACGAGCAGGACGAGGAGGAAGGAGGACGTGCTCCACGCCATTGTGGCCTGATGTGCTGCTGGCTGGCTGAAGTGTGGTGGAGTGTGCAGAAGTGAGGCGCACCCGAGGCGGATATATAAAGGGGCTCACGGCGCCCGCCGCGTGACGTGCTCCACGCTCTCTTCTCTCCTCTCCTCGCCTCGGTTTCTGACCCGCCCCACCACCGGGACCGGCGCGCGCGCGGATACCGAGGCCAGCCATCCAGCCGTGCGTGGCGTGGCCTGTGGCGCACGGGCCTGAAACCCGGACTGACTGCAACCGGACAATGCCGTCCCGGCGCGGCGCGGCGAGGCGAGGGAAGCATCCGCGTGGGTTCGATGCATCAATCGGCTCCCGCCCGGCCCCGCGCGCGAGCGATTGGTGCGTGCATGCGAGATCAGCGTGTGGAGCCGAGGCCTTTCGTCCGCTCTGCTCTTCGGGCGCGCACATACATTATTGGGCGTAGACGAAATTCATGTATCGGCTCAGAATACGTGCATGTGCGCGCCGATCTTCTTGAACAGGGATGGGATGGGTGTCGCCTAGTAGCCACCACCTGCCCTGGATCCGCTCGTCTCGGACGTGCTTCGCAAGGGGAGAATCGACGGACACGAATCGGGAACCAACGTTTGATTTGTTTAGGGTGTGTTTAACAAGCCGAATCGATTCGATTCTTTTGTACTGCGACTGCGAGGTTGGAATGGTCAAATCAGTTTCACATCGATTTGCTCCTCTCTCTCTCTCTCTCTCTCTCTCTCTCTCTCTCGGCATGTAGAGGTTTGGATTGGAGGCGTCCGACAGGGTTCAGGGCGGCACACGAGAGCGCATGTGAAGAGAGAGAGAGAGAGATGACTCGCTCGAGCGAAGCCTGATCGTGCCAGTCGAGAGTAGCGAGGAGGAAAAGGGGGATCCTTTCGGCCACCTTTCTGGGCTGGCCTCTCCTCGCCGGGGCCGCCCCAGCTGCGCGCCACATGGCCTGGACGCCCCCGCCACTTTCGTTCCTGCTCACGCTCTCGCGTTATGCACCACCAGTTCGGCCAAGCGTGCGCGGCGTGACGGCGGAGCACCGCGCTAAATAGTGCCATATTGTGCATGCGACGTTTTAATGTAACGCGGAGATGGAGCGCATGTTTGTGTGCGCTAGCTGCACGTTAGGATCTTTCTCCCGCCGGCGCATCCTCACTGACCCACCACTGGGGGCATCTACTGGCAGTACACACCGCCGGAATCACTTCCCTGCTGCAAAGCAGTGCCTTCAAAGCATCGCCGGGGTGGGGCCAAAGTTTCTTTTTCCAGATCAGTGATACCATTATCATCATCATCATCTTGTGAATGGACAGTGACTGGTGGCCATCATCAGCCTTCTTCGACCCAATCAACGTGACGCACACGCTCAAAGCCACGGACAAGATCTACCTATAGCGCTAACGTTCCCGTGGTAAAACAAGACGTGCGCCGCTGTAACTAACCGGATACCTTCATAAAAGGATTCGGCGGTGACCGCGGGTGATAACCGCCGCCTGGTCGGCAGTTTGGCACCCGTACGTAGCCGTAGGATGTTCACGTGCCCGTGTGCGAAACGAAAAGGTTCACTACACGGCGGCAGGGAGGCAGGAGCTAGCCGCCAGCCTTTAACGGCAGCACGCACAGGGATGACAAGTAATTGTCCGCGCGCGATTTGCCTCGGCTCGGGCGCCGGAGTAGGGTAGCACCAGAGTAGCTTTCCGATGCGTCGCCACCCAGGCCATTCACTCGCGGCCGGCAGGCTCAGCTGATCGCGTCCCCGCCACGTTATCACCCGCCCGGCTCGATCCGAGCAACAAGTGAGCGACACCACAGATGCATGCATCCGCGCCCCGAGATCCACGGGACGGGATCGATCGGAGCCGATCCAATATATGTACTCATCATGAGTTCGTGGCAGCAACACGGCCACACCGCGACGAGCGATCGCTCTATCGCGCGACCACCGCTCCCCCCGTCACGCGAGTCGCATCGGCGGGTCATCACGTCCCCGTCGAGCACGAGCGGCGGGCTCCGATCTTTCCTCGCTGTTGCCGGCTCGCATCTTTCCGCGGAGACGGACACGTAGCCCTGCCGCCCTGGTTCAGAAGCTAAACTAGCCGACTGCTCGTACGAGAGCGTACTTTAAACCGGGACAAACCGAGCACGCGGCACATGAGATGCTGGCGGCTGGACCGTGGCCGCCGGACGGACGCGCGGAGATCGAGGGAGAACGAAAACACGATGAAGCATGTTCGTCGTCCTGCGAGACTTATTAGCCGGCACGTTATAATATTCCCCTATTTTCTTTTTAAAAAAGTTCATTTTCAGCAACAAGCTCAAAATAATCGGCGCCTCGAGATCGACGGGCTAGAGAATGAAGGAATAAACAGAGGTTACTCTAATCTAGTCACGGGGAAACATGCACGCACGAAGGCCGGTTTAAGAGCGAGAGCGTGCTCGTCTCGGAGAAAACAAATAGATCGAGCAAGAGTTTATGCTAGGAGGCAAAGTGCTGGTCTGTAGGCGCACTGGGATCCGACTGTTTATCCGTGAGACAAAACGGGTGACAAAGCGGTAGATACTGTACCTGGTATCCGAGATACCTCTGTTTATGAACGCAATGTTACGGTCTTTTTAATGGAAGTGAGCGAACGACGATAAAGCTTGAGCTTTAAAGGCACTATCGAGTACTACTTACCTGATATAAAATGCCGGCCGACGAGCTATTATTTAACGACATGGAGGAAAGCCAGAGCCCAGAGCCAAATCCAAGAGGAAGGGAAAAAACGTAATGAAAGCCAGAACGGATCAACGATTGCAGGCGAGAAAATTCGGTCAGCGCGTAGTGTTAGAACTTAGAAGATTGTAGAGTTTGGGACCAACGCCACCAGATTCCTCGCACGATCGTTCTTGGCGCCTCAGTCATGTCGTGTCGGTGCTTCTGGTAGACCCACGCGACGTTTCTGCGACCAGTGCTGTGATTCTTCTGGACTGAGAAAGAAGGGACTGCATATTCTAGGGTCTAAGACTGCTCGCACTCGTGCACCTCTATACTCGATGTCTAAAAGAATATTCTTACCTTTTTATAATTAACTTTAAATATTCTCAGCTTTACAGTTCAATTTTCTGCACTCGTGGACCTCTAAATCAAAACTCTATATCAAATATCATCTATTTTATATTACATAACACAACTAACTCATATTTATATTATTTCATATAACTATGTTTATATTAATAATATTACTTATAAAAGTTATAAAAACATCAAATTTATTTTTTTGTTTCCTTCTTTTTTCTTCTTATTTTTTCTCTTTTCTCCTTTTCCCTCTCTTCTTTTTTACTTTCTCTGTTTTCCTTCCCCTATTCTTTTTTTTCTTTCCATTTCTTTCCTTTTTCCTTCTCTTTTTTTTTTCTTTCCTTTCTTTCTCCTCTCTTTTTCTTTCTTCCCTTCTTACACCGCTTTTTTACCGGCTGCTCTAGCTGAGCCGCTGTGGGGACTGCAACGGCGCGCGGGCCGCTTAATTCGCGGGTGCGGGCGGTATAGAGGCCCCGGTGCGGCCAGCCTAATCTCTTGATCACGCTATAGTCAAAATGATAATTCAGATGCGTTTGCATCGGTAGTAGTCGTCCTCGAGTTTACTCGAGATGAACGACGGATGATCCGCGAGCAAATGGCAAACACGACCACTTTCTGTTTAATTTGCAGTGGAAACCAGAAACTGATATGTGTGCACCACTACAGGAAACAGGGCAACATACGACAGCCAGTATAACATACGACGGCTAGCTGTCGTATATAAATTTACATACAACGGTCAGCCGAGGCTGTCGTATATAAGTTTATAAACGACAGTACAGCCGTTGTTTAGTACGTGACTGTCGTATATAACTGCTATATATGACAGTCAACCCTAGGCTGTCGTATATAGCAGTTATATACGATAGCCAACCCTAGGCTGTCGTATATAATAGTTATATACGACAACCACACCGAGGCTGTCGTAAATAAGGCTTAAGGCTTATTTACGATGGCCCATGGTGTGGCCGTCGTAAATAAGGCTTATATACCCGCGGGGGCTCGGGTCGGCGCGGGCATTCACGCCCGCGCCGACCCGAGCCTGAGCAGCCCTAAGCGCCCCAGCCGCCGCCCGCCCGCCGCCGCCAGCCGCCGCCCGCCGCCGCTAGCCGCCGCCCCGGCAGCCCCCCCGGCCGCCGCCCCCGGCCCGCCAGCCGGCGCTCCGGCCACCACCCACCGCCCGCCCGCCGCCGCCCCGGCCGCCACCCGCCCGACAGCCGCCGCCGCTGCCCCGGAGGTCCCCGCCCCAGCCTCCACCCCGCGCTGTGCGCCGCCGCACCGTGCCGGTCCGCCTCCACACGCCGTCAGCCGCACCGTGCCGCGCCGCCTCCACCGTGAGGTAAGTCGCCCGCCTCCCTCCCCATCTAGATAGTTTGGTTTTTTAATTACCAATTATTTATATTATGCTTGTTTGTTTTTTATTGTTTAGTGGATAATTTATTAGATTTAGATGAATTGATATGCTTAGGTTTAATTATTGCCCAGTTTTATTTGAATTGCTAGCTAGGTGTTTTTTAATTGCTTAGAATTGATAAGCTTGTTAACTACGGTAATTATGTTTGTTTAGATGAGTTGTTAATTGCTTAGATAATTAATGCATATGAGTTAATAGTTTAATTGATTATTGTTACGATTGTTTGAGTGTTTAAAAGTACTATATGTACATAAATGGGCTTAGGGCCCGATACGACCCATTTAGTGGTAACGTATACGTCTACAAAAGCACGATGTGAACAACCTAGTCCGCCTCGCCCTACCCCCTCCCCCCCCCCCCCCCCCGCGGCGTTCGGCCTCCGATCCCCCATCCCCCTCCCCCCCCCGCGGCTTAGCCAACGCTCGGCCTCCGACACTCTACCGCGGAACTGCCAATCCTTCGGCGCTCGGCCTCCTCCGCCGCGGGACTGTCGATCTGCCGGCACTCATCGGCCTCCACTGACCGGCTGCCGCGGATCTGCCGGCGCTCAACCTCATACGAACGCAAGATCCTGTGCGCGGGCGCCGCCGCCGCCTCCCTTGTGTGCAAGCGTCGCCGCCGTATTCACCTGCCTTACGCCGGGATCTAAGGCGATGGGACGCCTTACGATCCCCAGGCGCCTTACCGCTTAAGCGACGCTTAAGCGATGCCTTAACAACTATGGTTCTTTCCTTCTCTCTATTGTTCTTTCCTCTCTCTCTTTGAAATCACTCAAAAATGAAAGATTGACATAAACCTTTACAATATGTGTCACCCGTTTCGAACCAGCCCGTCTCACACGTGTTACGCATGTGAGGCGTGTAGGTTCGGAATTGTCCCTTTTTGGAAGCCTAGGAGTGACCGAGAGGGCGTGCTTATAATGCGACGCGGGGTTTAGATTTGGATGTAGTTTCGAAAGCGTAACCCTAATGTTCTCCGCTGCTCCATTTTTGGACATGCAGTTGGAGAACAGCGGGGTTATGCTGCCGAAATTTCATCTGAATCTAGACCTCGTGTCTTGTTATAAGCATGTTCGTCTCGGTCACTCTTGGGTGGGTTTAGGACCTATCCTTTCCAATAGATATAGGTCCGTGATATAAATAAATAATAAACTAACTATAAATTCTTTGACTTAAAACTGCAGAGTTAAACATGAGTGAAGACCGTAGTTGGATGTATACCGGTTGGAACAAGGCAACAGTTCACTCAGATGAGTGGTATGCCGGGACAGACGACTTTATTGATCGAGTGTTCTCGTTGTCTATGACCGATAAAGTTCGTTATCCATGTGCGAAATGCCGGAATACTAAGTTTTTGGACAAAACGACATTGTCATTACACTTGTGCAAAAACGGTTATATGCCATATTATGAGGTCTGGAGTTTCCACGGCGAGTCTGCTCCTCGAGCCGTTCATGTAGATGTTACAAGATATACAAACGGAGGATCCGTCCACAAATGAGGCAGACGTATTCTTTAATCTCTTGAAAGCTTCTGAAGAGGTGTTGCATGATCATACTGAAATGACTCTTCTTACTTACATGGTCAGATTTATGGCAATCAAATCTTAGTATTTCTTCTCTAATAATTGCTACAATGATATGATGAAACTTATCAGCGATGCTCTTCCACAACCTCATAAACTGCCCAAAGATATGTATCACTCAAAGAAATTACTATCTGGACTGGGTATGAAATATGAAAAAATTGACGTGTGCCCAGATAACTGCATGCTATTTTGGAAAGAGCATGATAAAGAGAAGAATTGTTTAAAGTGTGGAAAATCGAGGTTTGTCGAAGTTGTCAATGACGATGGTGATAAAGTAATGACAGAAGTTGCACATAAGCAATTGCGTTACTTGCCTGTGACACCTCGGTTGAAGCGGCTGTTTCTTTCTAAAAGATCTGCCATACACATGAGATAACACAAAGAAGTTGTGCGTGAGAACAAAGATGTGTTGACTCATCCGTCGGACGGTGATGCATGGAAGTCTTTGGACTCTTTTGATCCTGCTTTTGCTAGTGATGCAAGAAATGTTCGCATCAGGTTAGCGACGGATGGTTTTTTACCTTTCAGTACAAATTCCACACCATACTCCTGTTGACCCGTATTTGTTATTCCGTACAACCTACCACCTTCTCTTTGTATGAAGTACGAGTTTATGTTTCTTAGCCTCATTATACCAGGACCAGATCATCCGGGATCACGTATCAATGTGATGTTGAAACCATTGATTGAAGAATTGAAAACGTTGTGGATTGGAGTTGAAGCGTATGACTGTTACAAGAAGCAGAAATTCAACCTTCGAGCTGCTTATTTGTGGTCTGTCCATGATTTCCCTGCGTACGACATGTTTTCTGGATGGAGCACACATGGTCGTTTGTCGTGTCCCATATGTGTGTGTGACACAGAGTGTTTTCGACTTACATACGGTGGCAAGATAAGCTACTTTGATTGTCATAGGCGTTGGCTTCCTCGAAACCACCCATTCATGCAACAAAGGAATGTCTTCAGAAAAGATACTGTTGTCACTAAGGAACCACCTAAACACCTAAGCGGGTGTGAAGTATCCGATGTGTTGGACTCACTAGTTCATGATGAAGCTCGCCCTGGATTCTTTGTAGGTTACGGAAATATTCACAACTGGACTCATGGGAGCTACCATATGTGAAGTCATTGATACTGATGCATAATATTGATGTAATGCATCAGGAGCGTAACATGGCCGAATGTATCATAAGCACGTGCATGGATATCACGGGTAAAACGAAAGACAACTTAAAGGCTCGAAAGGATTTGGCCGAGATTTGTAATCGATCTACTCTTGAGCTCTCTAAAAGCGGTGGTAAGCCACGTGCTTCTTTCGTGCTTCGACCTAATGAAAAGAAACAAGTTATGGAATGGTTGAAAACTTTGAAATTCCTAGATGGTTATGCTGCTAGTCTGAGACGAGCCGTGAATGTTAAAACGGGAAAGCTCACTGGGTTGAAGAGTCATAACTATCATATAATAATAGAAAGACTCTTACCTGTTATGTTTCGGGGATTTCTGGATGATGCGGTGTGGAAGGTGTTAGCTGAGATATCATTATTCTATAGGCAGTTATGTGCCAAAGAAATAACGAAAGACATGATGGAGAAGTTAGAGAAGGAGATACGTGTACTTTTATGTAAGATGGAAAAAATATTTCCTCCTGGTGTCTTCAATCCAATGCAGCATCTTCTTATACATCTTCCATTCGAAGCAAAAGTTGGTGGTCCTGTGCAATATAGATGGATGTACCATATTCAAAGAGCATTGAGATATTTGAAAACTATGGTTGGCAACAGAGTAATGGTTGAAGGGTGCATTGACGAAGCATTTACTCTAAAGGAAGTAGGTTACTTTTCTAGTTTCTACTTTGCAGAGGAAAACAATGTCAATACTTCGGCAATGCGATACAATGTAGATGACAAACCACCAGTTAGTGATCTCTCTATTTTTGAATCGAGGGGAACTACTGTTGGCAGCAGCACATCATACGATTTTACTGAAGGAGAAAGGACTGCTGCTTTACTCTACATGTATGCTAATATCGATGGCATGGAGAAATATTTCGGGTAAGTGTTTCTCTTACATTTATGATGATTATTGTATTTACCAATACATGTATGCTAATGTCGATGGCATGTGTTTTGTGTATACAGTGAGTTCCACAACCAAAACTAGAAACATAAGCATCAACCAACGAGAAAGCAAGTAGAAACGATGCGACGGGCTGGAATTAATGGAGGGCCTAATTTCTTATCCTGGTTTCGAGCTTATGTATCAGCGAACACAGACATCCATCAAGATTTACGACAACTATCTTATGGATTAGTAAAAGTTAGAAGCTATGATCGATATGACGTAAATGGCTTCCGATTCTGTACAACTCAATTCGAAACTCTTCGTCCTCTCGCAGCAACATCAAATTGCGGAGTTGTGACGAGAGAAATCGACTCACAAGGGAAAGAAACCAATTATTATGGAATCATTAACAAAATTCTGGAATTTACTTTCGCTGGCAATAAAGAACTTCGAGTGGTGTTCTTTGATTGTGATTGGTTTGATAACAATCATCGAACTCGAGAAAATCAATTTGGCATGGTGGAAGTGAATCACAACGAACGCTTACGAGGTTTAGATACATACGTTCTTGCACATCAAGTGGAACAAGTGTATTATCTACCTTATCCATGTAAGAAGATTAGCACTTGGTGGGTGGTATATAAAGTGAATCCTCGTGAGCGCTTGTATACTCCTGGAGATGATGGTTATCATGATAGTGGAGACACTGAAGAAGTTTACCAAGACGAAGAGTTGTCAGACTCTTTTATCGTCGAGTCTGGTGCAGAACTCGATAACTTAGTAGGAGACGTTGCAGATGTAGAGACATCTACAATGCGAAAGCGGAAACGTAAACAGCTCAAGACGACAGATCGCGATGTTGATGATCGTGATGTTGATGATCATCATGTTGATGAATTTTGAAACTGATTACGAGTAATGTTCTTTTAAATGAAAGTGACATTAATTATCGCTTACATTACTTTTGAAACTGATTAGCAGTAATTACTTTTTAAACTGATTAGGATGTCATCAAGCAAGGGTTCAAAGGGTTCAAAGGGGAAGAAGGCGCCGAGTGTGAGGGGTTTCCTCCCCTCGCAGGAGAGAGATGACTACTTCTACGGTTCCACTTACAGCGGGAGCAGACACACTCAGCTGTTAAGTGCGTATCCAGAGTTGCGGGACAGGGTTGTCAGTTTGCAGCGTACAGAGGTAAATTTTTCTACAATGCACAAAATTATTAAAATCACTTTTTCAATTTAGCTTACTTACTTTACCATTATAGTCTGATTCGGACTATGAATTCGAGGCCAGAGCGGCACCTCGGGAGACGGGTACGCAGCGCAGCGTGCCCTCGGGCAGCGAGCCCTCTGGTAGCCAGCCCTCCGGCAGCCACCCCCAGGGTAGTCTGCCCAGCGAGCCCGAGGGCACCCAGCCTGAGGACACGTCCGATGACCAGCCTTCTGGGTCACTAGACGTGGTGCCGCAGCGGAGGAGACGCACGAGGAGGAGTAACATTGTTGGTCCTCCACCTATACCTAGAGAGTCGGTAATTATTCGTCCGGTTGGAGACAGGTAACACATTAATAAAGTATTCATTTCTATTTGTTCTTAAAGACTATGATATTACTTAACAACTTAACAAACGACTTTTTAGTTCTTTGGAGGACCTCTCGTATGACGGGCAGAAACACCACAGGACGGTGAACGGTTGCATCGGGAACTTAGTGCGTCTGCACTACCCCGGTGCGATTGATGGACGTGCAGCTACATCGTGGGACGACTACGCGCGCGTTCCTCACCCGGAGAACGACAACCTACAGGGAGTCGTATGGGGATTTTTGGGTAAGTAACTTTCATAAATATTTGAACTTTCAATTCTTTATGTTCCTTCAAATATTAATGTGCGTATATGTCGAACTGTGTTGGCTTCCTACAGCTCAGGTACCGCCTTGAGGACCCGGCTGAGCAGATGGATCACGCCCGCTCCGTGTTCGAAGTGAACGCTCGGAAGCTTGTTATGCAAATGCTTTCGAACGCTCGGAGTCAAGTAGTTAACGACTACTTAAAGCTCCACGACCATGAGGTTGGGTCGTTCAGAGACGCCTCCTACACGTACTTGACGGAGGAGCAATACGCAGAGGTAGGTTGCGTAATCTATAAATTGTTCATATTAATTTTGCTAAGTAACACCTAATGAACTACGCATGTGTGCAGGTTAGTGTCCCTTGGTTACAGGGACGAACTAAAGATTACCGAGCCCTTTGCAGGTATTGGGCTAGCGATGAGTTCATCGCTAAGTCCATGAAGGCTCGAGATGCCAGAGGGAGCTCAGGGAAGCACGGTATGGGCGTCCGAGGTTTTGTGCGAATGACTAAACGGATGGTAAGTTTCTTGGTAGTTTTTATTATATTCATAATGTAGTATTGTTCGTACTAACATATGTTCACAGGAAAAGAAGACCGGCGTGCGACGGAGTGCTACTGCGGTCTATAGGAGAGGTCACGCTGACCCTTCTCAGCCGGAGCAGTGTAGTCAGTACGCAGCGGAGCGCCTGGTAAGTTTCATGACCTCTGAAATTATTTGACACTATATATGTTGTTGAACTTACACAATTTCATTGTTTTTTGGACTAGGTATGGGCAAGAGGCTGTGAGGATACACGGCGAAGGGTTCGATTGGGAAAACTCCCCGAACATCGACCCTCAAGCCACGTATGCAAGCGGAGGTGGAAAAGCACACGGAAGGTGAATTCATTTACTTTTATTGTTTTCAATTCAAGATTATTTAATTTTACCTTGAATTGATTCGTTTTTTTAGACTTGCCATATTCTCTGGAGTCGTCAACTCTAGGGAGGCACGGCCTGCGAGAGGCAGCTTCTCGCAGTCTTCGGCTGCAGGCTCCTCGAGCCGCCGTGTCACCGAGAGAGATCTCGAAGTCATGGCGCTTCGGGAGAGCTTGGCTCGGCAGGAGGAGGCCTTGGCGAGAGAGCGAGAGAACAACAGGGCTGCCATGGCGTACCATGCGTCCCATATGGCACAGATGCAAGCGGCAATGGAAGTAAGAAACATACAATTATAGTTTAATTACATTGCATTTCAATTAGTTTTATAAATTGTAATGTTTGAAATGGCAGGCGCTAGCTCGACAGCAAGGGCAGCAAATCCAGATACCGTTGTGGCAGCCACCTCCGTTCGTGCTGGAGCCGTCGCCACCACAGGAGCAGTTTTCTGGAGTACAGGTATAAAAAGAAAGTTACATTAAGTGGAAGTCCCAACCGCTAAGAATCCTAATGAAACAAGAAAAACAATTGTAAACTTGTACATATGCCACTTTGTTTCGCAGGGATCAGGGACGGAGGCTCAGACTCCATCGCCACAGCTAAGGGCGCCAGGTTCGCCGCGGTAGGATGACTTCTTCGCTCCTGGAGGTAGTGGAGGGGCTAGTAATCAATATATTTGTGATTTTGTTTTTATTTGTGTGGATGTCAGACTTTGTGATTGTCGATGTGTACTATTGCACTTTGTTGTGAATTTATATATCAAACTGTTTTGTTGTTGTCTTTGGATGTGTAGCTGGCCATCGAGCTAGGTTAGCCATTTTCTATTTTTTTAAAAAATGGAAAAGCTTATATACAACAGCCTGTATAGTTTATATACAACGGCCTCTATACAGGGCCGTCGTAAATAAGCTTAAATTATATACGATGGCTGGGCGAGGCTGTCGTATATAAGCTCTTATATACGACAGCCACGGTCCAGCGGCTGTTGTATATAAGCCCTTATATACGACAACCAGGGCCCAGCGGCTGTCGTATATAAGGCCTTATATACGACAGCCAGGGCCCAGCCGTCGTATATAAAGGCCCTGGCCCACTAGGTCAAGTCCACGAAACGGGCCGTTGTATATAAGCGTCTGTCGTATATATACTGTTATATACGACGGTACCATCGTATATAACTATATATACGATAAAATATATACGACGGCCACAAACCGTCGTATATAAACAGCTGTCGTCGTATATAAATTATATACGACGGCTTCTGCTTTATATACGACGGTTTTAGCCGTCGTATGTTGATGGGAATCTTGTAGTGCACGAGACACATACAAACATAGAAACTCTCAATCAGATATGTGCAAGTTTCGGTGCTATGTAGCCTCCAACAACACCAAAGACACTTCATTCGATAACATGTGGAGAGTGAGCAGCAGGTCTGGTGACCAATGCTCTCGATGCACGAAGAAATACGTGTGGTGCATAGGGTTGAAAACGGATCGGATATATTCTGATACATCCGGTACTGTCTTTGAAAATATCTTATCCGTATCTATTTTTTTGGATATTTTTCGGATTCAGATTCGGATTTTGATATTTGACTTCGGATATCGGATCAAAAATGGTTTTATCACATATCCGTCCGTTTTGTCGGATATCCGTTTTTGATCGGATATATCCGAATGTGTCTAAATCAGATATCCGACCCAACTAGTGTTTTGGGCCTTAGCCCGTTTTCTCCTTAACCCTAACCCGGTCACCCTATAGGCTGCAGCCGAGCCCGAGCGCCCGAGCCCCTCACGGCCTCACATCAGTCGTCGCCCTAGCCCCCGCCCCCAACTCACGAATCCCCACCGCCCGCTGCCGTTCTCCTCCCGCCGGCGCCCGCCGCTCGCTGGGATTCCAGCCGACCGGCCCCGACCCCAAGAGCCTCCCGTGTCCCGCTCGCTGTCGCTGAGCCTCCGCCCTCCGTCCCCGACTGGCTGACTCCCCGAGGAGCGAGGACCCCGACGCACCGGGCTGCCCGCCGCCGCCCCAAGGGCCGAGGCCCCGTCGCCGGCCGCCGCCCCTGAGGCCCGCCCCGTCACCGACCGCCGCCCCCGACTCCCGAGCGGTCGAGCCTCTGTCAGCTGACCGATGACCGCCGCCTCCGAGCGGCCGAGCCCCTGTCGCTGACCGGTGACCACCATGATGCCGCCTCCGAGGCCCCAGCCGCCCCTGAGCCACCGAACCGAGGCCCTGTCGCCAGCCGCCGCCCCTGAGCCACCGAACCGAGGCCCCGTCGCTCGCTGCCACTCGCCCACTCTTCATTCACGTGTGCCAGACTGTCGGTGAGAAGCCTCTCCATTCTCCTCTCTCTCTTGTTAAACAATTTGCAGTGATGTATATGCTTGAATTCATTGTTTGATACTTTGATCAATGAATTAGCACTCGAAAAGATTTATAATGGCCTCTAATGCACCCACTAAAGACAATAAGGTACCTAGCAATACCTCGGCTCCAAAATCAGCTCCAACACATCGTCTTTTTTTAGAGCCTCCACCACCTCCACCTTCCGTGAATTGCCGAACAACAGGTAATAACTTAGATGAGTCATATTCTGCTGATGTAGAATGCTCAAATGACATGGACAAATATATGGTTCAACCACTCTTGAAACATAATGGACCTTTTGACATTTTAGCATGGTGGAAGAATCAGACAATGGAATATCTAATTCTATCACAAATTGCTTGTGATGTGCTAGCCACACAAGTATCAACAGTTGCCTCAGAATGTGCCTTTAGTGCCGGTGGACATGTAGTCGATCCATACCGCAATTGTCTTTACCCTGAAATCGTACAAGCTTTAATTTGTACTAAAAATTAGGTTGCAGCAGCCAAAAAAGGTGATATGAGTTTATTATTTAGTCTTTTGCATCTTTTTCCGATCATAAGAGTATTGCTTCTATTGTTGAAGATTTTGAAGTTGTTGAGACAAAGAGTATTGTTATGGATCAGGTTTGTTTATTTGAATAGAATTTAAAACATCATTACCGTATATCAACTGACATAGTTATTTAATTGTTCTCTTTATTGTTTTATAGAATCAGGAAATAGAGAGCGATCTGGATGTGATGAATGAAGACGATGAGTTGGGTAAATTATGATTTGAACTATGTGTAATCATTTGAACTATGTACGAGTTATGAACTATGTGTGAACTTGATGTAAGACATATATGTCATTTCTAGACTTATTATTTGAATTATGTGTTATTCTTTCTAAACTTCAATTATATGTGTTATGTGAGTATGTTCGTGTGATAAGTGGATGTATTATTTAATATGATGAATGTTGATATTATGTCTTATATAACGTGCTATTAAAAAAGTTGTTTCAGAAAAAAATTCCGATTCCGTATGATATCAATGTGATTCCGATTCGATTATCTGTTTCCGATATATCCGAACTATCCGATATCGAATCTGAATCTGATAATACCGTTTCCGACTCCGATTCTTAAATAGAAAAATAGATATGAAAATAGTTTAGCTTTTTATCCGACCGTATCGGATCGTTTTCATCCCAGTGGTGCAGACGACGCAATCGACCTGCAGGAAAGCGTCTCTCCTTACCGTAGCAAAACTACCTGTGCTGCCGAGAGGCTACTCGAACTGCCGGTCCGCAGGATCGACCATGGGCGTCCTCTCAACTCGTACGGGTTGCTCGACGCCGTCCACGGAAGGCTTGATGTAGAGTTCGAACATGACGTTGGTGAATATGGTGAGGATGACGAGCGCGAATGTGGAGAACGCCACGTACGTCGGAGAAAATTCCGGCATCTCGTCAGGTGACCCCCTCTTCATAACTTCTCGGTCCAGGTATGGGTCTGTTCGAAGCAAGCATGCAGTTGTAAGATGCAGCCAGTGTACATCAAGGTCGTCTTATAAGATCGCAAGTTAACCCATAAATTATGATGCATTTTTGGTGTGTATCTGGGCTACGGTTTCAGTCTGGAGGACTCGTGCTACGGTTTCATTAAACAGAGACACTGATGCATCTCAACGTACACTAGGAGTTCACGCGGCTACGCGAGGGTCACTCCTGCTAAGCGTGACTCCAATTGTTGACCCTGACGAATGATCTTGGCAACTTCCCTAAAGCTGTGGGAAACTGGGAATCCCAAGGCCGTGACCTTACATTTCAGTATTTCAACTAAGTACAATTACGTTTTATTTTCTGAGAGGCGCAGAATTATTGTTCGGAATGGGCACGTGGAGATGCTCGTAGTACACGACACGAGCAAGAGCAGAGCAGGGCGGGCGGGATCAAGAATTACCGGGAGGAGGGGGCGGCGCCGGAGGCCGCATCTTGGGCTCGGTCAGCCCCTCCAGCAGCTTGTCGAGCTCCGCCAGCCGCCGCCGCGCCTCTTCCGGCGTCTCGCGCCCCGCCTCGTCGCCCTCCTTGCCCGTGGACGAGGAGGTGACTACGTTGCGGCACGGCCTCGCCGTGCTACCTCGCAACGGCAGGAGGGAAGCCGCATAAAAGCCTCGCCCGACGACGGCGAGCGGGCGGAAGCGCAGCTGCATCCTGGCCGCCGGGAAGCGTCAGCCTGCGGACCTGCGGTGGACCGCGCGCGCGGGTGTGGATAACGATTTTGGCGAGTGGAATATAGGCCGGATGAAGCGATCAGGCCCACGATCTAATGGATCAGTTATAGGGCCTGAAAGACCATTATCACGGCCCAACTAAATACAAAAGGGTCCAGGATTTGAGATCCACACCAGATTCGTGTAAAGCGAAAGCTAGATCGCTCAGCGGAATCAGTAAGCGAGCGAGCGAGGCGAGCGGCGAGCACCGGCACCACCACCACACCGCCGTTGTGGACGCCACCCCACGCGAGGGAGCCGCGGAAGCGGGAGCGATGGCCGCGAAGGGATCAGGAGGCGAGGCGAGCCGGCCCTGGACAGCGACTAGCACCTGGGCCCCGGCCAGTGGCGCGGCCGTCGAGGACGCCGTCTCGTTCGAGACCTCCGACGAGGACGCCGAGGAGTCCCCTGCGGGCATCGTGCTCAACCGCCCGGCTCCCGACGAGGATGGAGACGCCACTCCCTGCGAGATCACTGGTGAGTCGTCGTTTAGTATTTACACGCTCAAACCATTCGAGGCTTTGGGTGAATTACATACATGTTGACGTTAATCGGATCGTTGATCAGACTCAGATACGGGTGTTGTTGTTAACCTCTGTGTTTCTTTACTCAGCATCTGAGCTGGTGAAAACCTAGCAGGGTGGTACTAGCTAACTGAACTGACCACTGCTGTATGTCTGATTGGGTGCTGAACTGTTTGCTGTGATTCCGTTAGTTTGGAAGTACTAGTATCATATCAATGTGTCAGAACCCCTTTGTTATCCGATGATACTGTTCTGAGTAATAAATTAAACGAGGTGTTGAAGATGTCTGAACCGTGTTTATGATTTTGGTAGATTTTCTACTGCAGTGCTTCTTACTACCCCGTGATCATATCAACTGTAACATGTAATTTGGTTGGTACATTAATTTGGAAATCACATCATCTCATTTTTCAGAGCTTTTAGCTTAAAATTTTCCAGAAGCCTCCTACCAAAGTAAACCTATCATGCCATGAAAAGTGCACGTGGCAATGATCATGGTTATGGTACCATTTTGAATTCTATAGTATCATACCTGATATCCTTATCTTTTCATCTTCTGTTGAACCAGTGAATTTACATCTCAACATTTAGCGGTGCAAAATTTCAAGACGTTTCACTATTTAAAGTTAGTTGCCATTTCATCCTGCTCGATACTATTGTACCTGTCATAGTCAAATTTCAACTAAGTTTTTTTGTGAAAGACTAATTTAAGGATGTTGTTCAGTTAATTTCAGGGGAATGTACGAGATTCATAGAGTCTATGTTAGAAGCACAGCTCGGATGTATGAGATATATCATTGTACCAATGCAGAGGGTACCGGCAAGGATTATCTATGTACTGTTCGTTGTGGACTTGCCACTGAAGAACCACAGCCCTCTGGTGAAGAAGGCAACACTTCTACTAGTGACAAGCGTGAACATGAAATGAAAAGCAGTAGCAGTAGTTATGACAGCTGGGTTAATGTCAAAATCCCAGAATCTCCTAACAACACATCAGAATTTCAAGAAAGCAATGTGGCTGGGACCTATCAGGAAAATAATTTGGTAATTCCTCCTCTTTTGTCATTTAAAACGAACTTTGGTTAATACTCATTCTGAAATTTCTGCTGGACATGGTTTTGACTGCAATATCTTAATAATTGAGTACCAGCTTTTTGTTGACTTTATGATGTAGAATTATTCATTCATTCCAATCTCCTACAGTGTGCAAGCAAATTGATTTAGGACTTGTTTGGTTTATCCCCAATAAAGCCCGCTAGAAAATTGATCATGATCAAATGGAGGGCATGATTGAAAGTTTGGTCACATATTTGTGTTCGGGAGGTAGCATATCTTAGCTGCCAGAAGGCACTCAACTGTGTTTATGTGATGAGGGTCCCGCATCTCAATTTTTTCAGCGTCAATATACCTGACAGTCTTAATTTGTAGATTTAATTACAGCCTGGACTAAATGGATTGTAAATCCAGTATATAATTTAGCAGAAAAATCATTTGAAGCTTTGGTTAGCAAAGTATTCAGAAATAAATGCAGCGAATCAATGCTTGCATGTGTTCCAAGCAGTAGCCGAATGTGCATGGCAAGTCAAATAAACAAACCTTTAATGCATTTTTCTAGATATGTCAGTCGGGAGATCTGGAATGTTATGCATGTATGTATAATTTGAGGAAATCTGGGGAAAAGAGGTTTTATTGTTAGGCATTATAAGAGAACTGGAGGAGCTGTTTTATGAGTATGTTAGAACTATTATGAGGTTTTTTAAAAAGAAATTACGAGGGTATTTAAAGGATTCTTTTATATTAGTTATGTTATTTTTATTTGTCATATCTTGAGATATGGAAGGGAAGAGAAAGACTTGATCGCGATTTACAATCAGCTGAGTTATTTAAAGAAGCTTTGTTCTGTTTTGTATGCAGGCACACTATGAAGCAACTGCTGAGATGACTGATATGAGCCCATGTATATCTCTTACTGTCCGTCTTCTATCACTTCAGCCAAAGACATCAGTGCATATTGAGGAGATCTACATATTTGCTGATCCTGTTGAGTCCACAAATGATGATTCAGTAACAGGTCCTGGAAACATGTGTGGTAGTTCTTTGTTGGCCATGCTTGTTCCTGGCCTTATGCAAATGCCAAAATCAAGGAACTACAAAATTGATGATGGATATTTTTCTTATGGATCAAGAAGTCAACCTACCCACGATCACGCGGTAAAAGAGAGCAGCCCACATGAAAAGATAGCACAGGAAACAGGGCCACGTGTCTCAGATGATTCAAAATATAAGTCAGCTGGGACAGGAAGGGGAATAGATTCTACAGACGGTGGAACAGTATCTAATGAGAAAAGCAGCCAGGCCCAACTCCCATTTAAGGATCCCATGTCTGTTCAATGGCCTGTACAAACAACAGAAAATACACAACTGCCATCAGTGAAGGACCAGCTGGTGTCAAATATGGATCGTCTTGCAAATCCCCTCACGAATGGAATTCCTGCTCCTTACAATCATATTGAGAGAAAGCTGGATACTCTGCTCTCGAAGGTGGAGAAGATGGAATTATACTGCTCTAGGTTTGAGGACATCATGACAAAACCCCTCGGTAGCATTGAGGCAAGGCTTCAGCGACTGGAGCAACAGTTTGATTCATTCTATGTGGAGATTCAATCTTTACGTGATTCTTCTGCAAGAATGTCAGCACCAGATGGACCATCTGATACTGACTCACAAGAGAAAGTGCATAATGACGGTAACGCTAGAACCCCTGCTTCTGTAACAGACAGGAAACAAGGTTTATTTGTCAGAACACCAGATTCTTCTTCAAAAGATTCCTGTAGTTATAATTTCTCTGATGGAAATCAAGTTAACTTTCATGGTCTGAATGTGGTGCCAGGGCTACTTGTGAAGGTCTCTGAATTTATTTCTCAACCTGAGTTAGCTGGTGAAAAGATTCACCAGGGGCCTGTCTCGCCAGTTGATTTTGCTCAATCTTCTGAACAAAAAGAGCGTAAGACTTCCCCAGGTTTAGTGGTCAAGGTTCCTGAATTTCCAGATGATGATGACGATGAAGTAGAGGAAGAGAAAGAAGCAGAAGTTGGTGATCACGATGACCACATACGAGCTGATACTCTATGCAGAAACACTATTGAAAGCTCCAAAGGCAAAAATCGTGTATCTGTTACTGGTGCATTGGCTTCAGCATTGGAGGCCTTACTCATGTCCACCAAAGGAACACCATCTTCGAGGTCTGTTGTTTTCTCCGCAAGTAGTGTAAGTTCTGAAAATGCTAATAAACCCTTGAGTTGTTCTCTTTCTCCTGGAGATTTTGATAAGATGCCCACTAAAGATGGTTCGATCGACCAAATTCCTGGTTCGATTGGCATTGCAAATTTGGATGGTACATTCATATCTTGTCCGGTAATTGATGGAGCTCCTCATACCTCTCTGTCAAAGCCGGTGTTGGATAGCAAGGCTGACATAAATGAAAAGAACAACCATCTCGATTCAGACATGGAAGCATTTGTTGCAAGTACTGTGTCTTTGGGTGTTCCTTTACAGCATCATATAGCTGAGGAATCTATTGATGATGGAAGTTGTATAAATGAGCAGAACAATGGTCCTAAGCTGGACGCAATGCCATTTGTCACAAACACTGGACCCTTGGATCCTCCTCTACCTCCTTCAGCTTGTGAATCTGATGGAGCTCTTGTGAATGAAAACATACCTGCCGTATCCTTAGCAGAGTTTCTTGCAGCAAGGAATTCAAACCCGTGTAAGAGTGGTACTTCTGAGGTGTGCTGCAGTACTAATGGTGCTGAAATACTGTTCTTTGAGAGGGCATCAGCTGACGCTGGTAAAAACTCAAAGAATATCAACCGGCTGCTAGTGAAGAAAGCTCTTGAGGTTGATGGTGAGGATGAATGTGTTTCTAGTGTACTCGTTGGGACAACGTCTGAAGTATCAAGCTATACAGCTCCTTCTTCTGTTGTTAAGCGGCACAATATTAATAGAATAGAAACTGTATCAGATAATGACTATGGCTTGGAGAATACAGAGAACAGTTCTAGGTTTTCTCTTGGGTTGAACTCCATGTGTTCTCAGTCTAGTGCTACTGGTTCCCAGAAAAATCTGACTGATAACAGCAGCTTTGACTGGAGCGTAGATGACACCTTCTCAAAACCGAACGCGAAAGATTTCTGGTCAGATTTTAGTATGGAGTCTTTTAGTGGAGCACGTGCCAGCCAACCTGTTGTTTCAGCAAGTACCGCAGCAGGAAAGTGTGTGGAAGATCTTCTTGCAGCTATTGGAGTAAGTTCAACCGTAACCCCAGTTGCTGGTGAAGAGCTGCAAATGGTTTGTGACTTGCTTTATGAATGCAAGGGTGACATATTCGACATGACTTCCACAGAGAAGAGAACAAGTAAGAGCAGCCCATCCCTAGAAGTCTTACTTGCCGAATCATCAGACTCTGAAGTGCAAATTTCTGATGACGATGCTGGCATTGGTTCTGCTCAGTTGTTTGGTTCATTCTCATCAGATGACACTGCTTCTGCCACGACTGAGCCTTTAGTTGACGTAGCTGATCTGTCCACAGAGTCAGAGGTGCATGCTGCCGCCCTCAACGAGCCTTTGACAAATGTCGATGGTCTGCCACTGGAGACATTTGCTGGTGGGAGCAGTGGAGAACCTCCTAACAGTCTTATATAGGCTTACGTCATACTGTTTTGTTCAGAATTGTAACCGAGAGAGGACAAAATGATTAAAGTGTATTCCTATTGATGGACATTGTTTACATTTTCAGTAGGTAGTAGCGCCCCTTCGGGACATCGGTGCCCGAATGGACGTCCCCTCGGGTGGCGGTTCCCAAAAGGTGTATTTTGGTTACTTGTTAATTGCATGATTATCCTGGATATCTGATCATTAAGCGCATGTTTCACAATATGTTTTACAACTTTCTGCTTGATCTGTCCCTGCACCGCACTCAACTCAGTTTCCTTCTCGGTTCATTCAAAACCCTCTTCTGTACATAAAGAAGCCTTTGTGTCTGCAATTCTATTCCTACTGAACGCTATGAGTTAACTGGGTTCTTTTGTGTTGCTGTTCTGCCGTTTATGTAATATTTTAGCAAACAGGATTTCAGCTGTTGCCATTCATTCATAACCTTTTAGAAGCTTGGAGTGGTACAGGGAAACTGTCGTTACCAGGCTCGCTTTATATCAACCGACCATGTGGACTGTCAGGGGTGGTCCCTGAATTGCAAAGGACAACCATGCATCCAGAGGAAGTATGCCATACATTTCACTTCAAAGTTTCAGAACTGCCCTGACCATTTTTTCCTGCGAAAACAAACCTCACCGACACTCAAGCAGAACCCAAATGTAGTCTTGTCACCATGTAATCACTGATAAAAACTGCGCGATTTTGATGCTGCGTAACACGCCATGTGCCCATGTTACGTACTTAAAGCAAACAGGAGGACAGGCCTCATGTGAGAGCTTGGTTGATGCTGCAGCGATCCGTTTATGCACATGGGCTAGTCCATGCTATGGGCCTAGCCAAGATCGTCCCAGAAGATGTACTAGAATTTGACTCGAGGCACGGCCCACAGGGAGGGCCCGCGGCCATCTTCGTGCCATCCAGGTTCAATGGATTCGCATCGCCTCCATTCTCCCGTGGGGTCCGAAAAGGAACAGAAGACACGGTTTTCACTTTTCAGGTACCAAGTCTCATCCTCACGAAACCACACTTTTGCCGGGTTTTTCTTATCAGTGAAGCCATGCACGGTTGTTACTTTACTTTTATGAATTACGTTCACATGCATCCACATTTTGAATGGCACCGTCACAACATGGAATATGAGAAGAAAAAATGCTCAACACTGATATAATAAAATTAAAAAAGAGAGAGGAAAGAGATGGTTCGGATATCCCGTAGAGGAATCTGGAACGGACTCCGAGTTGAAGTGTTAAACAGAGCCAAACATCACAGAAAGATTCTTGTGTGTCCACACTCAAGATCCTAATAAGTTGCCAAACCAAGATGCTACTGCAGATCATCGTACCCTCAACATCGAAATTAATAATTTGAAGCCACTTTCCTTTTGCAGGCATATTGTTTAGTAAAGATGTGCTGCTAGCATACTTATTTTTGTCGAGAACGATCGTGCTAATTAGAAGTGTTGGTCTGGGTCAGAGTGCAATAGCTTTTGGACACCAAGGCTTATAGACCTATCGGCAGTCTCATGGTTGCAGAGGGCACTTTCAGATATAGTTTATGTGTTTGATGATAAGTTTTGTTCCTCTCAAACTCTCAACACGTTAAACGTGACCGTGAGTCAAGATGACACTCGACTAGCCACAGATAACTTCGAACAATACATAGACTGATCAAGTGATGTTAAGAGCATGCAAACAAATTTACACCGGGGTAATTTACTTATCTTGTTCATAGTGACATACACAATCCTTCCATGCTAGAATTCTAAAAAAAAAAATACAGGCAGCTCCTGCCGTCAAGGCTGAGATGCAGAGCACAACCATCTTAATAATCCCCGTCCGTCCTGGCCATCGATTTTGCAAAACCATATCAAACAAACCGGAAAAGATGGGGAAAGGCTTCAACATGTGGATACAACACTAAAACAAGCGTTCCACACAGCTAGCACGGCACTGATCACTCGTATGATCCTGTGGAGTGAAGCGGTGGACGATCCGACGAACAACTGCACCGGCGACGAGAAGGCAGAGAGCAAGAACGGAGCAGGGAGGAATCTTTTCAGAAGAAGGAGCGCTTGGCGGAGGGCGCCCTGCCGACGGCCCTCATGAAGTTGGCGAGCTCCAGCACGCGCGCCACCTTGGTGCCGCGCTTGGCCTCCGCCGACGCGCGCTTCTCCTCGGCCTTCCGCCGCGCCTTGGCCACCTCGTTCTGCGCCTTCTCTATCGCCTTGGCCCGCTTCTCCTCCAGCTTCCTCTGCTCATCGTAAATCAGAAATGGCGGCCTCGCGGTGAGGTTGACGAATTTAAAGGAGAGGAAGCATTTTTGCGTGTTGTGAACTTCGATCAGGGGCGGAACTACCGACCTCGTACTTCTTGAGCCAGGCGCTGGCCTTCTCGACCTGGTCGCCCTCCCACCCGTTGATGACGACCTCCTCGCGCTTGAAGCGGTTGTTGATTTTGGCCGTCTCGGCCATCTGCCACGCGGCGATCTTGGACTCCACCTCCTCCTTCTTCACCTGCCCCACCGACACTCCGTCTCCGTGGCCGGCGCCGGCGCCGGCCAGCGCCACGTCCCTGGGCGCCGCTGCGGGGCTCGGCGGGCCCCGGCGCGGCGACGGGATGGGGTTGTTGTCCGGCACGATGGCCAGCGGGTTCGTCTCCTCCTCCTCCTCCTCCCTGATCCTCCCCATGGCGTCGGCGTCGTCGCTCCTGGCGGCGTTGGCGGCGGCGACCATGGCCGAGAACTCCCTGCTCATAGTCTGGAACAGCTCGCTGGGGGCGGTGTCGCTCCCGATGGAGCGGGTCGACGTGTGCCTGCTCCCGCCCGCCGCGGACCCCCACGAGTCGCCCCGGTCCCCGCGACCGCGGCGGTACGACGGCGGCTGGCTCAGCGCGTGGATGTCCCTGAACTCCGGCTCCGGCTCCTCCTCCTCCACGCCGTCGTCCGGCTGCGGCCGCCGCCCGTCCTCCGCGCTTCTCCCCTGCTCCACGACGCGGCTCCCGCTGCTGCCACTAGCCGCCGTCCGCTCGCTCAACATGTGGCGCGGTTCCTGTTCCTGTTCCTGCAAGGCGCTACGCCGCTAGCGCCCGCGACACCATCCGACGATGGGCAGCCCGGCTCCGGTCGCTGCTCACTCCAACCCCTCGACACGCCTGCGAAGGTGCGGTGGTGAGTAGGACGGTGGCGGAAGGCGCCTGCTTAAATAGAAGCCGAGCCGAGCGGAGCTGAGCTGAAGGCGGTGTCGTAGTGGTGTGTGGCAGTGGAGGCGCCCACCACCGGAGGGCCGAGGGCGAGCTGGCTGACGCGCCCCCCAACGGACCGGGACATTTCTGTTTTTTCCTTCACCATTTCCCGCGCCTCCGGGCTGCGCGCCTTCGCCTCGGTTTCCTAAACCGGAGATTATGAGCAAAGCGGTGCTGACTCACACACTTACACTAATCCAATCGCCCTAGGCTTTTACCAAACAACACTAGATGATCAAGTACTAGATGACCAAGTTCTGGCACGTTTGACGACTGTTTTGGTTACCGAGTTGGCGAACATTCGAGTGGCCGTAGTGCTGCAAGTCTGCCGAGCTTCAAGTACGAGTTACGAATTACTATACGTTTCGTGGTATTTTTCGTGGTCCGTTTGGTGTCTGGCAACGGACGCTCCAGGCTTTTTTTTCTTTACCAGGATTTCGGAGCTGCCTCGAGCTACACATAAAATTACTGGTCAGGAACGTCTCTCCTCTGTTTTCTTTTCTTTTTCCGGACCGGGTGCTGTCTCTTTCTCCCTGATGTGACTAGGTGATGACTCTCTCTTTTTTTTTCACGTAGATAGTTAACGTTTAAAAAGATGTGAGCATTCTGTTAACGTTTGATTAAGGGGGGATAAGACGTGGTCGGTCGCGGTGACACGCCTCGCTGTCGCACAGACCAAAGTCGTGTCGCGGTGTGAAATCGACCCAAGCGAGGCGGCAGGGAAACTAGCGTTAACCCCGCGTGGGCCCGGGCCTCCAACCATCGGACCCGGCGGTAGGCGCAGGCGCAGCGCCGGCAAGGTGGGCCTAGCGGGGCACGGCGGAGATCCGACTGGTGGAGTGGAGGGCATCTTCTTCCACAAGTTATTGGAGTCGGTTGGTTGGGTGTCAGAGCGAGACGCAACGAACGATACCCGTCAGGTCAGGTGACACGTCAGCCGTTGATCCGACGGCGGATAAGGCACTACGGCCGTCGACTTGCATCCACCGTGCCTCTCGCGATGGTTCCGTTCCGCGCCGCTGCCGGACACGGGCGGCGGCGCTCGGTGCCAGGGCGAGGGCGACGCGCCACGCGGCACCGTCCGGCTGAGCGCCGAGTGCCCGTCCCAACGGGAAAGAAAAAAGGTTACACGAAAACACGTCGTGGACGCATCCTCCTACATCAACTGAATGAACGGTGGTGGTGCTCCTCCGGTTACTTACGGTCGCGAATCCTCGCCTCTGAAAGCTGTAACCGCGCGTCATAACCTTCCGAATCCATTTTTACAGAGCGCGGCACCCAGGAACGGCGGCGCGTGCATGCGCATGCCCGTGATCCGACGGCATGGCTTACCTAGAGCGAAGAGCCGAAGCTAACCGACCCTCCGAAACGACACGTTTGCGCGTCACCGGGGGGAGTTGGCATCGACGAAAGCTGGAACCAACTTACTTTACAGCAGCAGGCAGCCGAGGAGGAGAATGTCCGAAAAGGACATACATATT
The DNA here is from genome assembly GCA_030760725.1 of Neostapfia colusana. NCBI lineage: Eukaryota > Viridiplantae > Streptophyta > Magnoliopsida > Poales > Poaceae > Neostapfia > Neostapfia colusana. The sequence continues at coordinate 106,433,805 of JASWHV010000008.1, forward strand.
ATTTGACGCGGCCAGACCACGGACGCGCAGGAGGGTAAAAAAGCAGTCGGTAGATTGAAAATACTGGATCGGACTTTTTTGTGGAAGAGACGCGAATCTTCTAGCGAGCACGATGGATGAGGAGAGGACGTGACAGGGGATCGCCTGTAGAAACGCCGAACGTGAAATCCAGTCGCCGTCGACGTGGTCAGATTAAACTGGACCGGCGTGGCGTGGGCGGGGTCCCAGAGCATGATGGAGCAGAGGAGACAGAGACAACAGAAAAGATCGCGGGCCTACCGTGGCGAGGCATGGCCCCTGTGCTCCGCATCGCAACGACGACGCGAACGGCGGGAAAGCGAGAGGGCTCGCGCCCACCACGGCATGGGGCGCCATGGCGTCCGGACGCCCGGTTGTCGCCCCGGGGTGGGTGGTGGCCGGGCCGGGCGCGCGCGTGCGTGTGGGGAACGTCGCGCCGCGCGGCTGCCGACAGCTGCACGCCGGATGCCGTGCCCCGCGGCGCGGCGGGCGGTCCCACCCGGCACGGACCCCGTCGACCGATCCATGAGCACGGCGGGGGAGCGGTGCGCGGAACACCTTCCGCGGCCGCTGTTGACGCACTTGCCGCGCCTCGGTTGAAGTTGAATTGGCCGCGCCGGGCCGATGATTCAGATGGACGGCATCGTCTATTTCTTTGGGATGGCGCGTACGCCACAAACGCGACACGTGAATCCGGATGGCTGATACTGACCGCCAGATTCTTATGCCGACGTGTTCCTTTCGCTCCACACATAGTGCCTTTTTTTCCCCACTCGCACAACGCATTACGCATATATATATACTCCACACCACACGTAGTTTGCGAACCTGGAGAGAGAGAACGGCCATCATGCACGTCGCGCGGAGGCGAGGCGCTCGATGATCCCGACGTGTCGGCAGAGAAATCAACCACGGATCGGAGTGAGATGGCGACCAGCGCCGCGATGCGTGGCAGGAGGCCATGCATAGGTATCATCAGGTCGCAGCAGATAACCCGATCCCGTGTAATAAGGCCGAACGCACGCGCACACGGGCCGTGTACCCCCGATCTCGAGAAGACGCAGCGTGGAACGGAGCGCGGATATCCGCAAAAGCGAGCCAGCCGATCCAAGGGCCGGGGCAGCGACCTCGTCGAACGTCACGGACGGGGCCATACCGACACCGAACGCGCGCCATCCCGGACGAAGCTACGTTCGGTCACCCCCCAACGGCGTCGCGTCAGTCGGGAGCAAGGGACACGCTCATGGAACATCTACATGTGTTAATCGCCGGAGATACCCGACGTGCCCGCAGTGCTATCTCGGATCCCTTTTACCGTGGTGTTCGCGCGTGCGTGCGTACCTGGACAAATACGTTCCCGTCCGCGCTGGTGACGCAGCTACAGGTGAAGCAACCACACGTTGTACCCTCTTCGGTCGTGTATTCTTATCATCGGTCAGTTTATTCGTGACCTGACCGGCGACAACGGCAGCGGCAACAAAACAAAAGAAGAATCGGAGTACGCGGCCTGTCGCGTCAGGAATGCAGGAACGCGGCAGGTGTCGTGCTTCTAGGGTGCCACGCCACGTACGACCGCTTCAGCCGTATAACGGGTGGAACGGCTCAGCGAGATCGATTCCTAACGAGAGGAGGGAAACAGCGTTCCCCTTTTCAGAGGATTACTGCTGGTCGACAAGGTAAGTAACCGTGAGAAAGCCCGGCAGGGTGCACCGCGAACGGGAGGTGGTGTGCCGCAGGAAACGTCACGCAGCGCGGTGTAGAGGGAGGAGAGGACGATTGTCCACTCTCGGCCCGACCCGCCTTAGCGTTTGGGCCAGACGGAAGACTGAACTAGCCCGAATCTACTTCGAGGTTGGGCCGCAGGCGCTCGAATTCGTGGACAACTCCTCAAACCAGACTACTTCAGCCAGGATAACACGATTAAAAAAACTCCTTGCAAACTGCAATGAGCATTTCAGCACGCAGAACTTATGTCAGTCCTACAGATATCCAGCCTACACACATGTCGTTGAGTCAACACCGTTCACGACATCCGGGCAAAAAAGTCCCTGACAACACTTCGGGCAGTTAATCTAGTGCCTCTCAAATACAGTCGGCACGAAAAAATGCGAGTAAACAGATTTTAGCGTATGGAAAAAAAGCTTAGACAAGCCTAGTAGCCGCCTATCCGTGGCAAATGAACAGAGAGGGGTGAACTGGAGGCGTCGGTTGCACTGGACGAACTCGTCTTTCCACAAACGTCGGGCCGCTCCAGCTCCCTCGGTGCCCCCCCGTCTGACGAGGTGTACGAAAACCTACAGAGATCGAGTGGTGGTGCAAAGTACATCGCCACCGGCATCTTCGGAGGAAGGCTCGGCAGGGGCATCTCGAACTTCAACACGTTTATGGCCTGGCGGATCGAAGGCCGGAGGCTGCAGTCCGGGTGTGCGCACCAGAGGCCTACGACCATCAAGCACGCGGCTTCGCGCTCATCGAACGCACCATCGAGCCTCCCATCGACCGCACTGAGGATCTCATTCCTTCCGTAGAGATCCCACACCCACTGAACCAGTTTGATCTTGTCGTCGTCTTCCTTCAGCACGACAGGCCTCCTTCCGCAGGCAACCTCCAGTGCAAGGACACCGAAGCTGTACACATCAGATTCTCTGCTCGCCTTTCCGGTCGTAACGCACTCTGGAGCCAAGTAACCCATCGTGCCGGCCAGCACCGTGGTCTGCGAGCCCCGGTCATGGTCTACAAGGCGTGCCAGCCCAAAGTCCCCAAGCTTAGCGTTGAACGCAGAGTCAAGCATCACGTTGCTCGGCTTCACGTCACGGTGCACGACGCACTGCTCCCACTCCTCGTGGAGGTACAGCAGGGCGGACGCGACGCCGACGGTGATCTTGAACCGCGACGGCCATGCGAGGAGGTTGCTGTCGTCGTAGAGGTGCGTGTCCAGGCTCCTGTTCGGCATGAACTCGTACACGAGCAAGAACTCTCCGTGCTCGTGACACCAGCCCACGAGCTGGACGAGGTTCCTGTGCCTCAGCCGGCTGATGATCCTTACCTCGGAGACGTACTCCTTCCTCCCCTGCGTCGATCCTTTTGCAACTCGTTTTATGGCGATCTTGAGGTTCTGATCCTTTAAGAAACCCTGGTAGACCGCCCCGAATCCTCCTTCTCCAAGCTTTCTATCCAAAGCGAAGTTCTTTGTGGCGGTCACAAGTTTAGCGTATCGGAATCGTCTTGGACCCCTCTCTTTCTCGAACTCGCCGTCGATGGATTCATCACGCTCTAGCTTTTCTGCCTCCTCTTTTCTTGACCTCTTCCTAGTCTTTCTGAAACTCAGGAGGCACCAAACCAAACCCATAGAACCGACAGTGGCGCTTACGGTACCGGCCGCCAAGCTTATGACCAATTTGCTGTTCATCTTCTTATTACTCTGCAGCTGCACATCAGTAGAACTGAATTCCCAGTAAAGTACCTGATGGGCCTCTACGGAGTTACCGGTGGCAGCAGAGAAGCCGATGGCCACTTCGTTTGGGAGATGTTTTCGGAGATCAACTGAATACGAGAGGGAGGAGTTGCCATCGAATACCGGGTTGTCCATGTACGTCAAGAAGACGCTCAAGTTCCTGGAGCTGGCTTGGTACGTTATCCATGCGTTGGCTATCCGGCCATCATTGATGCTAGTGTTCCATGTTACGTTGTTCACCGATACGATCGAATCGATGTTGATGCCCACATGCTGGTCGTCTGGATCCCATGCGTTCTGGTAGCTATCAAATTCGACCGCCACGATGTTTTTTGATGCCTCGCTCTGACCATCGGTGTCACTGAAGAGTCCAAGATAACCACCGCTGGAGTTGCTGGGAACAACAGAAGGATATGGTGAGAAGAAGAAGGCGAGCCCGTCACCGTACGAGCTGCTTCCGCCGGAAGCTTCTATCTTGAACGTGAAGCGGGTTGTGAAGTCGGCTAACTGACCAGTTGTGGCGTCCCAGAGAGCAACTGGATCCATGTAGACTGCTCGGCCGATACTAAAAGTGATCTCGCTATTTAACTCTTCCTTGGTGAGCCTGACTGCTTTGTTGTAGAAGGCATCCTCCTGGAACCGGATCGTGGCTGGTCCACCGTTGTTCGATTCCGTGAAGTTCAGCTTGAATGACAGAGGGCTGACACGGGCAGCATTGAAGTATAGGAGTAAGAGAGCCAAGAAGCAAGTAATTGTGGTTCTTGATCTCATGACTTCTGATTCTGAGAGAGCAGGAGGGAGGAAAGGAAGCAAGAAAGGAGGTGAGAAAGAACCAACTTCTGCGGAGTTTGAGGAGCTGTTTCCTATGGATATTGATGTTGATAAATACCTAGAAAACCAACTTGGACGTCCGTCGATTACTTCGCACATGCTCCCTGTTCTTTTGTGCATCAGCACTGCCGGCTTGTCACTAGGGGCAGGCCTTGAAATGACAAATGTGAGCCACCGGCAAAACAGCTCAAATTTGGAGTTTCGTATTGGTGGTACCAAAAGATTTAAAATAATGGTACGATGTCGTGCTATGAACGGAACTTTTCAATAGGAGAGAAGAAGAAGAATGCTTTGTTTATATCGCCATCGATCGCTGGCTTAGATCAAAGACAAGAACAGGTTGCGTATGGAACAAGGCGACCGATATTACACCCACATGAAGTTTTGTTGGTTGCCGGCCTAAAAGAACATTCCTGGGTTTCAGAGGTTCGTTTCCATGTGGCATCCCTGCTGCCCAAATTGGAGGATATTAATGTTCCTTTTGTTTCCTATTAAGATATTCAACTTTCATCCCACTCCCATTTGAGCTGATCAGTTTAATTTTGAACTAACCAGCTTCAAATAATTCGAAATTGAGAGAGTAGGTTGGTACTATCTATATATAGTTTACCTGGCCATACAGTTAAGTTCAATGACATTGATAGGAAGTCAATATTTCTTACTACTGTCCGATCTTCAGTTGGCACGGGGATCTTTTGCCAAATAAGGCCACAGGTGCAGTGGCACAGGGATCTTCGGTACTAGACTCAAGTACTCTGTTAATGCAGCCAAAATGAAGTTTGTACGTGCAACATTTTTACAGTGTGTTCTATCCAGCAATAGACTCTATCGCGAGAAAAAACACGAAAAAGAAAATCAAAGATCGTGAACTCGATCGTACCTTCATTACCGACGAAAACTACTGCATCCCTTGTTGATCATTTAAGAGGTGAAACGGCGAACCAAACGGCCGACCGTTGGATCCGGCTTGGTTTTGTACGCCGTGCTCGGCAGCCAGTGAGACGCCAGTAGCGCTTCCTGGAACGGACGGACGAGCTTGCGTGTGCCTTGCCGACGTCGTCGAGCCCCCTCCTCGTACGTACGTCCGTCCCGCCGAACTCGCTCACGACCACGCCAGCGGGCTCGCCACCCGGATCCGCCCCTCGTCGTGCCTGCCGTCCGGGACAGCAATGCCCGCGGCGGCGCAGCAATGGACGACTGGGCTATAGCTTCCACAGTAGAGGTTTCTAGTGGGTTCAGTCTTGGGAATTATTGGGCTCCGTTACTGCCTACATCTGCATGGCCTCTGGGGAGGCCATCTCATTTCCCATCTTATCCCGGTTGAAAAGAAAACAGGACCCCTTTCCAGGCAGTTTCCTTGCAAGTTCCGTGAAAACGAAAACCGGACGTTCGCGAGCAGCTCCCGCCGCCCAAGAGGGCGACAATTCCCGCAGCCCAACGCGACGCGGGTCGGACGCGCTCCGCGCCTCCACGGAACCCGGGGCCAAAGCAAGCAAACAAACCGAGGCGGAAGCCACGGCACGGCACGACCACACAGCCAGGGTAAACGTGGCCGCGGCGTTAATCTTCGTTCCACCGACATCGCCACGGCGTCGGCCGGCTGCTCTACTGGTTCGCTCGCCGCGTGGTCATGGCTTGAGCGCCTCGCTAGCGTAACAGCCGCGTGACGCCACGAATCCACGGCGGGATCTCTATCTCGTGGCCGCCGTCGGTGTCATCATCTCGCGCTACGCATATCGTTCCCTCTTCTTCTGTCCATCTTTTGCGAAATCTTGTACCAGCGCACAGGCGTCAATCTCAAAAGTCTCGCTGACTCGAGCTGCTTTCACCTGCTTGGACCGGTCAGCTGCAACTAAACCGCGGGCCCACCATCACCCGCAGCCCAGCTGGGATTATAGAATAGCTGGAGGCTTCTTTACAGCGAAAGCCCAACGCCCAAAGCGTTGTGTTCACCCGACTCCGTGTGGCCCCCTTCCGTTCCGTCCGACGACCGCGAGCCGCGCCCCGTCCTCATTCCTCCGCCCCGCCCTACCTTGCCGGCGCCGGCAGCATCTCGCGTACACCCCACTCGAAGGAAGGGCGCGTGCGGTGCCCCGGCCCCCCCCCCTTCCCCGCGGGATGGGCACGCCGGAGTTCCCCGATCTCGGGAAGCACTGCAGCGTCGGCGACTGCAGACAGATCGACTTCCTCCCCTTCATCTGCGACCGCTGCGACCACGTACGTCTCCGCAGCCTCTCCCGCCTCCTTTCTCCATTCTTTCTTCTTCTCCGTGTCCTATAGCGTGTTCATGTCTGCCTCCCCGAACCAGACTTTCCGTGTAAGCAGATTGCCCTCTCGGGAGTCTTGTTCCGTAGGCCATGGAATGGAGCCCGAGAGCTCGCCGTTCCGTGGGAAACCCGATGGATCTTGGGAAGTAGCAGTTGCCAGGGGCGAACATTGACTGGTGGCCTTAGGATAGTGCTCCCAATGGGGGCCTTCCGGGCACGAACCTCGGGAGATGGAGAAGGAAAATGTTAACCTTCGTGCGTGCTGTTTGACCGGGCAACCACAATGGAGAGAATTTCCTTTTTCCTTTCTTTCTTTTATTGGTAGTTCCGTGATCTTGACTTGTTGTGCCTAACGTTGACCAAAGATCCATACCTAACCAGTTTTCACCCCAAAACTCCCGTAGTATGTAACTTTGGATAGTTCCCATTAGCAAAGTCTAAGTTGCTACTTGCTACAACTAACCGGAAATGAAAAAAAGTGTTCCTTTTTTGTTTGATTTTTTTGCTTCAGTAACAAAGCAAATGTTTACAGTAACAAAACTGAAATAAGGGGATATAGCGAAATCTATCACAATCAACAATGAGGGTTATATGTTGATTGTAAGTGGTTTTTGATGATTACTGGATCTGACATCTTAGTATACCAAAGATAGCAGCAGTCACTTAGTGCACACGATTCACACAAACATGATATGGTAGTCATTTGCCATGAATCCTGTGCGCATCAATTACTATCGAAGTGTTTTTCTGCGACACTTCCCCCGGTCTGTCCTGGAGCAGCCCACGAAGGTTCTTTTTTAGCAGGGGCTAGTGGTTTCCAGCGTCGGAGCACGGTGGCGAGGATGAACACAAGGATTTATGTGGTTCGGGCCGCTAGAGCGTAATACCCTACGTCCACGGTGTGATTGTCGTATTGCTTGCGCGTATGAGTGTGTGAGGTTGCCGGGTTGCGAACGCGGAACCCTTTGCCCGGAGGCTGTGGCCCAGAGCCCGACAGGTGGCCCCGCGACTGTCCGTACCCTATACATGAGCTAGGGCATTTACAACTATATGTAATGTCGCTGTCGGAAGAGTCAATGCGCGCGCCTGCCACGCCGGGCGCCTCTGACCGGGTAGCAGGTGATGATGAAGACCCTGTCTTGTCACCGTGTCTTCTCGCTCTGATGAGCAGCTCTGTGCCGTTGGGCGGCACTATTCCGCTGTCACGCCACGCCGCCCTGTCTTGTCACCGTAATGGTGAACAGGTGGGCGGCGGAGACGTGTGCCTTGCACCATGCTTCTGAGGAAGGCGCGAGTCTTGAATGAGCGTCTGGACGGCACACGCCTTCCTTTACTTCAGAGTCTTTACGGCCCACGACTGGTCATGGGACACGTGGCGGCTCCGGAGCCCTCCTTAGCGGGGAGGTCCGGCCCGGAGCCTGGGGACACGTGGCAGCGCCGGACCTTGCCTCAGCAGGGAGGCCAGGTTCGGGGCCATTGACTCAGCGGGGAGGCCAGGTTTGGGGCCCAGGACACGTGGCGGCTCTGGAGCCCTCCTTAGCGAGGAGGTCCGGCCCGGAGCCTGGGCACACGTTGCAGCGCCGTACCTTGCCTCAGCGGGGAGGCCAGGTCCGGGGCCTAGGACACGTGACCGTGCCAGGGCCCGTCTGGAATGTCTTCAACCTTCCATGCGGGGGTACCTGGTCTTGAGGGTACCGCCAGTGGCCCCCGGGCCCATCTCGAGAGAGTCAGCAATTCCACGGGTGGGGCCTCCATCTCTCCCGCGTGGTGGTCTTCTGATCTTGCCTTGGGGAGACACCAGCTCTGGACCCTTCGGGAGACGCCAACCTTGGGGGTTCGAGAGTGGTCCACTGAGAAAGCCGGTGTTCAGAACCGACCCTCCCGGACTGGAGCCATGTGGCCTGCACAAACACTAGAAAAAAGGGGTAACCGTGCCCTGTAGTTGTATTTTCTCTGCCTGCTGGCTACATTACGGCTTATGGTCCTTGACTAAGCTATGGGACCTGGACAATTCGGTGTAGTAGTATCTAGACCATGGTTACTAGCCTGCCCAGGTTGGTGTGCCGTCCGGGGTGCCTCAGGCGTTTCTGCCTTGTAGCAGGACGACATAATTTTGGCCAAGAGCGAGACAGAGAAACACAACTATGTACACGTCGAGTGGCACAGAAAAATATACGCAATCTTGAAAGGGAAACTGCAAAAATATAGACGTGCATAAGGTACCCGAGGGAAGTTCGTCCCTTGTCTTCGGCTTGCCGTAGCTAGCGCTCCGAGTTTTCTGCTCGCCGCTCCAGAGGTCCGACGTCCACTGGATGATGCAAGACATCAGCATCGGGCCCCCTGGGAGGTCCGAGACGCCAAGGACCTGTGCGGACCTGCATGCATGACAGAAAGAGGGAGTAGTCGTGCTCTCTGGTCACTCTTCCTTGTTCGGTAGCTTTACTGTGGCTTACGGTCCTCAGTCGAGATACGAGGCTTGGGTAATTCGATGTGGGTCGTCCAGCATATGGTTAAAGCCTTGCTCAGGGGTATGAGCCGTCCGGTTCCCCGGTACCGAGTTGTAGCGCTGAGGCAGGGTGTGCACGCTAGGGGTACGGAACCAGACATAGCAGGCTACACACTCTGGACCTCCTGCTGGTGTAAGCCTTTTAGGGGAGGGACCATTCGGCGCCATAGGGCCCCCGAGCAATGAGACAACCGCAGGACCCCGGGTACGCCACAGGTACCTCAAGCAGACTCGCCTGCAGAAGGATAGCACAACTTTTGCTATGGTTGAACACAGGAAAAAGTGACTGGCCACACGGCCGGAGCAGTATGGAAAGAAAGCACGTAAAGAGTATTGAGGCAATGTCCGGGGTTCCGGTTACTTTTCTTGTCCGTAGGCGTGTTTTTTCCGGCGCCCACTCAGTTGTAGCGTAGGGGAGGCATGATGTGCACGCTAGGGGTACGGAACCAGGACCTCTCGCGGGCATTAACCTTTCAGCGAGGAGACCTTCGAGCACCACGGGACATAGAACAAGTATGTGAGATAGGCTCCGGACATACCATTTACAGTTGATATGCATGAACAAACATAAACTATAAAGAAGGTACGCAGGGTAGGATAACTTTTCTTATTTCTAGCTTCCTTCGGGTGATAAGAGGAAACATGCCGTGCAAGAAGGCAGCGACTCGCCCCGGATGACAAGTGTAGCAGGACCTTTCCGGGGCTTAGCTGTTATAAGCGCTGTTCCTAGACATTATGACACCTTTACAAAGAAAGAGAAAAAGAAAATATACCCTACCACTGCTTTAAGGATAGAACTTACAGAGGTGCTCCATGTTCTGTGGCTTGGGTAGAGATACCCATCGCCCGCGGCTAGGCGGGTGCACCTGAGGCGACATACTTGTGAGGGACCCTCCCAGCCGGGGGAGGGTTTGCCACCCCTACTCAAAAAAGTATTAGCCGAGACATTAGGTGGCCCTACCTTGGACTGTCTACTCTGCGCGTACCATTGCCGGAGCGTTTTGCGGTGTGGCGCATTTCGAACAGTCTCTAGCCACATTGCCTCGTCGACGAGGTTGATTTCTTCACGTAGAAGCTAGTTTTGCGTGGCTTCGTCGTATGTCTGGACGTCGGGTGAGTCCCTGGCGTGTTCTGGGGGGAGGGCGGCCTCGACCACCTACACCAATGTAAGAGGGCGTTTTCTCTTGTCGCGCGACGACATCCAAGAGAGCCGTCGGCCAGTAGAAGCCTTGCTGGAAGGCTCTACCGACCAGCGTGCGGGACGAAGCGTGGTTGCCGCACTCGCCGGGCAACTCGCAGCCCTCCTCCTAGGTTATGCACCGCAATAGGGCGCTGTCGATGCCACGCCGGTAGAGATCCCCATCTACCAGTGTGTATCTCTTAGCCATACGAACGATATGTTCAGTGGATACATGTTCATCAGGAAGGATATTGTCCTTCAAGTAGGCCCGAACCTTCGTGATCCATGCATCAGGTCCTATTTGAGCTTCTGGATCTTGGACGCCGGGTTGCACGGAGTCCCCGGTGACACATACGATCCTTGGCGGGCGCCATGATTGCAGGGCCGCCAAGACCGCCAGCTTCGAGGTGCTGGACTCGCCCCCTTCGCCTGGTTCGGCAGGTCAGGCTATTGAACGTGACAACTTCCTTTCAAATACACCTTCGGGGACCAGAGCCCATGTAGAGGCTTTTGTTGAAAGGTCGTCTGCCACGAGGTTGATTTCTTCACGCAGAAGCTTGTTCTGCGTGGCTTCGTCGTATGTATGGACGTCGGGTGAGCCCCTGGCATGTTTTAGGGGGGGGCGGCCTCGACCCCCTACACCAATGTAAGAGGGCGTTTTCCTTTGTCGCACGACGGAGGGAGGGAACGCCTGGTTAGGCGTAGAGCGTCTTGCGTCGCTCGTTGTGGTCGTTGGAGTCGAAGTCGGAGTGGCCGTACACGGCTTTCAACGCCCTCTCGGCGTTTTGATACTCCATACCTTGCTCAGCGCCAGCCTGAGGTTTGGCCTTTTGTTTGCCCTCTCGCTGACGGAAGGGTGCACCATCTTGGCGCGACAACTGCTGTTGCAGCTCACAGTAGTGTTCCCGAGCTTCTTGATCTCGCGGCAATCGTAGTGCCATGGCTGCCGGTGTTGTGTACCGGGCACCACTGACAGTCATCGCCAGCGGACGACGGCCGCGGGCGCTTGTCTGGGCGCGGGGCCCAGCCCCCTCCGGCCGCTACTAGAGCGGCAGTGGGTGCCCCGACCAGAGGCTTATTCCTGCCTCCGTTCTTGTTCTTCTTGTCGCTGCTCCGCGCTGCGGCTCCAGTGGTGGACCCACTGGCCTTCCCCTTGCTAGGTGGTGTGTGCCAGTTGCGGCCCTCCGTGGCTCTGGCGCACTTGTCCGTTAAGCTGAAGAGATCCGAGACGTCTTGCATGTTGTGCGTGGTCAGCTTCTCGAGCATCTTCTTATCTCTTACGCCCTGCCTGAAGGAAACTACCACACAGACGTTCAAGATATGGGGTATGATGTTCCTAACCTGAGAGAAACACTGGATGAAGGAGCGCAACGACTCTCCTGGTTCTTGTTGCAGGGCGTGGAGGTCGGCCTTCGTGCCCGGTCGAGTATAGGAACTCCCGAAGTTGACCGTGAACTGACGACACAACTCTTCCCAGGAGGTTATAGACTCCTGTGGAAAGTTCATGAGCCATGACCGGGCTGACCCGGTCAAGGCCACGGGCAAATAGTTAGCCATGATGTCCTCATCCCCTCCTGCAACTAGGATGACTGGAGTAGATCTACAGGAACTCGACTCGATGGGGTTGACTGTCCCGTCGAACTTCTCCGGCAAGTGTGGCCGGAACTTACGTGGCCACACCGCCATACGAAGGTGCGGGGCTAGAGCCATGCAACCTCCCATTGAGCCTGGGGAGACCCGTGTAAATGTGGCGCATGGCACCGGGGTACCATACGCCTCCTCGAGGTTGCGACGCCGCTCGCGCTGTCGCTCGACGGTGGTGCGACCATCTTCTTTCCGACGGCGGCGGTCTAGCTCGGCTCTGAGATCTGTGGTGGAGAGCCTGGACGTCGCCGTAGAGTGGGTTGCCGCCGTCCTGGACGACAGCTGTACCGGCCCTGGTCGCCGTCTCCAGTGGCTTGGCGAGTTGAGCGTGGCGACGACCAGGTGGTCGTCGTCATTGTGCCACTGCTCTGCAGCGGACGGGGAAGCTCCCACACTCGTGGGGTTGTGGAGGAGCACGCGGGCTGCTAGCAGCGCACTCTCCGGACAGGCTTCGGTCAGCACTTGCGACGCTGTCGCCACCGAAGGCCGCTGGGTGGCAGCGGGCACCGTTGCTGTAGGGGCTGCCACCGGCGTAGTCAGTCCCGCTCTAGAACGGGATGAGGCTTCCTGCTCCCTCTGCTGCTGGCGGCGCGAGGGGCGGGAAGAGCCTCGGAGAGAGTGGATGTTCACCATCGTGAGCTTCACGAACAACTTCAAAAACCAGAAACCCCTTCCTGGCGCGTCAAATGTCGAAGTGTTTTCTTGCGACACTTCCCCTAGTCTGCCCTAGAGTAGCCCGCGGAGGTTCTTTTTTAGAAGGGGCTAGTGGTTTCCAGCGTCGGAGCACGGTGGCGAGGATGAACACAAGGATTTACGTGGTTCGGGCCGCCGGAGCGTAATACCCTATGTTCACGGTGTGATTGTCGTATTGCTTGCGCGTATGAGTGTGTGAGTTGCCGGGTTGCAAACGCGGAACCCTTTGTTCGGAGGCTACCTCGGAGGCGCGAGTCTTGAATCAGCGTCTGGACGGCGCACATTTTCCTTTACTTTAGAGTCTTTACGGCCCATGACTGGTCATGAGACACGTGGCGGCTCCGGAGCCCTCCTTAGCCGGGAGGTCCGGCCTGGAGCCTAGTGACACGTGGCAGCGCCGGACCTTGTCTCAGCGGGGAGGCTAGGTCCGGGGCCAGGACACGTGGCATCTCCGGAGCCCTCCTTAGCCGGGAGGTCCGGTCCAGAGCCCGGGGACACGTGGCAGCGCTGGACCTTGCCTCAGCGGGGAGGTCAGGTCTGAGGCCTAGGACACGTGGCCGTGCTAGGGCCCGCCTCGACAGGGAGGCGAGGTCTGGAATGTCTTCAACTTTCCACGCGGGGTACCTGGTCTTGAGAGTACCGACAATTACTGTATCTGATTTCCTATCTTTGATGACTAGTTGCTGTGATGGTCATGCAGCTTGTGATTCCTAGATTACATGACATTTCTGGACTTAATTATTTACCTGAAGGAACTTTGAAACTGAGATCATTTTATGCGTTTAGCAGCATTTAAAAGGTGTCGCCTAGGCGTCCAGGCGCTCCGGCCCGGACGCCATGGCCAGCCACCTCGCCTGGCCGGCGTTTGCCGCCGCTGCCGCCATTGCCGCCCTCGCCACCACAGCAGGGTTGCCGCCACCGCTGTTGCTGCCCTCGCCGCTGCCGTTGCGGCCCTCGCCGCCACAGCAATGTCGCCGCAGCTCTCTGCCGGCCGCCGGTGGAGGAAGAGAGGAGCGAGGGAGGAAAGAGTTAGGGTGAGGGGTAGGTTAGATATATGTGTCCTGATCTGAGATCAGGACCACCGGATGAGATCCGACGGCCCTCCTTAATCGGGCTGACCACCCGACCGAGCCCGCCTGCCCGCCCGCGCCCCTTCGCCCGCCGCCTCTGCCCTCCTGCCGACGCCGCCCGCTGTTGCCGTCTGGGTGCCTAGGCGGGCGCCTGGGCATCCAGGTGGGGATTTAAAAGCCTGGCATTTAGATTCAAGGATAACTTTTTATTTGGTGAAACCTTGCACTACATATACGTATTTAGTGTCTATTAATCATCGACAACTACTGTCAGCTAGAATGCTAATATTTTTGTTGGACCATTGCTTAGGTCTTTTGCCTTCAGCACCGAAGTTACACTTCACACCAATGTCCAAATGCAAATCTGAAGGACGTCACTGTCCTCATCTGTCCTCTGTGTGCTAAAGGAGTTCGCCTGAACCCAAATGAAGACCCAAACATCACCTGGGACTCTCATGTGAACACGGACTGTGATCCATCAAATTATCAGAAAGTAACAAAGAAAAGAAAATGCCCTGTTCCTGGGTGCAGAGAAACACTGACGTTTTCAAATACAATCAGGTGTAAAGATTGCACCAAAGAACACTGCCTAAAGCACAGATTTGGGCCTGACCATAAGTGTCCAGGCCCAAGAAGAATGGATTCTTCGTTCCCCTTCTCAAATATGCTAAGGAGAAGTCAGAAAGTGGAGACACGCCCGAACAGGAGCGAAAATAGTTCTTCATGGTGGAGCTCGAGCCTTCTGAATGCAGCATCAAATTTTAAAACATCCGCCGAAGCTGGAATGCAAAAATTGAGCACTGCAACTAGCCAAGCCTTCCAGAAGGCTAAGGATGGGATCTCCCCAGAGAGCAGCAACAGGGACTTTGTAGAGCAATGTGTTCATTGCCCAGCAAGATTCTCCACCGTGGGTGCTTTAATTGAACATGTTGGGAAATCCCACCAGACGAACTCACAATCAAGTCGTGGCAGAGTGACAATTGATGTTTGCCCGAAATGTCACAAGGCATTCCGGGATCCAGTGTTGCTCGTGGAGCATGTTGAGAGAGACCATGGAGGAACGTCAAGAGCATAAACTTACTAGTGTAAACTGTATATCTGTGCATTTTTTTTAGTTTTGTCTCTCAATTGATCTATTGAATTATATTTGAATGCTTTGGGTTCAAACTGTGCCCACAAGAGAACTAGAGAAGTACAGTTTATTGGCATGAAGTCAGTCCATGGTCTATGGAACCTTGTACCAGATATCAGAAATCAAAGTATAATTAACCCTTGCATATGTTTTGCGCCTTGATATTGGCACTGGTTTTACACATCAAATCAACTGATTTTGACATATGTTCTTGGAGGGCATGGAGGCTATTTATTATTGATATTTAGCTTTGAAATTGTGCTAGCAATGTTTATGTCATCCGAATAGGGAATGGACAGCGACTCGGGTACTCATCTCTTGATATTTAGCCTTTATCATAGTATAGGTGGTATTGTTTCAAACTTATAAAGATGGTTTTATTATCTAAAGGGCTCAGTTCCTGCTATCAAGCCTGAAGCTTTTGGTTCGTTCTTTCTTCCATCCTTAAACCGATACTTATATCTCTAACAGAGCCTCTATGAAATTAGTCCCTAACACCAGTTTTTAAAAGTAACTAAACAACTATAAGGGATATCTTTTCCTTCCTCCAACAGTTCCTGTCAAAAACGGATCTATTTTTTTGTTTTTGGAAAACTCCACATCCATTCCTTTCAAAACGGAGATCAGTTTCCGGAAGTTGCAGTAAACAGGAATCAGACTCCAATTTCTGCCTTCTAACCTGGTCATAAAAATATTTTTAATTAGGTCACGACCACAACAACATTCATTCTCTTAAGAGAAGAAGATTAGGGCTCTCAACTTTTCCTCTATTTATAACTACATTAATTTCTATTTGTTTATCAAAAGTTTAAGGGGAATGGAAACATTAGGAGTGATTTTGGCGTTCTGTTAGAGACGTTTTTTTTCTAACTAAAGCCTAATAATTTTGTTTAGGGAGTGTTTTAGTTCATTATTTGGCCGACAGTTATCAAAATCAGTTCTTAAAGTTAAACTTTTGAGAAGGAGTTCAAAAACAGGGCTCCAACGGTTTACCTAAATCCCTTCCTAAAATTACCACACTCCCGGTACTGGAGGTTTCGGTCGCCAGATGTATACGCCGCTCATATGCATTCCCAATCCCGATTTTCTCTCCCCTGCCATTCTCCGGCCTCGCCGCGCCGCGCCCACTCGGTGAAGGAAGAGGTGGTGGCCGTCGCGAGGTGGACGGCGTCGGCGTCGTCGCCGGTCCCGCGAGGTGCACCCTGATGCGCTCACGCGCGCGCTCCCTGGCCCTGTCAGCCCCGCCCCTTGTCAGCGCCGTTGTTTGCCGTTTGCCGAGCTTGCTCAGGTAGCTCCGTCCTCCGTGGTGAGTCGAAGACCGAAGACCTTGTAGACGCTGCACCTGCGTCCTCGCCCTCGTCGTGGCGTTCGCCTTCGTCGTCCCCATCCGCAAGACCGTCGAAGCGGCCTGCCCCTTCGCCCACCTCGTTTCCACCCTTCCTATACCACTCTCGTTTCGCAATGCCATCGGCGAATCAAGCACGGCAAGGCAAAACGAAATCGAGAATTGATCTGCGTGGTGCCAAGCTCCGCGGGTTCTAGTCGAGCTGGAACGTCGACAGGCTGCACCATGGGTGTACGATTAGGGTGTCGTCAGGATCGCACATGGGTGGATCGGCTCGATTGGGGCGTCGCTGTTCTCGATGCGCCCGCCGGCGTGCTCCGTGGAAGAGCTCGATTTGTCCGTAGCTATGTTGATTTGTGCGAGCTAGAGAAAACATGCTCTTGGAGGCGAGGTTGCGGCTAGATTCAAATATTATTTGAAAACTCCCAATAGTTTCTGAGAAATCCTGAAATCTGTTTTTTTAGAAACTATTTTTCTTTATGAATCGATGGAGATGCTCTTGGATTAGATGGATGAGCAAAACAAACATGGGCACATAGGCAACAAACATTTCATTATTAATTACCATCGATCAGCTCAAGATGAAGTTGCCATGCACGAGAGAGTCACTCTGACACTCAGCCAACGGCCTCACATGTTGGGCACACATCCGGGCGATACAGCTTATCGCAGTCCAAAGTACACACGCAATTCGTCCGGTCGACAGAGGTGGCGTTGCAATATGCGCCGGTGGTGTTGGCTATGTTGCAGAGACCGATACAGTCAAAAAAGGCGCTACAGCTTTGATATTTAAACGGGATGTTGCATATTTTGGCCTCCGAACCTGTTCAATGGAACGACCAATATTATAGCCTTGAAGCATCTAGTTAGTAAACTGTGAGCTTGGTACCAGTTCGAACAAACTCTTTTCACTACATAACCAAAATGTGGTGAATGACTACTCTTTTCACTACATAATCTGGAGCCTAAAGCTTTGTAAAAACTCCGTCACTCACCGAAGGTTAGGAGGAGGAGCAGGACCAAGGAAGTTGCTGCGATCGTGTCCTTCATGGCTGCTTCCAGCTTTGCTTTGTTAGATGAGGATGGGAAGAGGCAAAAGCAGATCTATTTATACTGTCCTGGTGCATTGACTGCTAGTAAAATCTTGGATACTTGCAGGCTGGATAGATAATTAATTATTCAGATTTTGGTTTTGTACGATGAGTAGGAGTATATCTGGTGGATACTCGGAGATTGATACTATCTGATCGCATTGATTGTTACCGTGTTTTTTTTTGAAGTGGATGGATATCTTTTTGATGGAATGGACATGCATATCTTGGTCCGGGATACTCTCAAATCGAGGGAAATTTATTTATGGTTGGACTGAGCTCTGATTTCTTGATCGCGAAGGAACAGAAGGATCTATTTATCCTGTCCAAGTACATTGATGGCTACGGTGCATGTTCTAGAATGGATGTGCATGTTCCTGGTCCCTGATATTTGTAAATTGAAGCAAAACCTATTCCTGTCATGAGCATGTATCAACGTTCCTTAGAAAGATTATGTGATTTTCTATTTGACAGTCATCAGAGAGAAACAGAAATGGTGCCACGGGTATTTCTAGCGTAAGTAGAATTTATAACTGGATCGTAGGGAATTTGGTGGATATCTGTACCAAGACGATTCCAGCAGTAACAAGGAGACAAGGTTTACCTGGACTCAAACCCTCTCGATGAGGTAATATCATACTCGTGCTTGGTTGATTTCTTCTTAATATGAGGATTACAATGGTTGTTATGTTTATACATATGAGGATACATGGATCTAGTAGAGTATGCATCAAGAGATGGTGATCTTTAGGGATTGCAAATCCGTGTCGCTCCCTCTCCTTTTAGAAGTGATCAAGGGTCTCAGAACGTATCTCAATTTGGTTACATGTTTGTTGAGTTTATGTTGAACTCTATCTCTAACTTGATATATCTAATTTTGAGGCAGTTGTTGTCGGTGTTTTTATTACCGGCTAGTAATCGGATGTTGTATGTTTTATGTCTGAATGGCTAGCTAATAAAGGCAATGATTTATACTGATTCCGACAATGTGTCCTACGTCCAGTCTGGGGTGTTCATCGGCCTTATATTAGCTCAGACGATTCAAGGAACCGCGGTTACAAGCGAGGCAACCCCGTGTGCGAGAGCGAGGAGAAAGCCTCAGTGTCGTGGGCGTATGCGTGAGTCATTTCACCATGCGAGGGAAGGTACCGAACCTCCCCTTTTATAGCTCGGACACCTATACCTACCCGCTGGTCCCTCATAAATAGGGCAGGCGTTTACATGATGTGTCAGCGCCTAAGGCAACCAAAAGTGGCGCATGAGTGATGAGTACACCTGCTCCCATTTAGTCTACGTCTACTTTCCGTCTCTGTACACCCGCGCTGAGCCGGATGGTGATGATGGCCCGACGTCATGCTTGTCTTGTCGCACGTGACCTCCCACTCCGTCTCTCCTTCCGCCGCTCCGTCACGTCAGCATTTAAGCCTCTCGTCTGCCTCCGGTCCGGGCCCTAACTCAGATTGCTCTTCACCCCGGCCTTGTTGGCCGGGCTTGAAAGTCGGACGTCTCTTCCAACCTTGGAGGTAGGCTCACTCCTCGGGGCTGAGTATTGTGGTTGCGTCATTGTGAGTCTGGGCCCTAGGTTGGGGCCCGGAGAGCCACATGTCCCTTTGTGACTAGCTAGCGGGTTGCCTTTTCGGTATCCTGGGTATGTTACCCTGTCAGTATCCATTAGTTTGCAACCGACTTGCTTCCTTGTTTAGAGCCCTTTTACTGATTGAATAATGAGATGTTGATTTTTCAAAAAAAATACCATCAAGATTAGGGACTTACAATTTCTGAACAAATGAAAATCATACATATTGACCCCATCTGTCACATGCTCTGTTCACGGACTTGCAATTTCTAAATCAAACATTTAGAACCACATATTCTCTATCATAGCTCTATTTTACTTAAGATTCTATGGCAGGAATTTTCATTATTATTATTGATATTTAACTTTGAAATGGTGCTAACATGTACGTCACGCTATATTGATTCAAACTTAAGAAGATGGTTTTATCTAAAGGCTGTTGTCTATCTTGCTTTAATTTCTATGGCCGGATAGTTTGATCTTTGTAAGTATATATAAGATTTTCTTTCGATTAACATGTAAACATCAAAATGAGCCTCCACTTAGTAAATATAAGATAAAAACATGTTCTAGAATGTGTGTGTGCATATTTTCGCGTCCCAGATATCCGTAAATCGGAGGAAAATTAACTTACATGCACGTTTTTTTCGGAAGACTCGGCATTTATGATCGTGTTAGCATCTGACGCTAGTGTGTATTTCCCACCGACCGTTTTGCTAGCTATTACTAATTCTTGTATGAATTTTGTGCTGAATGATATTACATTTTAGCATATTTGATTCCTTGTAATTTTGTGACGTGCTCTTTTCCAGTCTGATAAAAGTCGACGAATCGAGAGGCTAGGTGGCTAGCACCTTCAGATATGAGGGCTGCCCACCCGAGTTTGATTTTTTCTAAACTTGGATGTCTCACTTTTTAATATATCCAGGTGAGCTATTCTCCGTTTAAAAAAAAGTCGACGAATCTCGCAGCTGAGTTGGCAGGTACAGGAGCACGGGTAACATAACCATTTCATTATTACCGTCAACTCAGGACTGTGTTGGCAGGTACAGGAGAGTATTAGGCTGAGGCAAACACAAGTCCAACGACCTCTCATCAGCTCCTCACGCATGACCTCTGGGCTCTGGCTCTCTGAGGCCTGACTGTAATGGCCACCGGCTCATTCTTCCCCGACCGTAAGTCATCCTCTATCATGGGAGATTTACCTCCTACACCATTATCGCCTCCACCATCGCATTCCTTAGTGCACACACACTCTCGACGGATGAGGTTCCTGCAGTAGCCACCAGTGTAACCTTCATCCATGCACATGGTGACGCATAGTCCACCACATTTGCACCATTCAAAGGGAATTTTGATGCGTCTTTCGCATAGCTTGGCCTCGGAACCTGCCCAACAATGTTGGCTCAACCACCAAGTATTAAGTTGTGAGGTAATAACTAGTTAATTAACTATATTTTCTTGCTATCATTAGGTATGGTATTGCCGAGTGACTACTCATTTTCTTTCATCACTCACCAAAGCTCAGGAGGAGCAGGACCAAGGCAAGCGCGGCGCTCTTCACCCTCATGTGTCTGAATTGAGCTTAGTTTTGTTGGTCGAGCGAGGAGGAACGAAAAGGGTCGCTGTTTCAATGTATACTATCTGGTTGTATTGATTGCTACTATACTTCGGTCCTGGATTTGTGAGGAAATTTATTTATGGCTGAGATGAGATTTGATTTCTGGGAGGAGGATTAATGAAAGGGACGGAAAGGTCTATCTATATATAAGTACTGGGTGCATTGATTGATATGATGCATCTTCTGAAACATGTGCAGAACCTAAGCCCAGATGCTCATAGATTCATACTATTAGTAGTCCTTGTAGTCCATTTATTTACTTGTTTTTTTTCCTTTTTTTATTGAAGTATGTGCACTGCACTTCTCCATAAACATGTTTGAGTTCTCCGACAATAAATTAGAGAAGTGGAGAAGCAAGAAAAAGAGAGGGAGAGGGTGTATTTAAGTTGGACTACAACAATTGTCAGAGATATGTTTGTTTTCCCAGTTTATTAAGATAGGGGGATTAATGCATGAGAGTGTTGATATTATAATCCCTCCAGTTCCATATTACTTTGACGTCCTAGGTTTGGGACTCGAGACTGTTCCAGATGGCGAGGCTTGAACTGAAACGATGCACACGCATACATGCATGCAAGTGAAAAAACTTTGCTATTCTAATATTGCAGTAAGTGATTTGGGAAGTTGCTGCTAGTGGTTTCTGATGTTTCAAGGATTTTTCATGTTTCAAAAATCTATGTCCAGATCGATGAACAGCCCGGAAGATATAAAGGATGAGGTAATTAATTAATTAACAGCCGGCAGAAATCTCCAGCCCATACAAACACGGCAGAAGCCTCATCGTCAGGCCAGCACGGCGGCGGCCACAAGGGAGAGCACGGACGCGACGGCCGTCGCGGCCACGGAGCCGCCGCCGGTCCTCGGCGCGGCGTTTTTTCCGTGCGGGGCCGGCGCGGCGGCGGGGCGGCCGGAACCGCCGGGAGCGGAGGGCCCGGAACCGCCCGGAGCGGAGGGCGCGGCGGCGGGCGACCCGGAAGGGGCAGCGGAGGGGGACATGACGTTGATGTCGACCTTCTGCCCGGCGGCGCAGTGGCCCGGGAAGCCGCAGAGGAAGTAGTGGTGGCCGGCGGCGTCGAGGACCACCGAGTCGTTGCCCGTGGACCAGGTGGCGATCGGCCTGGACGCGTCGCAGTTCTTGTAGCCCGACCTGGTCACCGCCACCACGTTGTGGAGCTGCTTCAGGTACGTGAACACTGCGGAGACGACACGGAACAGGAACAGGTCACGGAGTTGTCGTCATCAGGCAACACGATTACGAAGGACAGACTTAGATTGAATTGAGTGGAGTCCCATGAGAAACTTGCGTGATCCCCATGCCTGCAGCTTTCACAGCTCAAAGGGTGACGCGCACTAGCACTGACGCCACCCCAGCACTAGCTCCGGTTCCGTGGCGCGGACCCCGCCTACTACTTACTACGCGTGTCCGACGGCGTGAGTGCGGCGGATCTGAAGGTTTTCCCGTGGAAAGCGGCCACCAGCGCTAGGGAACGCCTCGGGGCCGACCTGTGGATGGCGAGGCCGCGAAGTTGGTGGGTGGGTGCCGCCTGCCGCGCAGGCTTATTGGCGAGGTGGTTTCCAGTTCATCAGGGCAAGGAGCGACAAACTTTCCTCCGCAAGGAGTAGGAGAACACGCGGACAGGCAGGCGGAGATCGGAGTAGGAGGAGACGCACCGACGGTGTCGCCGGGGTGGAACTTCTTGGATGCGGCCCAGGCGGCGTAGTCGGGGTTGCCCATGATGGTCCACCCGCTCTTGTCGCCCACCTCGTACACGGCCGCCGCTGCCGCCGCCACGCCGGCGCACATCACCAGCGCCGCCGCCACGGCCGACGCCCTCCCTGCCGCGCCAGCCATGTCGTCGAAGCAGCGGCGGGGGCAAGGCAACCAAACACAGGAAGGAGCGAGCTCCTTGGCCTCCGCTGTCGTCCTCCCGTCTCACCGTCGCTGGCAGAGCAGGAGGGAGTGGGAGCGCCGGCACTGGACGCTGCCGGGCCGGTTAAATAATAAAAAAGCGAGCAAGCCAGTGTTCCCGGAAATGCCCTCGCCGCGCGGAACGCGTCTGGTGACGGGCCCCGGGTTCCACGTGTCGCGCGCCGGAGCATTCTCCTCGCTTGACCTTGACCGGGGTCCACGCTGCTCTGGTCTACCGTCCGCCCGGCCGACAGGCGCGGGTCGCTGTTTCGCGACCACCGCCGCTGCGCGTGCTCGCTTCGTTCTGCGCCACCAAATCCGAATCTGCACGTGGAAGCGACGGCCACGGCCCCACGCAAACGAGTGGATGGATGCCACGACACCACTCTCGGAGTGCTGATCCGTGAGTGCCACAACACCGACAGGCGCGAGCGCCGGTCGGTGGCCGAGACCCGCCGAGTGCTGATCGGTTCGGCGGGACACGAATGGTTCCGCCGAACCGGAGCTGCGTCAGAGTCGCCGGCCCTCTGACTTCGCCGCTACGAAGCCTTGGGAGCAACGACGACGAGAGCCTTCCATTTCCAGGTTACACGAGGAGATCCTGACAGTTGGGCCCTTCCGGCCCGTAAACCCAACTGCAACTCGGGCCCGTTCACTGTAAAACCTGCAGCGTTCGCGCCTCGCGAGCGTTGCATTCTAGCCTGCCTACTCTCCCACTCCCATTCCCCCTTATCCACGCGGACCCTCCTCTCCGCCCGCCTTCCTCCCTTCGCTCCCGTCTCCAAGCTGCGGGTTGCTCCTCCCACCACCTGACACGAGTCCAGCCGCCGGCATGGCGCTCCACGCCGTCTCCCCCGCGGCGGCCTCCTCGCTGCCGCGCGCCCTTACCGGCCGCCCCGCACAGCGCCCAGGTCCGGCTCTCCCGTTTCCTCTATACCCTCGGCCCTGCGCAGAGCTCGAGCCTGTCGTTTAGTGCCAGCGAGACGAACGACGGGAGGAGGAGGCTGTGTTATCGCGCAATGCACTGGTTCCGAAACTGGAACGGCTACTGCTTTCTGCTAGCTATGTGCCAGTTGGCTTTATAGGGTGAACGTGCCGAGTTCACAGCATCATAACCTTCTTTAATTTGAGGTGGAATGGGGACCATTTTAAGCATATTAAGTGTTTGAGGTATGGAGAACCTAACCTTACGCAGTAGCATTTGATCTAGAGACACATTCCTAACCAGTTTTAATATATATGCGACTACATGGCTGTAGTATGCGAATCACCCAGAACCTTGTTTGAGAAGAGCTAATGCCGAAACGTGAAAATTAATTAAATGAATGAATGCGGAGGATGATAGTTTTTTTTTTCTAAAAAAACAAACCTTCTTAGCTTCACCCTCAGTGATATAAATATCAGTAGAACTTTCTCGGCTTTCATTATGGAGAAGGGAAACAGGATATTACATAACAGGGTACCGCTTCCCAGTTCACAATAAGGATATGAAATAGACTCCTGCTGGGTTCAGAGTTTGATCTGTAATTAGTAATGTGCCTAGTTCTCACCAGGAAATGTTTTACCTTTGTAGTTTGTGGCTGTCTCGCCAAGCAGTCAGTCTTGATGAGTTCCTCTGCAGGCTTCACGAGACTTCAGGTTGGAACAGTCGAATTTGTTAGCAGGCCTCTGGTTACTCGACACTCAGACAAGAGGCGAGTGATTGCAGATTTGAATATTTATTTCACTTATGTATGTGCATGCTCGTTTAGATTAACCTTCATTGGTTTGTGGTTCTCATGTTATCAGAGCAGTTTTGACGCATGCCACTATTGAAGAAATTGAAGCAGAAAAATCTTTAATTGAAGACCAAGCTGTAAGTAACGACAAATTCCGCATTTAAAAGGCCCTTTGTCTGCTCAAGCTTTGTACCTTTAGTTTTAACTAGCTGAAGATATGCATCTTCAGAAAGAAAAGATGGACAAGGCAATCGAAACGGTCCAAAGTAACTTCAACACTGTGAGGACAGGACGGGCAAATCCGGCCATGCTTGACAGGATTGAGGTTTGGTGATTCATCGTTTGTACTTTTTTCTGTCATGAAGTAAATCTTGTTTGATCAAATATGCTCCTCTGTATGGGAATGTCATGTCTCTTCTAACTATTTTTTTTTTTTTGCTTTTCTGACATTATGCTCAAGAACTCAAGATAGTATATTTCTCTCAGTTAAGCTATAATAAACATAAAATCCTGAAATGGTATCAGCAGACAAAGCTGTATGCCCAATAGTGTAATATGCAGAGATATATTGACTGTCTCTTCAATTGATCAAGATTAAATAAGAGTTTCTTGCAGGTTGAGTATTATGGAACTCCAGTGAACTTGAAGAGCATTGCACAAATAAGCACTCCAGATGCAGCCTCCCTTCTTATCCAGCCGTATGACAAGTCTAGGTAAGCTATCTATCCTTCCCAGTGCAGAGTTGATATCAGGTCTATCATTCTACGTGTTCACATCCATATCCTGTGCAGCCTTAAACTTATCGAGAAATCAATAGTTGCTGCAAATCTTGGTGTATCGACTAGCAGTGATGGAGAAGTGATACGAGCTACTGTTCCACCACTGACATCTGACCGCAGAAAGGTTCGTATCTGGAATTCATGTGTTTGTTACATCTGTCATGTTATTATGTTTTCAAGAAATCAATTTGTAAGTAAGGAAATCAGCCCTACAATTATATAAAACTTAACCATGAAAGTTAAAGATGCACTAAAACACCTAGAATTTTCTAAGTGCCTCCATATCATCAACATATCTTCTGACTATATAGCATATTGCAACTATTGAAAACATTCCTATTTAATGTATATAAAAGTGGCTAGATGGAGGACGTATACTTTCAATAGTAATGGTAACTGCCTTGCGTTCATTCTATGAGGAACAGTTTCGTAATTGTATCCAAAATCTCCAAGGCCGACGTGAATATGTACTTTTCAAAACCATTTTCTTTGTATTAAATGTTCTCTGAATCTTATGAAATCATCAGAAGCCACAGTTTCTGATAAATAGTACCAACCCCATCCAAATTTGTATGGCCTAGCCCAGGTTTAGTTTCGGCACTGCCTAGGCTAGGCATGATAAGACTCGGTGGCAAACTAGGCCTAACCCAAAACCAGGCAGGTAACAAAAGTTGATATTGTCCACGCCCTGTCTAGTGTTTTGCTCAGGTATAGATAGCCTTATAGAGTGGTTAGTGTTGTATTTACCTCCAATAAGAAGTAAGCATTGTTTATATAGGTCTTGCATTGATGGAGGTTCCTGTCTCTTTGTTACTTATCTGAATCATCATTTTTTTCTACAGGAATTATCCAAAACTGTAGCTAAGTTAGCTGAAGATGGAAAGGTATAGCTGAAGTTTCACTTGCTTATCACTTTTACCATGTTTTCACAGGTGGTGGTAATTGTTAGCTTTCTACTGGGACATTTTTCAACTTCACCATCTCGGCCTTTTGTATGTTTTTTTTTGAACGAGAAGGGCTTTTTGTATGTTGCCATCGAAGGTGTTCCTTCCAAGTAATTCCGTCCTGAAAGACCATTTGTTTCGTTGTCCTGTTTAAATTTGTGTTCTTTGAGAACGTTTGTCCTGTTTGGACTATAATAAACTTTGGATGTGATATTCACGGATGCCATCATACAGGTCGCTATAAGAAACATAAGAAGAGATGCAATTAAAGCTTATGATAAACTGCAGAAGGTGTGCTTCTGCTCTTCTCCGCTGATACTAGTTTGTGGAACACTATCGTCCCTTTGTGATGAAATTAATCTCTTCCATTTGCTTATGCAGGAAAAGAAACTTTCTGAAGATAACGTGAAGGATTTATCAGCTGATCTACAGGTGAGGATGCTACTAACCTTTTTTTCCCTCCTGTAGCTGTCCTGAGATTCCCTACTATCTGGCAATGTTCCTTTATACTAAGATCAAAAGGTTGTCCTGATTAACATCTTTATTCGAATTCTTCAGAAAGTCACAGACGAGTACATGAAAAGAAAAAGATCGAGGCCACCCAGAAGCAAAAGGAAGAGGTAGTACTTCCTTTTATCTATTATTCATTGACGTTTCCTGACGTCCTGTTTGCTGATTCCATGCGTCGTGTCGCCAGAAAAAAAAATTGTCGGTTTGCCACATTTGATGAAGAGATATACAATATCACTGCATATTGAACCGCTGAACAAAATAACTTCCCTTGATTGTGAAGCGTAACCTAGTATCGTACTCTTCTCATTGCCCAAGAAGCTCAGGAACTGAATCAGGATTGTTTGATTTTTTTCACAGGAATTGATGAAAATTTAAGTCTCAGATTTGACTGCTAATAAACTGGTGAGCACATCAATTCCTGTGAAATATACACCTTGCCTGCATCGAAGGAACCAGCAGCAATACAGCTATAGCTTAATCAATTTTAATGACCGCAGGTTTCCTGAAGAAACTTCCGTCCCCTGGTTCCTAATTTTGTAAGTAGTGCCGCCGTCGTAAATAGGCTGTCATCACCGTCGTGTCCCGCTGCTGCGTTTCTGTGTGGCGACCAATAAAACAAGAAGTTTCAGTTACCGCCGTACCGACACGAATGGTCGAGCGGCGTGCATGTGTGCGTCCACCCAACAGGAGCTGGTTTCTCGCCAGTCACATGGCCCCGGATTAAACCATGCCTGCGTCCTCGAGATATTTTCAGGCACGGGAATAAGATGTTCTGTTTCCTGCGACCGGTGGTGGGGGCCCTCCCGGTACCACTGGTCCGAACCACCACCGAGCAAGTCGCACGCGTCGGCACGTCTGGCGCCGAGGAAGGACAGCGACAGGGACAGGCTGCGACGATTGCGGACGCTGATGCCGCCCCAGCTCGGTAGGGCCCCACCCATTCATGCTGCTGGAGCCGGATCCTCCATGCCGGGCGTGGCGGAAGGCGGGCCCCATTAGCAGGTGGGGACACAGCACGTCCCGTCCTGTATTCTCCAATAGCAGCAGCAGCAGCAATGACAGGGGAACGACGGTGACCGTGATAACTACGAGGCGTATCATATCATATCCAGTTGTAGCACTAGGAGCAGAGTGCCTAAACAATTCGATAAAAGGCAAGTGGGGCGGCCGTTGGTGGCGAACTGGACCGCCGCCCGCTGCGAGGAGCGGGCCACGCCTAGTTATAGGAATTAGGAGCTCTGCGCAGAGGATGCTATCGACTGCCCCGCCGCCGCGACAGGCGCTGCCCAGCCCACCGGTCCCTGGCTCCGGAACAAGACCACGGCGGGGCCCTCCCCACACACACACACACCCCACGAGCCCCCAGTCCACGGCTTCCGGCCCTCTGACAAAACGCGCCGATATCGACGCGACCTTGATGCCGTCGCCGGATAAGATCAGCTCTCCGGCGGCACGTCTTGCTGCTGCGCTTCCAACGCACGGCGCGGCGCGGATCAGTGCGTCGTGTACGAGAGGGGAGGACCTCGTCAGCGATGGCGTCGCTCGACCGCGGCGGAACGGCCTCCGGAGTCCGGACGAACCGCCGTGGTCGTCAGACTGCGGTGTGCACGGTCCGGTACTCTTTGCTTATCCGTCTGACCCGTGTCGGGAGGAGGAAGAGAAGTTGCTTCTTTCCTAGTAGGAGTAGTACTTCTACGTACGGCACACGCGATTTGGACTTCTAGACGCTCCGGCGCTGCACGTAGCGACAGGGACAGGGCTAACAGAACAGGCAGCAGCTCTTCTCCCACCAATTACTCCTGGTACTACTACTTCACAAACCTGCTAAAAAGGGTGCAGATACAACTGGCATCTCTCACTCTCACTCTCTCCAACACCTCCACTGCTGGGCACGCAATGAAGAAGGGGGAAACGTCAACACCACTCATGCGATCGCTGGGGCTTCCACATGCACCGCACTTCCGGACGAGCACTGCGCAGTCACACCCAACGTACTGCATCCATAATCTTTCGTTCATTCATTCACTTACTTTTTTTGCACAGCAACCATAGTAGTTACAAACAACCAACACACCAAAAAGGCGGGGTCGTCACATACTCGCACCACACCACCCAAAATCGTGGTTGGGCTCCTCTTCCTACTACTCGAGATATTTTCCATCCTATCCTCTCCCAGTTGCTACAAACAATCCAAGCATAGTACAGTACCGACAGATAAAGAATGGGAACACCGCTGCATCGCGAAGTTACCTTATCCTGCATTCTAATTGAATCTTTCTTTCAGTCAAGAGAACAAGAAGAGAAAACCTAAAGAGAGAGAGAGAGAGCAGCTCTGGACGTCCATGCATTAAAACGACTAAAAATGTGATTATCTATCTATTCACCTCCACCGACCTTGCGCCATGAGAGGATAACCAGCTACACAAAAGTATCACTCCCATCAACCGTTCCGAACGCTCGAGTGGCAAAGCTTCTGCCTGGATGGAACGGGCGTCTTCCTGACAGCAGCATCCAAACGGATTCTTCCAGCCGCCTGCCGTCGCTGATGTTGCTGCAATAGTTTCTTTCACGCAAAAGAGTGCAATAGTTTCTTTCACGCGAACGAGGGGTGGCCACCATTCGCGCTTCCTCTCCATTAGCAGTTAGCTCGCCGATTCTGATTCACACTAGGCTTCCACATTGCTCACTTTCCTGATGAAGAAATGAGTTTATGTTAGGTAAAAGAACTGAAGTGTATGCTGAGCTTCTGAAGTTGAGAGGATACAAGTCCATTACCAGCAGCAGGCTTCTGATCACTCGAGGGTCTTACAGGCATTGGCATTGCCCCGAAAGTCAATTGCGCCGCTGACATGTGAGGGTGTGGCACACCACCTGCAGACTGCGCTGCTGCCGCAAGATGCATGAAACTACCAGACGGAGGATGATGATGCGTCTTCATGTTGTTGCCGGCGGCTGCAAAAGCATTTTCCTGAGTCAGCTGATACCATGATAAGAGTTAAGTGACATATAACCAGGGACAAGGGACAGCATCATGTACGGACCTGACATGGCATTCTGCTGGTGGGGCACCTGCTGTTGCGTTTTGTCAGCCGGACGCTTTTGGTAGAGGCCAAGGGAAGCACTACCAGGTCCCGGAGCTTGCGGCGTGTATGCATTGGATATGAAGAAGTGGCCTTGTGGGAATGGTTGCTGTTTCAATGACGACGCGGGCATATGTGACTGCTGCTTACTCCCTGGATTAGAGGCTGATGACAAATTGGGTTGTTGGCCAAGGATCGACGGCATATTAGGAATATTGTAGTGACTTGTGGGAGTTGACTTGGACCCTGAAGTCGATGCAGGATTCTTGGCAGACTGTTGTGGTGATGACAATTGGACAGAGTGCTGAACACCCTTTGCACTCCCAGTAGCAGGTGGACTTCCACCAGTACTTCTGGTCACTGAATTGGATGGTGAACTGGGAGCAACAGGAGCGTTTGAAGATCGAGATAGATCACCTCCACCAGTGGAAATATGTGTTACAGATGGTCCCATCTTCGATGAACTCAGGCTTAAAGAACTCTGAGATTGGTGACCGGGTGAGGAGAGAGCCTGCATTGGACTTTTTGCTTGTTGCTGATGGAGACCACTATTCTTCATCGCAATCAAATTAGTGGGTGGAGCAGCAGGGGCAGTCACAACAGCAGATGAAGCTGTCACTCTCACTGAGGATGCTTTCAACTGAGGAGATTGACCAGATGGCCCCCCTTGAACAGCACCCGATGGGTAAATCATACTCTGAAAATTCGCCATGTTCAGACGGTCTGGGTATCCACCCGCACCACTTGGTGTACTTGGCACAGCAGACCTGGGGCGATTCAGATGGTGTTGCTGAATGAATTGCTGCTGATTCTTCTGGTGAATCTGAAGTAAATGTTGTTGCTGCTGGTGGTGCTGCATCTGAGAAATGGTGACCGAAGCTGCAGCAGATGAAGATGCAGGGGTTGACGAACTTGAGGATTTACTTCCAAATGCATTTGGAGATTCTGCTCCGATGAGGCTCAGGGTGCGGGATGAGCTCTCGTTAGTGGTGCCACTAAGGAAAGGAGGCCCATAAGTCTTGCTTTCTGTCCTTGAGAAGGAAAGTGAATGCTGCTGTGAATCACCTGGGTACTTTGTAGATGCTGATTTCTTTCTTTCGACTCCAGCGCTGGGTGTCAAGGATGAATCCCCAGCAACAGATTTTGTTTCTCCTGTGATCTGATGCTGGGGCTTGTGCTGTGTAGCTTGAGCAGATTGCGCTGCAGCAAAATTAAGCTGAGGATAACCATGGCGTGCTGCTTCATGATGGCTCTGGAACATGGCATGGCTCTGTGCCAATGAAGAAAAGTCAAGACCAGTTGAGGCAGATCCAGAAGGGCCAATGGAGCCAAAAGGCATGACAAAAGGCTGTGATGATGCAAGATCAATTCTCACACCCTGGCCTCGACTAACCTGTGGCTGCTGTTGCTGGTTATGGTGATCACTTAACTTCTTCTCACTCTGACTGCCAGTAGCTTGCGCAGCAAAGCCGAAATTCGGAAAATGAACTGGAACAGCAAAATTATGATCATACCCGCCCTTTTGAGGATGAGATGGTTTGTCATTACTTGTTGGGCCATCTTGTCTAGTCTTGTCGCTATCTTGTCGGTGTGCGAGGCCAGGTACTAGAACAGAGCGCTGGTTGCAGCTGGAATAATTCTGGGAATTATTGGTAGCAACAGCTACAGATGGATTAGCATTTTGAGCATATTCCAATGGTCCTTGGGATTGCAGCTGATGCTTCTGAGATGAATTGGACATGCTTGGCATGGAGTTCTTTTGAAGACTTTGTTGCTGCACACCTTGCTGCTGCGATGGGTGCAACATGTGAGAAGAGTACACATGCCCATTGAAGTATGGAACAGCTGGGCCTTGCGGTGCCATGCCTCGATATGAAGGAGGACCTCCAGCATGGGCAGCAACCTGGAACGGGTATGCACCGTTCTGTAGGATAGCCAAGAACTGAGCATCAGCTGGTTGCAAGCTGGCAAAGCTCAAGTTCATAGCTGCAGCACCAGGGTTTGTTGCTGTAGCATGGACATTCGCAGACAGTTGCATCGCATTACTGGTTCCAGAAGATTTTGTGTCCCCTGCTCGATTGGCCGCACTTGCAGCTGCCATTGCAGCAGCCTGTTGCTGATTGAATGGAAAGATAAAGGCTGGGCCTTGCTGTAGAAGAGGCACACTTTGTAAAAAATAACAGCTGAAAATTCCCATATTAGCAAAAATTAAATTTTCCTGCATGTACATACCAGCATATTTGGCATGGGGGTGGACTGCTGCGCTTCGTGAGCAGGGGGTTGCTTCCTTTGGCTTGATTCAGCACCAGCAGCATTGCCCAGTGCCACCTTATCTTTTGACAAACCCCCTTGGAATGGAGAGCTAGCCATTATCGGTGCCTTCGATTCTTGCAGAGTGTGCGCCCTAATAGGGTAGCTCCCCTGCATTGGGTTGCAATGGAAGGAGGTGACGTCTGTCGGTGGAACAACACCCATGTTGAATGGTCTTGGACCAAAGAATGGTCCTGATCTATTAGTGGTGGCGGTGGCGGCCACTGCTGCTGGTGGCCAAAAAGAGTTCATCTTTGCGATTCGCTGGTGGTACTGGATCAGTTGTGCAACAAAACAGTGTGTACCACAGCGCTTCGAGCGAATGGGCGGTGGAGGAATCAATGCAGCTTGCTGCAGAACAAAAAACCATAAGGCCTGAGAGGAAAGAAAAGGAAAAAGGAAATGCAGATAACGACGCTAGATCAAGTAAGAATGCACACCGGTAATCCACCAGAAGACCCTGGCTTGACGTCCACAGGGTGAAGACCAGCTGTTGATAATGCCGGGACTGGTCCCAGGCAACTGCCAAGACACAGGAAAGCATCAGAAACTGATACATTTCGATTACGAATAAGCGTTACGCATCCAATATCTTCTAACAGAACTCACCCAAACGGTGGAAAACTCCCCAGCCAGCCACTGACAGGTAATGGCAAAGGTGGCGTAACAGCAGGCATAGCTGCAACACAAGAAATCAGATCAAAAAAAAGGAAACACCACAACAAAATCAAGGTTCAAATGCAAATATCACTTCAGAATACGTACAAGATTTCTCATGCTTCATCTCAGACTTTGAAGACTTTTGTTGCTGCTGCAATGGTGGTGGCCGCGGCTGCCGGCGTTCAGATGGAGACTTTTCATCACCGAGGTTGGGCTTCTCCAAATCCAACTGAAGCGTGAGCTTCCTTGGGGCAAGCTCATCAGCCGGAATTCTTTGCACCTCCAGGTCCTCCAGATCGATATCCAGTCCTCTGTGAGTCATTTCCCCATCTTTCTTTTCTAAATCCACTCTTGTCGACTAGAATGGAACAAATAGAAAATTAATACAAAAATATCAATCAGAACCCAATATCCAATGCTCCAGCTGACGATGCCAAAAATTTTTTTGGTGAATCTGATGAAGTGCTCACCACGTCTAACTCAGAATCCAGTCCCTTCTTATCCCCATCAGGGTCCGAGGCGCCATCTCTATCAGGAGATAGCTTCCCAGGAGGGGGAGCCTGGAGACCAAGAAGCACAAAGAAAGAAAAAGTTCAGAGAAGGATCCAAAAGATATAGAAAAAACCAAAGCAGCAAATCAACCACACACACACACACAAGGAAGCATATACCCACCATGAGATCAATGCAAAACTTTTCTTGCCGAGCGCCATCCGATGCCAGCTCACTGGAGAGAAAAAAAATAGTTCACCCAAATAGTGAATATACTAATCAGATCAGCACAATCCAAAAACAATAATGGTTATCGCAACACCGATAATATAAAAATCCAAGAGGCCCACATCTTTGTCGTGGCGGTGGCTTCGCCGTTCCTGGCGGCCTCGGAGCCCACCAACGTCGGTTCACCGTCCGCCTTGCGAGAAGGGGCTGGCGGCGGCTCTGGCCGGCTGTCCGGCCGGTGATCCCGCCGATCTAATTCGCTGGTCGGGGGCTCAGGATCTCTGTTTCTACCACGGTCCTCCATCTTCTCTGCCCCTCGCGGAGCATCAACTTGGGAAGCAGGGGGGGCGGTGCTGGCTCCACTTTCGGCTGCAGCGGACGTCGATGCCTTTGCTTCTGATCTAGCAGCAGCAGGCGCCTCCTGTCTCGAGGACGGCTCTGCCGTCTCTGGGTTTGCAGGGCTCGCCGGACGGCTGTCTTCATCGTACTTCACCAGCCGCGGCCTCTTCCTCTTCGGCGCTGCAACGGCCAGAGGAAGAGTCTATTAGACCCCATAAAATAAAATAAAAAAGTTCGCAAAAATCGAAAGAAAGGGGGGAGACAAAGGCAAGAACGGCAACTGGAGAGTTACCCACCTATAGCGGCAAGGGAGGTGGAATCCGACGTCCGGAAGCCAGAAGACGAGGGAGCCGGCGAGGAGTTCCTGGACATGGCCTCCTGCCCGTCTCTGTGCTCCAGCTTGTGGTGGTTTTCGTGCTTGGAATGGCAGGGGAACTGCCTCGTAAGCCCGAACAGCACCTCCGCGACCTCGATCTCCTCCTGGATGAAAGACGGGGACTTCGAAATCTTTGGCGGGGGCGGCTGCGGCGGTGCTGCCGAGGGAGCAGAGGACGGTGACGGCCGCTGCTTCGGCGCTGGCCCGGATCCACTGGTGCTTCCGCCGCTGCCAAGGGGTTTCTGAGAAGGAACAAGAGACGCCAGAAAAAGTGATATCAGTAAGAGCAAGAACTGAGGAAATATGCAAGGAGATGGACGCCGCCGAGCTCGAAAACGCACCAGCTTTTTCCGAGCTGGCGCGGTGGTCGAGGCCGACGCCGGGGAGATCGGCCGTGACGAAGGCCGCTGGATCTGTGAGCCGCCCTCTCCAGCGCCAGCACCGCCGCAGCTACTTCCACCTCCGGAAACTGGCCACTCGTGCGAAGGCCTCTTCATAGAAGCTGCGGAACAACACGACAACATGCGAAACCGCTGGGGTGGCCCAAAAAATTGATCTTTACGGTGCCGCGTACCGGAGCGAGCTTTCCTAGGCACAGGCACGCCGATCATTTCGTCGGCGGCTTTGAGCACGATGGGACTCTTCTGGCTGGCGCCTCCCTTCCGCTGCATCTGCTGCGGCTGGCCGTGGTGTTGGTTGTGGTGGTGATTGTGGTGCCCTCCACCGCCGCTGCTGCTACTGCTGTGGTGATTTCCTCCGTCGTGCTGCGGCGTCGAGGGCGGCAGCGGGGCCGTGCTCGGCGAGCGGCGCTGCTGCGCGGGGTGGTACCGCTGCGCGACCTCCTCCTCCTCGTCTTCGTCGTCGCCGAGGCTGTCGTCGGAGGTATCGTCGCCGTCGTCCCGGCCGGCGCCGCCCCCGCCGTTGAACATGAGGCAGTCGCCCCGCCGCCTCTCGGACCGCGGCGAGTCCCTCGGCCCCCCGCCGTTGCTCCTGAGCCGCCTCCTCGGCGGCGGCAGCCCACCCCCGACGGACACGCCGCCGCCTCGCCTGCCGTCACGGATCCTGTCCATCTCAGATCTGAGACATGCGGCTCCGATCCACGGCAGATCGCCGGATCCTCGCCGGATTCCGGCGGACAGCGCCGCGGCCACGCGGATCCGAGCAAGGGGAAGCCCTCGCGAGTCTCGCAGCTCCGCGAGGAACGGTTGACGCAAAGAGCTCGCCTGCTCTCGCCCTGGCTTCCACCTCTCTCTCGCTCTCTATGTTGCTGCTTCTACTTGGCGCTCCTCTCTCCCCCTCCTCTGCTCGCCGCCTCTTTCCTACGGGCCTCTTCTCCTCTGGCCTCTTCCCCTCCGTCGGGTTCCCTTTCTAGGCGCCCCGCCCACCCGCCTCGCCTCACCTCACCTCACCTCATCCTCTTTTTGTCGCTGCCCACGCCCGCATCCGACGGTGCACCTAGCGATCCCGCATCCGACGGACCCGACGCCACCGTGGCGTGGCGGCCACCGCCGCCCTCGGATCAGGGCCCCGGGAGGAGGACCACCGAACCCGCAATAAAATCTCGGGCCCGTCTCCCTTGCGCCTCAAGCATGGGGCCGACACCGACACGTGGCGGTCCGCCCGCGGGCGGGAAAAATCTAAGCGTCCACCGGCAGCCGGAGGTGGGTGGGGGCCGCGTGCCATTTCCTTTATTAATCCGAGAAAACCATTCTCGTCTAATCGATCGGTTGTCCGCTTTTGGTGGGACCCGCGGAGCGGGCCCTGATCTGGACAGCGCGGGGGAAGGGATGTACCCGGCTGACGTGGCGCGCGCTCGCACCGGCTGCTGCGGGTGGGTTAAAAGCCAAGGAAAGTCTCCAGGCGGGCAGCGGCGGTGGGACCGAGTGCGGGCCCCGCGCGACCCCGCTTTTCTTTTCCTTTTTTAAGATTAAACGCCCGAGAACGGTTATCGACATCTCCGTTACTCTACACTGGCCATTTTACAGAAGGACCCTTATAAAGTAGAGATTCTACGAATAGGTCCAGAAAGAGTCTGGCATGCCATATTCTTTACCGTCTATCTGGACATTGACGAAAATAAAGGTTACTAACAGGTCATCAAGGAAAATCTGACAACGACGACGAAGACACCGACACAACAGCTTCCCGGACATGGTGGTGGTGGTGGTGGCAGACGCCGGTGACACGAGGAGAAGAACCGTCGAGGAAGTTGCCTCTGACCGCAGCGGGGGGCTAGGCGGTGTGAACGACGAAGATCCGTCGAGCCACCGCGCCAGGATCGAGAAAGGGCCGAGGCGAAGCGTGCTAGTCGGTTGACTCGTCGGCACTCTCTTTGACCGTAGCACCAAGAAGCCGCAGATATGGAAGAAGCGCCACCAAGCCGCAGCAATCGACCCAAATCAGAGAATAGCGACCGTTGAAGGTCACGCCTGCAGGACACCCGCCATGGCGCCTGAACCTCAGAACACAGGTGACAAGGAAGAGGGAGAAGAGACACCCGTCGACGAGGAATCCGACGATGGTGGCTGCAAGCCGTGACTCCGGCTATTGCTAAGAACAACTAGGCGGCGAGCCGGAGCGGACGGAGAGTGGCCGGATCTGGCCCCCGGGAAAACGGAGTTCTGATGTACTAGAAGCGCGGCGGCGGAGAGAGTGCGTGGAGTTTTGCCGCGGCGGCGACCGATGGCGAGATAGTGGGCAGACTTCTGCTCCTTTCCTTCGTAGTACAAGCGTGTCCGCTTTTCTTTATCGTCCCTGCTCGTCGGCGCCGACGTGGCGGCAGGACGCTGACGTCACGCTCGGAGGCCCCGCTAGCCACCAACCTTCACCGCACTATTCGGCCACTCGGCATAAAATACTCATTCTGATTTCGTTTGCCCCTTTCGTTTTTTCCAGTTTAGAAAAAAAAAACAGCTGGTCGATTCAGCACGGTCTAGACGGTACAAGTAGGAGTCCGACAGGAAAAAAAAAGACGTCGAGAAGATGTGACCGTGTTCGTCGTCTACTGATGAAACTATTAATTTAGTAATTAAAGATCGGATACAACAGGCCGAGTGAATTTAGGTCTGTTTGATTTACCTGTATCAACTAGATTATTAAAAAAATCAGAAATCTAGACTAAATGGGTCCACATGGTAATCAGATTTTCTACAATATATAGATTTTACTAATACTAATGAAAATCTACCAAAACCACAAATTTTTTAGATTCCCGTTCCAACTTTTCATAGAAATTAACCACCATGTCACTGATTACACAACCAAATGTTATTTTCTTTATAACACATATTTATTACGGAATTCTCAACATACAGCAGCTTTATCATAGCTCAAATCTAAAATCAGATTTTCAAAATACATAGCCGAAGCAAAATTTGGTGCACGAATCGAGCAGGACCTTTTTCCATGTACTATATAAGTAATTAAAATGCGGTGACGCCCAGCAACGGATTTTTTCAGTGTACGGCGGTAAATCCCGGTCGAGTCTGTCGGCCGTTCCGCGTTTAACCGCACGCGTAGTACGGTACGGGGCTTTCCCGTTTTAACCGCGGATCTGCTCACGGATTCCTCGACGGATATGAACACGTGCACCCACCCATCCATCACCCGATAAAGGCAATGGCCGCGGCCGGCATGGCAGCCCATCTTGGGCCCGGAGCGTGGGGACCACACGCCGCTCACGTGAGCGCCCAGTCTTGACACGCGGGCACGTGGTCGTCGGCTCGGGATCGTCTGCGCACTGACGGCATGCAGCCACTTGTGTAGACGAGTTGGGGGGGGGGTGAGTGCTGCTGCAGCCGAGTGAAGTGAAGGGGTCCGATTCTGAGCTTTCTCCCACCCGTCTAACCCTTTCACGTAAATAATGTATTTGCAAGTTTCTGCCGTGTTTGAAGTGCAAACTCTTTTCTCTCTGTGCAACAGTGTCGGTGGTTCGTCCACTGTGTGAGGATTTTGACAGTTTGAATGCGTCGTCATGCCTCCGTGAGAAAAAAAATAACTTTGAGATCGTCGTCACGGTCCTCGTATTGGATTCTTTACGACACAGTTTCAACTGGTCGATTGTATCACTGAGACAGCGACAGAGACGGAAGAAGGGAGACGGAAAAAAACCAAGGTTGCCGAACTGAGAATGGAAACGACGACGATTTGGGGAAATTAAACGTCGTGGAGCGACAGAAAAGCGTGTGGAGTTGGACGCAGGACGGGAGCCACAGGGACGTGACGCAACGCCGCACGAGGCGTGAGGAAGGAGAGCATGCATGGCCCCTGGATGCTGGCTCGCCTAACCTCGATCGAGCTGCGTGTTCCTGCTGTGTCATCCAGCTCTTCTGACACGCAACGACCGGCTCGTGTACGGCGCCGATTGCTTCATTTGCTTGCTTGCCTTGCCCGCCCGAGATCCTCTGCTGACTCCAACCTGCGGCATGCAGGGCGAAACAGTGTGGTGACGACGAGCTGAGGTGGCGCGGGGACCGACGGGCTGGCGGAGCAGAGGCAGATCACCGCCGAGAGGAGAGCCAACACGCGCGGTCGAGATGCCGGCGGCTCGACGGCGTGGCCTGGTGTCTCTTCCGACGAAGGACGGGCGCACATACGGCCGGCCTGAATAGCAGCAGTGTTGACTGTTGATCCACACGCCGGCTCCCCCGCCGCCGCCGCCGCCGCGGCAGCACTTTTTCCCCGCAACCATCGCCCGCGCGGGGTAGTCTTCAGCTTCGCCGGCAACGGCCGGAACCCGAGCTAGCAATCTTTGAGCCGCCGTGGAGGCAGAAGCAGCTGCAGCAGGATTGGTGAGCGAGGGAGCACCAAGACACGCACCCCACAAACCGGCCGTCTTTTATAATGGCGAGAGGGAAGTTCTAGAAGAAAAAAAAAAGTAAAATAAAATGGCGAGAGGGAAAGCCGGGCTTCCAGCTCTTTCCTGCTCACTCGCAGTTTGCTTTGTTTGCCGGTCCTCGATGCCGGCCGTTGCTATCGGCTCCATCTTTTATTCTTTTGTTGCGAATTATTAAAAGGGACAGCACCCTTGATGTACTCAGCCTGGCTGCCAACTGTAGTATATATTAGGATCCACCTTTTTAAAAGGCTTTGCCAATGCTAATAATTTAAAACTGAAAGGAGTAACTAGTTAAATTAATGCACGTGGTGGTTGCACTAACACTTACTGACAGGGCTTGTTTCCCGTTTGGTGAGGGCATGGGGGCTTGTTTGGATAAGCAAGCATCACTGCATCACAGATTTTCTAAACGAAAATATCTTCTTTTTCCATTTTGAAGAGTTTGATAACGGGAGAGGAG
The DNA here is from genome assembly GCA_030760725.1 of Neostapfia colusana. NCBI lineage: Eukaryota > Viridiplantae > Streptophyta > Magnoliopsida > Poales > Poaceae > Neostapfia > Neostapfia colusana. The sequence continues at coordinate 106,472,878 of JASWHV010000008.1, forward strand.
GTGCGAAATTAATGTACCTGTTCACGAGTTCTAAGTAACCACAAAGATACTTGACTCAGACTCTTATCTCACCAACAAATTGAAACACATATAACTTATTCGTCAGCGTGATAAGCCTTTCCCTAAAATTCCAGAATACGTGTAGACACACCCAATGTACGCACGAGGAAACTTTTTTTTATATATAAAAACAAGTGTTGAAAACGATAACAGATAGTGCCATCCACATGTGTGCAGATGTTGAGGGGTTTTGCGGTCCGCGCTCTTGGTGCGTGGACCATTTCTGATTTGTAGCTAATACGGCGGTGGCGGCGAGCTACCTCGTGACATAATATTATGACAAAGATGTGTACGCACCTCTTCTCTGGCTAGGATGAATTACCCTGTCCTCACATTGGAGGTCCATTCACACGAACGGTCCCTTTGATCACCGGCCGGGCCAAGCAAGCAAACTAAGCCATACATTATTAGTACGTATAGGGTGATGATGACCTTAGTGCAACACACTCACAGGTGGACCAAAATTAAAGGAGGGCAGGCAGGCAGGAAAGCAAGCAAACTAGGCCGTACATCAGTATAATGTCCACACTCCTTGGTCATTTGACCTAAGCAGTGACTAGAGATGATGTTGTGTGGTTTGTCCATTCTTGGACCAGTCAGTCACTCGTTCCCTTTTTCATCGTGCGTGTTTTTGGTGGGTCCACCACACTCGTTTCGCTTTTGTTAGGTGTCCAAGCTACCTAGCTAGCGTGCCTAACAAAGTGTTACAGTTGGAGACCTATGAATAGATCGAGCTCCTGAAGATGATGTCTCTTTTTGTTGTGGTCTTGCATGCTGGTTGGTCATTTATAGATGCATATATATAATTCACGCAAAAAACTGGCTTTATTTTGTTATGGTCACATTCGATCACAAGTAACGGCAGACGTAATAGATTATTTCAAGCATTTTGTTCATATCGATGATTCCTTTCTCCCTTTTCCCTATTGTAATTTTATGTTTTGCCTTTTCTTGGTTGATATTAAACATTAGGACTAAACAGGCCTTTTCATCATTTCGAGAAAAGGAGATTCTTTTGTCCTGCCCCGCTCACTCTTTTGCGTGCTCTTTTTTTCCGGAGCTCCTTTTTTTTTCTCTTTTTATTTATCTTCTGAAGCATGTTTTAAGTCTCATCTATTTTCCCGTGTTTAAAAAAGCTCCAGTTGTTCCGCTTATCGCCAACTTACACTACAAGAATTACAACAATAGACGACGGTCAGAAAACACTGTCGTCAATTGATCATTTATCGAAGACGGTTAACCTAGTGCCGTCGTCTATAAGTTCTCGGGACTTATAGACGACTGTACACCGTCGACATTAAAGGCCCGGGGTTTATCGACGATGGTGTAATGGCATCGTCGTCTTTCAGGCCGATATATCCAGCGCCGCGGCTCTCTCTCTCACCCGCACTGCCGCTCTGTCTCACTCGCACCGCCGCCGCTGGAGCCGACCGCCGTCGCCGCCGACCAACGACATCAGGTACGCCGCCTCCCTCCCTCCTCCCCTCCTCCGCCCATGCGCGCGCAGCGTCGGCCGTCGCCGCCCCTGCGCCCCCGCCGGCCGCCGCTGCCCCGACGGTCCCGCCACCCCTGCGCCCTCGCCGGCCCCGTCGCCCCTGCGCCATGGCCGACACGCTGCTGGCCCTTTGTCCTTGCGCCCCCGTTGTACGCCGCCGCCTCGCCGGCCCCGCCGCCCCTGCGCCATGGCCGACCCGCTGTCGTCTGAGGATATAATATGATATAACTAATTCTTTATTCTATAATATGAATCTTTAAAATTGTCAGGACGATTCTACGTCCCAGGACTTAGAGGCTAGGGTGCCTGCTTCAGAGCCTCTTTCTTCGGAGCCTACTTCAGAGCCTCTTTCTTCGGAGCCTTCTTTGGAGTCGGTTCCACAGCGGCGGACTAGGAGGTGGCTCCTCCTCTAGCTCCTGCAAATCCAAACGATCATATCGTTGTTCGATTGGCGATAGGTAAGTAAATCTCAAATATTCAATTTAGATACTTTTAGACTTATATATATACTAATAGAGAATCATGTACCAGGACTTGGGAGGATGCTTCGTTCACGGGCTAGGGACGCCACTCGCTGGTGAACGGTGTCCTAGGCCGTCTAGTCCGTTTCACTACCCCGGTGTAGTGAACGAACGCGCTGCCACGTCTTGGGATGACTACTTTACGGTCTAGGACGTTCTTCACGGTAACCACCAGGAGGTTGTTTGGCACGAGTTCATAACAATACTTGTATAATACAAATTTTTTATAAGTTACATACATTTAGTTGCATATTTCTTTTTTTTCAGGCACGATATCGTTTGGAGAACGAGGCCGAGCAGACGTATCACGCTCGTCTCGTCTTCCATAACTGCGCCAGGAAGATCATGACGCAGTCACTATCGACGGCTCGGATTCAAGCTATGAACGCGTGCTTCAAGTTACATCCATACGAGGGTGAGCCGGGGAAGGAATCGGGCGACACGTACTTGACGGAGACGCAATACGCAGAGGTAAAGTTTTTAGTTTACTTTGCTTCATTATCTGATCGTGATCAATGTTTTCATTCAATAATAAATGTATTCAGGTCGGCGTAGCGTGGATTGACAGCTGCCCGGATGCGTACCGTGCCCTGTGTGCTCTTTGGGCGAGCGAGGGCTTCTAGGCGGTTTCTAAAACCCGTCGAGAGAGTAGAGGGGCGGGCGGAAAACACCGTTTGGGTGGGGACGGATGCATACACCTCGCTAAACGGATGGTAAGTGCTACTCATATTCTATTAAGTAATTTTATAATATTAATTATGCTAACATGTATTGATAGGACCACGAGAGCGGTCAGCAGCTGGCACCTATCGAGGTGTGGAAGAGGGGTCACTTGAGAAGTGACCCGTTGCAGCCTGACCAGTTGTCTTCTCAGACGATAATAGAGACTTTGGTGAGTTATTTTTTTAACTTAATTGAATTCTCTTTAATAGTTCTAATGACGTTATTTTTCTGTATTTTCACGCAAAGTACGGGGAGGAGCCGCGGAGGATGCAAGGTGAAGAGTTCGATTGGCAGAGCGCGCCAATCGTCCCCGAAGTCGCGTATGCAAGCGGTGGTGGGAAACCTCACAGATGGTGAACTTTGTTATTTTTAATTTACTGTTACGAACTTTGAGATACACAAATTTAATAATCTTACTTTGTTGTGCAGGTTAGCCATCTTCGATGGAGTGGTCGACTCGAGGCAGGCGCGGGCTTCCTTGAGAGCCTCTTCATCGCATCAGGGCGGGTCCAGCAGCAGCTGTGCGAGCCCAGATCTGGAGCTCCAGACTCTTCGAGAGGAGCTCCAGAGGACGCAAGAAGCGCTCAGGGCTAGGGACGAGATGCGGGCAGCGGATATTAGGGCTAGGTACGAGGCACAGAGGTCTAGGGACCAGGCGCAGAGGGCTAGGGCTGAGTATCAAAACTCGTTCATGTTACAGATGCAAGCTGCACATCACAGGGATCGCGAACGGAGGCTCAAACTCCGTCGCCTCAGATTCCGACGCTTGGACGACTGAGGGAGGACGACTTTTTGAACTCCGGTGGCAGCGGACAGGGTAGCGTCTTGTAGTCACGAACTCGCAAAGTGTGTAGTGGCGTGTGTATATATAGTGTTTTGAGATGCTTATTTTGATATATATGCCTGTGTGATCTATTTTCATATGCATGTGTGATCTGACCATCGAGCTAGGGCAACATTTTTAGTTTTATAGAAAAAATTTCAAAACCTTATCGACGACGGTTCTTTGGCGGCCGTCGTCGATACTGGACTGTTATCATCGACGACTTTCGGACACTGTCGATGATAACAGTCCAGTATCAACGAGGTGCACTATAAACCGTGATCGATAATAGTCCAGTATCGACGACGGTGCCCTATAAACCGTCGTCGATAAGTTTCCTCCGCTACCACGTGGAAGGAGTCACTTATTGATGACAGCTAAATCTGGCCGTCGTCAATTAAGTTATAGACGACGGTAACCGTTGTCAATGGGCTTATAGATGACAAATAAATGTAGACAGCCGCAAACCGTCGTCTATAAACGTATATCGTCGTCTATAAGCTATAGACGGCGGTTTGGTCCTTATAGACGACGATTTCTGCCCGTCGTCTATTATCGCGATTGTTGTAGTGTTAGTTTTGTGCGCCTCTTAAATAATTTATATTGTCTGGATGACAAATAGATAATCCAGATTATAATAATTTTACTGAAACAAATATGGGACTTTGGATGTAACTTCAAGGCTCCTTATCATTATTTCAACCCACACAACCACAAATCATAAACTCTTGAGAAGAATGTGATCATTCAATCAATCTTGTAGTAACTTTTGTGCATGGGGAACCTGTGGCTGAATATATGCAGCTGTGTAGTGTACTAGAAATATCATTAATCGCATACACATCTTATGACCCTGTGCACCCGCACCTGTGCTTAGCTACTAATAGAATAATCCTTTAGAGAAGAGACTAACCTAGGTCTTGTTGGAACTTGGAAGCTACTAGCAACCTAGATCAAGATCTGAAATAATCGAGTTTACTAATCATGCAAGTAAAAGAAACTAAACGGGGATAGCCAACGACTCTCTGCACAATAAAACTACTAATTAACAATAGTTCTCTTGTTTGGCCGGTCGAACGTCCATAAAGTACATGTCGAAATCTAGAACCGTCTTTGTCCATTATTTCGTGGACAGTAACCGGTCAATAGTATATCAATCAGGTGATGATATAATAGTTGGATCGACGAGGATGCAATTAAACAACTTCTTGTACCACTAGCTAACTAAGAGCGTGCCCAACGGTTTAGCCTGCTAACGGCTAAATACAATTGCCATGTGATCAGCTAATAATGTAGGCATCTCATGTACTAGGTTGGCTATATTAGGTTATAGCTAAAAGAATGGTTGTATTAAAGAAGTAAATACTTGATGTTTGTACGTACGAACTATCTGGTGTGGTCTATATCCGTGTGGCCGCCATTCATCAAAATAGAAGGGAGCTTCCGGTTCATTCAGTTGGGCCTCCTCTCAGACGCGCTTGCGCCGCCCCAGGCTCCTCCCTATCTATCGCCCATGGTGTTGATTTGGATGGAGCTTCTCGTTCGTTAAGCTTGATTTGATGTCGTCCAGACGACATTGATGTCGAAAAATCGACCTCCCGTAGCCAGTTTTTTGCGAGCTAATGCCCGAATCGCTGTCCTCTTGCTGGGTTCTAGCGAGCAGCAGCTTGAATCGATGCCTGCATGCGTGTTCATAATCGAAGGGATAGCTGCTGGGGCTTAGGTGGTGGTGTGGATTGACGGGTTGAGATAGCAAGAAACGAGCGGTCCTGTGGCGGCCCGGTCAAAGCTACTACGTACATCAATCTACTTCTCTGTCTCGTGAAGCAGCAGTACCCTGTGGTTTTCCTTTTTTCTCCAGAACCAACAGTGGCCGAAGAATCAACAGCCAATGGCGCGGTGGCGTCATTCCTCCACGGGCTAAACAAAATCCAACATTGCAGCACGCCGTCGTTGCTGTCCGCGCTAATCCAGCACCGCGAGCCGCCGCCGCCATGGTGGCCGACGAGGCACGGATTTGGGGATCTATCCTTCGATTTGGCGCGCGGGGCATCGAGTAGACACGCGGGAGAAGCAGTGGACGTTGGCGCGGTGCGAGGGAGGCGAGCGGGAACCCGGGTTCCAGGGGAGGAAGAAGGCGCCGGTTCATCTCCCGCAACGGGCTGGGAAGCGACTCGCTAGACGCCTGATCCGTCTCTCTCTTTCTCTCTCTCTCTCTCTCTCTCTCTCTCTCTCTCTCTCTCTCTCTCTCTGTCTCTCTCTCTCTTTTTCTCGCTCCTCCACGTGAGACTTGTATGACGTGGACAGTTATTTAGCCCAGCTCACTGGACTTTACTCTAAAAGACACGCATCTGCTCCTTTATCTTGAAAGAATACTGGAATGTACTGTCACGTCACTTGTAAATCGGATGCATGCACGCTTCATTGTTTATGATTTGGGGCCTAATGGTACAATGATTCCCTATAAAACAACATAATGCTGCCGATTCCACTAGGCCTCTGCTGCTGTAGTACTATGTAATCCCCATCGCTTGGATCCGCACCCGAGAAATACCATGGATTCTTCCCTAGGGTGTGGCTCAGATGCAACATTATTATCTTCACAACATTTTAAAATGGGCAAGCACACACGGATGTATAATTGGGTAAGCTGACCAGAAAATTAACGACATCTAGCTGATGCGAATCGAAGGGACGAGATCAAGGCAAACTCTCATCAACAAACCAGCAAAACGTTGTAAATGGCGCCTCAAGTAAAATCTCACAAATATGAATATTTTCAATCATCTAAAAGAAGTGATTGTATTTGAAAAACGGCATGGTAAATACTAGCAATTTTGATTGTATTTGAAAACTGGGCCAAAAGTGACATCAAAAATAAATTTTCAACCCTTATCCGTTTCGAATTGTTTGATACTGGTTAGTTCTATTTTGAACTGTTGAAAATAAGGACTTAGCGCAGCTAAAACTAAAGATATTCCATCTTTGTATTCCATTAAATGAACACATTTGAAAATATTATTTTTTTACTTTTGAATTAACTAGATCTCCAGGACGATTCACATGTACGTAGCCAGTTGTTATTCCACTGAATCCGAAGGCTGGTTTTGGGGCCATTTTTTTCGGGTGGTGCATAAACCATTACTTTTCATTTATGTAAAAATAAAGAAGAAAATAATCAAGTGCGTGCAACTCATCAACTACTCAGCTATTATCTTACTATATGCAATAACTTTTGTGTAAGTAGAAAGATAAATATTTTTGTATACAAGTGGGGATCAGCTGTAGGAAAAGCATTAAAAGATAACGGGTAAAAAAGGGTCACGTCCACGAGAGAAGGATACTAACTGAGCAATGATGACGTTCATTGCTTCAAACCTGGGAAATGAGGTTGAAAAAAAAATATATAGTCTTGATGATTATCTCACGGAATCTACCTTTCGAGGGTTGGACCAGCTAACTGTTTCTTCACCCCCAATATTTTATTCCATTTTAGTGTACCTGCTTCTGGATAGAAACTCAACTCGTAATCCTCCATTCAAAATGCAACTCTTTCAGCACCAAGTCAAAAATAGTGTGTAGAGTATTATTCAGGTACACCTTAGATCACATCTTTCCAAAAAATGTCAACATCCACAATTCGACCTTTTCTAGTCAAGTTGTTTCTAGTCTCCACTTACACCTTTTCTAGTCAATTGTGTGCACATTTATGTTAGCGTTTGCATGCGTTGCGTTTCAAAGAAAAATTCAGTGTATTGTGCATAACTTTTTTGTATTTATTTTTGTCTCTGTGTTTTATAGTTGTACCTACGCATGTGTTAAATGTGAAATCTACTCAGAGTATTAGCCATACATACAAAAGCATATCATTTAAACAGATTTAATACATATCACCATATCTGTTTGATGAATGTATTTCCTGGGTAGATTGTGTGGGATGTACTATTGCTGCTTCTCTGTTACACTCTACAGAGCAAGGCGAGAAAGAGTGGACTAGAAAAGGCTGGGAGGCTGAAAACATGATAATGAGGTCCAAGAAAAGAGATACCCAATGTTCGAATGGCTCATTCTTGTCCGGTTTATTTACTGTAATGCACCATTAAACTATGCTGTGGTAGGCAGCTCAGTGTAAGTTGGTTCTAATCTTTGTGTTCTTTGTACTTACTTTATTGGGCCCAAGAATTATATTATATCTGGGATCATGTTTCTAGGTTAAAATTTTCTCAAGCCACATCGACATGGAGAAGCAAACCCAGCAATGCTGCCACCTCCACTAGAGCTTGATCTTCATCACAATCTTGGTGTCAGATAAAAAAATTCTCAATATTTTATTTGCAATGCATGGTATATTATTATGTGATTGCCACGACCAGGTACATATTAGCTTGATGGTAGACCAGATTATTTAGGGCGTGCGTAGCCTGGGAACCATTGTTTGACTAGTACAGTTATAGCTACTATGAACGCACATCTGAACCATTGTATAATGCTGGGGCTAATGTCCAATTCCACACACAACCATTGTTTAATACCCACACTTGTTTATGTGCCAGGATTATCCTTATCGTTAAACAATTGTTCTCCTACTGCCAACTTGTTGTTATTATATGGATTACTTTACATGTACGTGTTAGTGACTATCGTAGACGTATTATCGTAGTTGCAATGGTTTGAAAGGGACCAAATTGGAGTGTAGGGCAGAAAACAGAGTAGCGTGGCAGGAAAGAGGAAAGAGTGATCTAGAATGGTTTGTCATTAGTGCCTACGATCATCTAAACTATAATAGAATTATTAGTGTACTTGCAGTTGTTAGGGGTATATTTATATGGGACTATGTAGCACGTATAGAATACTCTTGCCATGTTACCCCCCGAATACCAACATTTCAAAAGAGACAATGAATATATACAGATAGAGCTCTCATCATATTCGTATCATCTCGGACAGTCAGAGAGGAGAACGAAAGTAATTGGAGAGCTCGTGATGATTATACCCTCGCATGGTACGTGTACAATGTATTTATTTCCATAAAAAGGAAAATTCTAAAGGTTAATAAAAAAGTTCGAATATTTTAGATGGCGGCAATCCCTAGGAACCTCCTGCAAAGTATGGTTTGGTACTGACACTGTACTGCAGATCTGTATGGGTAGACAACGAATCATATTCTCCTGTCTTGCATTGCAGCCTTTGTACTCACCCTCAGCTTCAGCTGCTAGGATCATACTGCTAGGCATCGCTAGCAATAGGCGTACTGTAGCTGGTGGGTAGAGAGTGAAAAGGACAATGCTCTAGGCCAGTAGAGCCAAGTAGAGCCAAGCAGCCTGTGTAGAAATAGCCCTAGACCAGAGCATGAGCTGCCCTGCATTACTGTTACAGCATTTCTCAGTACTGTCATTAGTATATTTTTTGAGAAGGAATGAAAGATTCGGAGACTAAAGATGCATTTTTTCCGCATCAAATTTGCACCTCGAACAATGCTAATGGAAGTCCAACCTCCAATCTCAAAGGCTAAGACCTCACCAATACTAGTAGTTAGCGGTTAAAGGTTATGTTATGGTGAATCAGAGTGGTTTCAACTCGGATCATACGAGACTGACCTATGAGTGCGTGCGTTTGCTCAATCTGCAAGTAGGCTCTTCCAGTCAACCAGAAATAGTTAAAAGCATGGTCCAAAGAGCCGGGTCCACCTAGAACTCTTGCCCATCCTTTTCTTCACCATTTTTCTTGTCGCGGATTAACACATGGTCTGACGCGCTTTTCAGAGACCACAGCGGGGAAAGGAAACCAATAATTTCCCCAGTTTAAGTTGCGTCAGGTGCTGGACTCTGGTACGGCAAGCAATGCCAACTACAGCATCACGACAGGAAAAAAGGAGTTAAGAAAGATAGCAGCTTTCGCCATTAGCCACCTGGCATGTTGTGTGTGCATTGACAGGAACAGAAATCTCGTCGCGTCACAGTCCGTCACGTAGAAAGGGCCGATCTCGAAAAGGGATCGTTGCCAATGCAGATACAAAATAAGATACAGGGATGATAGGGGGCATAACTTGTATAATTGATATTTTTTTCCTTTTCCTAATATCTTGGTTGCTATGTACAAAGCCCACAGCGTAGCTGGGGTAACATTACAATTTCAGTACTATTCTCTTTTCGAGGTTTTGAATGAAATACAGCGACAAGTAGCGCTACACGATAAAGCAGGAGAGTCCTAATCTTGCCAGGATGGCTCCATGGTATGGTTATGTACGATGTATCAATTTTCTTTCCTGGAGAATAGACGCATCACGTTTTTGATAACCATGCTTTGAATTTCATTCCACAAATCAGTTATCCATTCTTCACTAAGTTTCTTCTCTGAGCTTGATATAAGTATACATATAAATGGAGAGATCAGATTGAATAGCCCAAGAGGAATCACTTTGATATGCCAGAAGAAGACTCTGATGCAGAAAGTCTGATTGGCGACAACTTCTTACTGATCTCTAGCTCCTGTTGTGACCTGAGATAACCCTGTGCTGTAGAAGTGACTATCTGAATAATGAAGTTTATAACCATAAGCCACACCACAGTATTCCAGATCAAGGAGAATGACAGATTCCACTTCTTTCCCTAAAAATGGACAGAGAACATTTATAAGAAATATTCCCTAAAAACATTTATAAGCAATAGATTACAACCAACTATGAAAATAGCAACATCCAACAATCTAGAATCTACTATTCTTTATCAGTTACCACATATTATGATCTTTTTTTTGAACCTTATCAGTATCGGAGTTGCCACCTAGATCAAGGGCTTCTATAGCGTGATATGCCATGTCATGTATTTGCATCGTCAATGATAGAAAGTCATAATATAACTACTGCCCCCGTCATTTTTTATCAGTGCCAGATAACATTAATGATAGGAACAACTGAAGCTGATGGTTGCAGCAAATTCTGGAGCTTCATAACTGCTAGAGTAGTAAATCCACACCTTCACAGCGACAGAAGCGGATGCAGCAATATGAGCTGATAAAAACTTATTTTTGACTATCTTCAACTTAGTAGCTAAAGAGGGAAGGACGGATATCACTCCAGGAACATGGCCAAACGTCCATATAAGCCTTTTCTCCACCAAATCAAGAAGTTGGTTATTGCAGAGAGTTATGACTAATACAGTCTGCAGAAGTAATTCATAAAATTATGGTTAACTGGCTTCACAAAATATGAGAAATTATCTGGACCATATCACGATGACAGTTCATAACTCAGACACTATATAGGAATTGACCAAGGAAGTAATGCCAAACCTGAATACAAACTTTAATAATAGCCTTCCCAGTTAGAGTTGCTAGAAAAAACTTCCAGAAAGGTATGTTAAATTGTCCACACAAGATACCAGCAAGATCAAACAAAGGGTTTGGCACCTGACAAAATAAACAGTTATAGAGTTTCTTCAAATGTCATACATATTTCATAGAAAATGGAATAGTATATCAATATAACAGACAACTGCTGCAAAGATTATATCCAATAAATATAAGATATTTCTCCAATTGTCATGTTTAATAATAAGCCATGGCTATGGCTACAATTTAAAATGTACTCTTTCTATAGAAACTCTCAGATAAGTGTGAACATGAGTTTTTTGACAGTTTTAAATGGTATCCACTCAACAGCCTAAACTGTGAAGATGCTATAAGCAATAGGCAAGTCAGTAATTGCAAACAGAAGTGACATACTAATGATATCCCGAGTAAACAAATGTGAGATGTCAATAGGAAGATACACACCGAAGCAAGTAGCAAGATTGTAGTGAAGTTTAGGTGCTGTGAATGCGACATGAGCCAGCGTTTGGCCTGAGATAGAAAGCCTTCTGAACTGGAAGCATCCAATTCTTCCAACTCATCTATTTTGTGGCCTGACATGCTAGCTGCGTTTCATCAAGGGAAACAGAGTCAGTAACATAGAGTAATTCAACAACAATGGACTGACTGCATCTTTTGATTAAATGGTTTCTGTCCAATGATACAAGTACAATTTTACTCATGGAGTCTAATTAAAATTTAATGATAAAGTTGCAATGCTGTTCAGATAGATACAAATCCCCATGAGGCTTAACTGGTTTCAACTTTTTTCTTAGTGGAATCAACTTGTTTCAGCTTATCAGTGGAAAGGACTCAGACTTTAAGCTAGTAAGATGGTTAATCATCGATAATAAAATAGTGAAGCATCATTTATTGAAGGAAGAAAAGAAGTTAATGAAAAATACTGCATCCTCCTGCATATTAGTCTCAGCAGAATATTACAATGTTTACATAAACTTATTTTGTTACTCTGACGAAATTTGAACATAAGCATAGTTCAGCAAAGTATCATGAAAAGAGCTAAATGGCATACTTTACGAACTAGCTATTTTGGAAACAGATGACTTGAAGAGGTTTATTAATTAGAAGTAAAAGAAAATTAAGGTAATAAACTAATGAGTAAACTTCATAGAACCCCACATTTTGTAGTCTCTTTTCTCAAAACCCCAGATATTTTGGTTCGAGTCACCTAATCCCGGATTTTCTGGTCATACTGGTTCACAAGACCCCATTCTTATAAAAATAATATGAATGTTACATGTAGAGTTTACTTTCATATTTAGAGATTGCAAGTTTGTGTCTCCAACTCAATGATTTTGTTAATGGAATTGATCGAAATACATGCGTCATGGAACATAAAGTTAAAATTCACATGTCATATTTGTAACTATTTCTTTATAGAGATGGGATTTTGTGAAATAATATGACCATAAAACCCCGGATCAAGTGACACGAGTCAAAATACCTGAGGTTTTCTGATATAAGGACCACAAAACCAGGGTTTTATGAAATTTACTCTTAAGTTGCTATTCTCAAAGTAGTGTGAATGAAACCTGCTCTTGAGAGAAAATATGGAGGAAGCTCCCCAAGTGCAGTTCCAATGCCCCAAAGCATAGCTTCAAGATAAACTTCTTGCAGTATTTTGCTGAATGTAATTGTTTCCTTATATATAGGGGGTCCAAACTCCAGGCAATCTTTCTCTAACCATGATGGACTCCTTTTAAGGAGAATAGTGTCATAAGGAGCGCTTTTTAAATCAACCCGACCACATTGAACTGATTTTATCGTAAAAAGGGCAATATGGGGGCCTAAATATAATACGAAAGTGTGCAAACCAGAACCTGCAATACAAAACCATATAAACTAAAATTCATGGTATATTCTTAATGAACTAATAAACTCCTAATTGCAAAAATTCACGAATCTGAAAACTATTTGAACTTACCTAATCCAACAGATGAAGCAACGCCTAGTACAAACCCACCACAATCCAAACTGTACATACCTAAGCAGCTCCTGGACATGCTGCATCAATGACAAGATTAACATGTTTTATCAAAGCTGCAAAAGGGACCTTGTAGGCTTGTACACTACTCACTCTGTTTCAAAAAGGGTTGTCATTCTGTCTCTGGGCACAGGAATTAAGAAGTGAAAAGGTATGGATGCATAGAAAATGAGAGAGGAGATAGAGAGAGATGAATTGGGAAGTGAGAATAACAACCTTTATGGCAAAAATTCAAGTGCCAGAATGATAAACTTTTTGAAATAGAGAGAGTATTAAATTAACGTGCATGCACATATAATGGGAGATAGTGGAATCACATTAGCAACTAATGTGAATATAAGTGAAAACTATGGTAATGGAATAATCTTGATCAAATGCGGCACATTTGCTGATTTGCCAAATGGAAGCTAGCCTCAGGCCAGCATTGAAGATTCTAAACTAACAGTAAGAAAGCAAAATTTGCTTAATCATTCAGTTTTGTAATATGTATATCCACAGAATGTAAAAAGGTCTAACTTTCTGTTAAGTTATATGTTCACGCTTCATATCACAATTCACCATGTAGCAATATCAAAAACTGTTTCAACTTGTGACACACAAATTTGTAATAACCTTTGAGAAAGGTTGTATATATGATACCTTTTCATGTGGACCATCAGTGAACAAGAGCAGAACCCAGGTAGCAACAACCAGAAGAATCATGATTTTTAACTGAGCACCTTTCTTCAGAACAGAGGAAGACGTTCTTCTCAAGCTCTGAGTAATGGCCAACACAAAGAACGCCAAATGTCCTGAGTGGCCGTGATGTCAAATGTTAGTTTCTCCAGGTACCGCGCGATGTTTTCTCCGAGCTCTGGAATATAAGGTGAATTGGTTAGAGCATAGACTACATTGCCGATTTATGTCATTAGGCAGACAAATACTGCTTCCGTCTTATCCTACAGTGCACGATGTACATAGAATCCATTGCTTTCCTAAATCCTAATATGTTGCCTTCTGTATATAACAGTTTCATGAATCATGATTATCCAAGTTCCAATGCACATGAAAAAAAAAACGACAGGTAACTTTTCATAACATATTTTTTAAAATGACCTTCTGTGGAAGCTTACAACTCAATTCTGTCCCAAAGAGAGTTTTCGAAAAATTCTGTCCCAAAGAAAGAAAAAAAACTCCATATTGGAAAACTGAATTTGCGTATCGAAATCATAGGAATTAGCAAAAATATGCTTCTCCTTGGTGGCAATCTTTCCATGAGAAAAATATCCTTGGAAGATTATGTGCAGTAAAAGAAATTCTCTCGAAAGCCATCTGCCCAAAAAATGAACTTAATTCATTCCCGAAACTGTGTCTACAGCGGTAACCCCTAGCCTCCTAAAGATACCCTAAACGGTGCAATGCTAATCATAGCCACAAATGAAATTAACCAAAGCCCAGAACTGTTGGATAGGTTAAATCATAAGCAATGAAAAAACCGACAAAAAATTGCCATGGGACTCTCCTAAACGAAAAGGGGGTGACGTATCGCCATTTACACGCAAATGAGAACAAGATTCCAACTTTCTCCGAATACCTCAATCACACGCATTCGCAGCTCCGTACACGGTGGAGCAACAACAGCGATTTCAATAATCTCACACTCGAAATCGTAGAACTTTTTTGGGGAAACAACCAGAAATGTCCAGCCACCTAAAGTTCCGAATGATTTGTCCTTTGAAATTTGAAAGCGCAAGACTCACCAGATACGGCCTGGTCCTCGCCCCGGAGACGATCGGTCCCATCCTGCAGCTCCGACTCCTCCCCGTCTGCAGCGTAGATCTGCGCAGCGCCTGTGACTGTGAGCCTGCCGCCGCTATCCAAAGGAGAGAAATAGCGCGCGAAGATCTTGATTCTAATTTGAAGCAGGAGTGGTTGGTTCTTCTCCGGAGACGAGGGAGGGCACGAGCTCGGCGAGTCGCGGGGGTACCGAGGAATCGCTCCTTTTCCGCCTGAAAAGATGTTCCTTTTTCGCGAGCGGAATTGGGAGAACAGCTTCGGTTTCTTATGCGGTTACGTGCCCGCGCTTTTGGGTTTTACCCGGTCAGCTAACTGATGGCTCCTCGAAGCAACATGATTAGTAAAAAAAATCTCGTGTTATTTTGGAGGCGGTAACATGTTTTATAGGAAGCTTCACATTTTTGAGTCCACATTGAGAATTCGATTCCTGTGTTGCGTACAAAGCTGGATCATAATCTTTTTTTTTGGTTTAAATACTCCTGTCCTGTGATTTCTCATCATTATAGAATCTCTTCGTCGTGCTGCAGTTTTCCTATGCAGTGGAGGAGCAACGTCTTTGTCCTCCGTGCTCATCAGTCGCCCCCTCCTTGCTACTACCTCTGTCAGGCAGCCTACCAGGAGCTCCACCTGACAGCCCACACGGCCATGCGTGAGGGCCCCATCGTTCAGCGACCTTAATCTATGCTAGAGATGAAACAGAGGCGATTAAACACGTCAGCGTTGATCCTCTGGCCGGGGAAGGCAACGGGGCCGGAGATATCGTGCACGCGAAAAGACTGGGAACCCCGACGACGTGAGCAGCGTCGCCTTGGGTTCCTTCCACGGTCGGGCCGCCGCCGCCTTGGTTGCAAAGGAACCCATCATCTCCGGCGACTTGCTAACCCGGCTCGACCTTGCCCGCCCAGCCCTGACGTGCTGGTTAACCGTGTCGCCGGGAAGCATATCCGCGTCACCACGCAAACAACTACAGCAAGAAGAAACACCGTGGCCACCATCCACGCACGTCATGCGCATTAGCCATAAACAAATCGAATTGGGTGGAGCATGACAAGCAAAATGCAACAACGAGAAAAAGGCAGAGAACAGAAAAAGGTAGTATCAGAAAACATCCCCATCTGTCAGCAGAATGCAGCAACAGGCACACTCCTTTCCAGACCGAATGTTTCCTTGTATGAATAAGCACCAGTGATGCGATGCTACCAGCAACACGCAACCGGATATGCCAGGGCGACTATTTCTGGGCGTTTGGATCGCCCAGAAGTTTCTCATGTTCTGTACTCAATACCATGGTATGAGAACGACACCTTCTGTTGGCTAATTTGGTTTCACTGGTCAATCACTAAAATGTGATTCAAGATGCACATGGTATGGATGCCATATATTTCCTCTTTGGGAGTGACGTCCAAAGCAGAAGCAAACAGGAAAGAACAGTGGGTAGAGGTTTAACAGATTACGTAAGCGTGGCATTTGAACCTGATTACTGCTAGGTTCCTTGAAATTCTCGTTACAAATTCATACCTTTTAACTTTTCAGAACGCTAGCTATATTTTCTTGGATGTTATCCTTTGCATTTTTGTCAAATGGGTCGTCTCCGATGTAGAGATCTAAAATAGACTGGCACAAGAGCTTGTTCTGGATGCTCCCCACTTCCTCTCCTTCAACTACATACACACACAGATAAAGAGTTTATTAATCATGAGCTTAAGAAGCAATACACCTTATTATAAAACCATAAACAGCTCAAATGGACAGGCAAGAAAGAAAACATTACATAGATGAATATTTTATAAGAATGAATAGTGATGATTCTATGACTTAAACAAATGTAACCTGGGGTGCATTAGGACAGGAGACTAGGTTCATATGGCTTGCCATTTTCTGGAGAAAAATATGCAACTATTAGCAAATAGATATGTGGGGGGGGGGGGGGGGGGGAGGTGGCAGTGACATGGAAAAGCACATCAAGAATGACCATTGAGGCAGGGTTGATGGCAATGGCTCGGTTGTGGTGGTACTGCAGGGGACCGAGGAGGCAGTCAGCAGCCAGGGCCAAAGGAGTTCCAATGCCGGATGCTGCCATGGGAGGGTTTGGTGGAGGCATGGTGGATGGTGGCCATGATCAGGGCAGGGACGCAGATGGGGCTGTGGGTTGCTGGTGGCACTAGGAGTTCTCACTTCTCAGTTGTGCGTGTAGTGAAGAATAGAGGAGGTGTAGTGTTATGGAAGCTGAATCAGAGGCTTTTGGTTGCACGGAGCAGATGGAAAAAAAAGATAGGTGGCTTCAGATGCTCCTTACATATCCCTTAAAACATTTATAAAAATAAAGGCCACTCTCCTTAATTTTTGAAAGGGAAATGAACAGTCCAGTGATACTACTAATATATTACTAACTTGTCTATTTTCATTCAGCATATGAAAAAAAAAACTCTGAACAAACAGCTTATCTATTGACAGGAACTCAGATCAGGAACACATGTATGTTCACTGTGACACAAAAGGCATCTTTCTGAGTCTTTAAATCATTCCTTCCATCAGGGAGTGAAAGGGAAAGAGAAAAAATGGACTTACTAGTTATTCTAAGCACATGGTTTGATTCTTTTGAAAGCTCAATCACTGACCCCTTGGGTAATTTGTATTCATCCTTGAAAAGAGAAACAAAGCTGCAGAAAATGAAGTAAGTTCAACATACATAGCTTATGCTGACATTAACAACATAATAGCATCATTTTGCCTTAAAAGACACTGGCACACTTAAAAAAAGATGAGTATTTCAAGACTACAGTAGTAAGAGTGGATAAAGCTATTAAGAGATGTGGTGTGCCAGAATAAAGCTCAGTTTTTGGAGAAGATTAAAGTGTAGACTTTATAATTCGATAAGCCCTCTAATTTTGGAGTACATAACAACCTCAGATTCTCACTGGAGATTACTAAACATCAATATAAGATGTACAGCAAAGTGTCTGGAACCTACATTATTACAACTGCAACAGTAGGATCATATTGCTCTGAATCCTATTGCCAGAAAATTTGAAGTACCGTTGGCATAATTTTTTTTTGATAATTATTGCTCCATTCTTGGTTAGCTAAAACAAACACACACATCAGAAGTAGCAGAATACGGAATCAACAAAATAATTAACATGCTTCTTGTTCCGTTAGGCTGCATGGGCTCAACAAGAATCTGAAGAAAAACTGATCCCTACACATTCTATGATCTCAACAAACCATCTCAATCACTGAGTGATTATATGTTATCCATTTCTTCGGTCAAGCCACACAAACTTGACAATCGTGGCAACAAAACAAAATTTGGGGAGGCAAAATAAAAAAGTGCAAATGCAGATTAAATAAATAAATCATAATAGGCTCACCAACAAACAGGTCTTTTTGTGCACGAGTCGGCAAAGGCGGAACTAGAAGGACCTGAACTAAAATTGTATTACCTCTGAAGCAACTCTTTGGTGTCCTGTCCACCAAACTTCTGAAGCCTGCTTCCAACACTCTTCTCAAATGCACCACGAACTGAGCGAATGCTCAGCCTCCCATAAACAATCTGCAGCCTGACCGTCATCCGTATGTCACGCTCTAGCGCATCGTTGATTAGCTCGGCACTTTCCTTCAGTTCAGACACTGAGAAATTTTGGTACTTCTCCTTGAGCTGCTGTTTCAAATCGTTGCCATCCGCATACACACCTACGTGATTTAAGAGACATTTCAAAATCCCTCACTGTTGCGGTTTTGTTCCTATAGAGGGACCCAAGATGCTACTTTTAGTGGATTACCGAATGCATAGACGTCGATGGACTTGAGCCCGAGGACGGTGGTCCTCCGGAGGCCGACGCCGAGGAGGCCGCGCCCGTCGGCGGCCTCAGAGGGGAATGGCGTTCCGGTGCGGGGCTCGACTGAGCCGCCGGCGGCCCCGTCGGCGAGGGATAGGGAGGCCCAGAGAGGGGTCGGGGGGACGGGGTGAGGGAGCGGCCGTCCCGCGGATTTGGCCGTGAGGGTCAGGCCGGCAGCCGCGGCCGCTGCTGCTGCCGCCGCCGCCGCCGCGAATGTAGCGGCTATGGCGGCGCGGCTGGGGGCCGGGGGTGGCGGCAGGCGGGGGGATGTGGCCGTGGCGAAGCGGAGGGAGACCATGGCTGCGGCGAGAGGCGAGGCGAACTGGCTGAGGGTGGTAGAGGCGTGAGGGGCCGGTGGCGGAGGACGCGATGTGAGAGAGCGTCCGGTAGCGCGTGGCGGCAGTGACTACTGATGAATCACGTTCTATTCTCTTTGGTCTTTGTGTGTTTTCTAGTTGATAGACCAAAATGTGTGCAAAACTGAACGGCATCATCCAACTTTGGAGACGCTATTACCCTGTCTAACTCGTGAAAATTCTGGTACCTTATTAGCATGCTACCTCTGAAGGATTAACTTAGTTGTATGCATATAAATCAAGTTACCTAGTTTTTTTTTTCAAAAAAAATCAAGTTACCTAGTTTGGCACCGTCTACAATTCAATAGGAGAAGCAAATGCTGCAGAGAACGTGAAGGACACTCCAGGGATCGGAGCGTACACCAGCTGGACAGAGGTAACAAATCCTGACGTTTCAGTTGCCTTTTTCTACTCATGACCTCGTATCAAATCCCTTGCCAGAACAAGATTCTCAGCGTTGCGCTGAAGGACAAGTACGCACACCGGACAATCAAGCTACATCAAGTTGCTAGTTTTTTTTTTATCTCTTGCTAGAACAGTAGAACACGGTTCGTTCTCCTGACTCCACGATTGTACATGCGAACTAGATATATGTCAAGCTACTAGTTTTTTATCTTTTATGTACTTAGGAAATCTAACTAACGTTTGTCTTCTGTATAGTGTATTTTTTATCTACAAGCACAGCTCCATCTGCTAATATATACTACATGTTCCAGAACAGAAGCTTTTTCAATGCGGCGGTTTTGTATGGACATTGGAGCAGCGACGACGTAGGGAATCCAACGCAAGTACGTTCCGCGTGCTTCCCAAGTTCAAACTGATTCTACATACTCTATCCCAAGTTCAAATTGATTCTACGTACTCTATCCCTTCGTCTCTTCTGTGTATAAATAGGCGCGAGGCGTCCACGTCCTCTCAACGCTTACGCCTTCCCCACAATTGTCTTCTGTGTTCCTTCGATCCCTTGCCTGTTTCATTCAGCCAACATGAAGACCCTTTTCTTGGCCATCTGCATCGTCCTCTTCCTTCTGCATGGTGTGTAACGCAACTGCTGCTTTTCCTCCTCGTTCGATCCCTCTCATCTCTTCTTCTCTTCTCGGGGTTTAGTATTAATTTTACCCTTGATGTGTTTTGCTCGGCACAGCCGCAGGCCATGTGGAATCCCGACCGCATCGTGATGACCGCCGGCAGCCGTCGTACAAGCTGTTCGTGTTCGGCGACACCTTCGTCGACAACGGGAACACGGATAAGGAGGAGCTGACGCAGTGGACTCGGAACTGGTACAGCCCCTACGGCGTCTCTGACTCCAGCCATAGCCGCAGACCGACAGGCCGCTTCTCCGACGGCAAGCTCCAATCTGACTTCGTCGGTACGTATACCTACCTCTGCGTAGAAATCTTAATTTTCGGGCCCTAATTCGTAGCTAAAAGAGATCGATTTGCTTGTTAATTTACAGCAATGATCCTGGGGCATGACGAGTCCCCTCCACCGGAAAACCTGCGGCAGCACGACGTCGACCCGTTCGGCATGAACTTCGCCGTGGCCTTCGCCGGCGTGGCTGGCCGCATGCACCCGCCGAACCTCGACACGCAGATCGGCCGGTTCAGAAGCCTGTTGAGGCACGGGCTCATCGACACAGACATCAGCCAGTCCGTGGGGCTCGTCGCCTTCTCCGGTTACGACTACGCGGACATCCCCGACGAAGCCACCGACCACGACGGCGTGAGTACACAGTCTCCTCTCCGCTCCTCTGACTGATCAACCATCGATCCGTGCAATTAATCGCATGCGTGTACTGATGATCGATATATTGATCTGTGGTGCATGCGCGCAGTTCGTCAGGTTCATCGACGGCGTGACGGACACCATCGTCGACGGCGTGGCGGACATCCTGGACCTGGGCGTCACCAAGGTGCTGGTGAACATGATGCACCCGATGGGCTGCACGCCGGCCTACACGAGGACGACGACGAACTACACCGAGTGCATCAAGGACAACGTCACGGACATCCACAACCACATGATCAAGGAGAAGCTCGGCTCATCAGAAGATTCGGTCCTCCTGCTCAATCTCTACAACGCCTTCACCAGCATCATCCATCCAAGAACAGGCACCGGGTTCCTGCACAGGCACATCCCCTGCTGCGAGAGCTACGCGGCGGACGGATACTGCGGCCAGGTTGACTTGGTCGGCTTACAGCAGTTCCAGCTGTGTGACCACCCGGACAAGTACTTCTATTTTGATGATTGGCACCCGACACAGGCTGGCTGGAAGGCCGTCATGAACCAGCTCGAAGGCCCCATCAAGGAATTCCTAGACATCTCTAGCTAGCTAGGTGGTGGTTACTACCATGGCATGCATGGCGTTAATTTTCTGTTAGGTCGATCTGGTTTGTGTTAGCCTGTGCGTGATTAGGTTTAGCTTTAGCTTTAGCATTGAGTCAGGGTGGAAAGTTGGAACGCATTATTAAATGGTTTTCTGTTAGGAGAGCTAGACTTTGGTGTCTGATGGTTACATTTACAATGTCTTGAATGGGCATCTCGTTCTCGTTGGTTATCTTAATCAAGCATGCATGCGGCATTCGTTCGCTTCTGCATTCATACTATGCGAGAAGAAGATATAAGCTAGTTTGTTAATTTTTCTAAAATTAACATCTTTCAACATACATCCTGAGTTATCAAATCTATTTTAACCAAATCTATTTTAAGATTTGTGCGTTTGTTGTCAAATATTTCTTTGTGTTTTATATAAGTATGTATTAATTATAGGAAAAATTATTAATGTATTGATTGTAGAAAAAATTATAAGTTATAACCCTTTGATTGAGACTGACGACTCAGAGCGTAATACTAAAATTAACAACTGTCAATAAATAAAAACGCAAATGGATTTTATACGCCTCTGCCAACGTATTTATATACGATAGTATGTAGGACAGTACATATGACGGCAGATTTATCTCACTGGATTTCACGGCCGTTGGTCTCAAAAGGGAAGAGGGCACACGCTGCTCCTGTGAGAAAGAGCAACAAGTTCATCACAAGCACAGCTTCCTTTTGGCGGCAGTTCTCTAGCAATGCAGTAGTCACGAGAGGAGAAATCATGCTTCCGACCCGACTACCAGAGTACGTGACTCCAACTCCTGTGTTGCGACATGATGTAGGGTAGATCTGCACAAATTAAAGTTGATTTTAAATGGAATGAGTGATTTGTCTATTATTCTAAAATTATATACTCCATCACACTAGGCTTTGTGTATGCAAAAGCCAGATTTTTTTTCATGGACGTTGCATCAACTTGATATAACTGACATGAAATAAATAAAATTTTCTTATCGAGAAAATATACTCCATCACACTATGCATGAATCTTCTGTATTTTAAATCGCACCATTCTCATCTAAATTGATTTTTTGCTTAATCCGTTTATTGTTCCCATGGCACCTTTCTGACATCATGAACAATTGGTTATCATTTTACTAATGAAATACTCCCTCCGTTTTAATTTATAAAAAAGGGCAGTCCGGTGCATGTAGCTCCCGCTTGCGCAGGGTCCGGGGAAGGGTCTGTTTTAATTTATGTGTCAGTGAAATTAAGGAGAGGTGAAAAAAATTTGGTGCACACAAAATGAGGAGGAAAGAGATAAAGGTGTATTGAGAAGAGGGAAAGATGCATTGGAAGTAAGAATGACAGTTAATTTGAGAAAACTGTTATGGTTAGATTGACAGATAAATTGAACGAAGAGAGCAGATATTAATTCTCTAGTCATGTTTACACCATATGATGAACTATTGATGTGACATACATATCATATAATTTGATGAACATTGAAATGGAAACTATTATAAAACTATGAACAAAGCAGCTAGCATATATCAAGAAATCACCTCAGGCGAATAAGCATGTAGAACAGCAAAGCTCCCCGCGATACAAGCCCGGGCACAGAAAAGAAGGGTGATCGCTAAACCTTCTTCCAAATGTATAGCTAGTGGTGCAAGAAAAGCACAGCATAGCAAAATAAGGCCACCCATGGACACTTTACGACCAATCCTGTCAACTAGTAGACCCGCCAAAAGAAGACCGGGAAACTCTGTCATCAAAGAACACAATGTTCAAGCCACTCAGTCTATACTCTATGGTCCTACATCCTATTTTCTGTCAGAGGCTGCTCAATAAAATTACCATTAAAATAAGTGAAACAAGAAGAATCAAAGTCTGTAAGTAGCATATTTTGCAGTTACTAATGATGTTTCAGTTTGGTTTGGCCCATCTGATGCTTGCAAAACACTGTAAATTTCTGGGTTTTACAGAAACCAGGCTATCACAGTAGTAAAAATTGGAACTTAGAATATGCACAAATCACGAATAGCTGAATTCCTAGAACAATTTGTACAGTCTCCTCCTGTAACCCTTCAACTTTATCTTATTTAAAACATTTTCCAAGAACTTTTTTATGTATAACATGCAAAAAAGCAGTTTGGTGTAGGCGCCATTAACTCACAACTTTGTCAATGAGCAGCATAGATAAATAAACAATCAAAACCAAGAGTAAAGGTCACATTTACCCTGATCACAATCTACCTGCAAAAGTGGTCACCAACACATTTATGTAAAGACTGGAATCCTTCAGTTGTATAAAATGTGCCCCAGCTGATGCGCAGCTTCTGCCGCTGTTGCTTAGTTCAGAGGTTAGCACTACCATTCCATAATAAGCAAAATTACTTGCAGTATATACGAACAAAAGAAGAAGAGTTGATATGATCAGGTCACGCGACCATAGAGCACGAAATTCATTGAAGCCATTGAACTTGGGTTTTGTTTCCTTATCAAGTCCGAGACTATCTTCAGGCATAAGCAGAGGTGTTGTTACAGAAGCGCCAAGGTTATTGCCAACTCTCCTTTTTGATTTAGAAGTTAGAATGCCAGGAGGAAGAGACCCATTGTTCATTCTTGCTATTCTGTCTAAGACGAGCATAGCTTCACTTGTTTTACCTCTTAAGCAAAGGTACCTCGGTGATTCAGGTATTAAACCAGTGAAAATAAGCAGGATGAAACACGGAAAGGAGGAAAATGCAAATAACCACCTCCATCCAAGTATTGGTATGACAGCCTGCATTCAGCATATACAGATCACATGAGGACCAGAGTACTTGTTTATCTAACAAAAGACAAATAGGATCGTAAAAAAAAGACAGAAATGGGGAACTATCTCTGTCGTATGGTTCACAATTTAAATTTCAATCATATACAAAAGTGAAGTCATCTTTAAATTTTGTTACATACAGCCGCATGTTGTAGTAGCGGGTGCCATCACTTAACTGTTGTGGAGAATTTACATTCCCATAAATTATGAAAACATTAGCACAACTTAAACTTCGTTACAAAGCTGATGAAAATTCTGCACATGAAGTATTGTAATTTATAAATGAAGCCAAGAGTTGATGGAAGGTAAAATTACCCAAGCAAGGAGAGCCTCCAATACTGTTCCAAGGGTCCAAAAACAAGTAAAAACAGCAATCCAGGAACCTCTGTTTTCAGCAGGAACAAACTCCAGGAACCAAGTGGGAAGGACATGACTCGCGCCAAGCCCAATGCCAACGACAAAGCGCAAGGACAGCAATACTGCATAGTTAGGTGAGAAGGCGCAGAGGAAACCAGGTATACCACTCACAAGTGCAGTGAATAGACAACCAGCCCTGCACATAAGAAACGAGACAATAGAACACATTTTTAAGATAATGCAATAAAACATTATGCCCTCTGCGTCGGTCGCCGCATGTATTTATTAGTACAATATTCAGTCATCTGACGAAGAGCAGGGGAAATAAACTAATACAAGAACTTTATGGATAACAAAGTCTATTGTTGAACTTTCATCCATAATTCACAAGAAAGCTCCAAAGCAGCAAACTCCACTGCCAAGCTCGCGAAACAGGACAATAAAAAACATGAGCATGTTATTGTCATGTCTACTATAGTAAGGGCCACAAAAACAAAACGAAAAGGATGCTCTTTTGAATGAAAGAAACCTACCACTTTTCTGTAGAGAATTTTGTTATTTGTTCCAAGCACAACTGATAGGTTGGACTAGAACTAATTATTTCTTATTTCTTTTCCCTCTCATCAATCAACCCCTCTCTCCCCAACTTTCTCCAGATCTTTTCTTCAACTTCCCCAAATGGGGTGACATTGAAATATGATCTGACACTTCGAAATACTAGGAACTGACACCTTTTCTATTTTGGGGCTGTCATTTGGGATTGAGCACTTTCCAGTTTGGGTCTTGAATTGCCAAATCGGCACCAATAAAGTATCAATTTTGGGGGGTTAACGTTAAAACCAGGATTACACACCAAGGAGGATTCTGTGCGTACCTTCGACCGTATCTGTCCGAGACGACGCCTCCGAGGCACGCCCCGGCGACCATCCCGGCGAAGACGGCGCTGGTGATGAGCCCCTCTTCCTCGCCGGACACCCCGAACTCCGCCTCGATGGACGGCCCCACGAAGGAGAGCAGCATGACCTCCATGCTCTCCGCGACCCAGCCGGTGCCCAGGAGCCCGAGCAGGAGAGCCTGGAACCAGCCGAAGCCGACGCGCGACAGCGCCTCGTCTGTCGTGTACGCGCACCCATCGGCGCTGCTGCCGCCGCCGCCTGGCATGCCCACCGGTGAACGCCGAAGAGCACCGGAGCAGGTGTCGCATGTGTCTTCTGTCTGCTGTGCTCGCCAAGCAGCAGCAATAACCAACGAATGGCACAGGTAGCACGACGGCGACCGCTCTCTCTCTCTCTCTCTCTCTCTCTCTCTCTCTCTCTCAAACGTCTCCCTCTATCTCTGAAACGTGGGTGGCTAGTGTTTTCTATCTTGCACGTGCTTAAATATCTTTTTTTTTAAGAAGATAGGGTATTTTTTAACGAAGATAGGGTATAAACGTCGTGGATGGTGAGGAGATTTGAGTCCCGCGAGAGGCGGCGCGCTGCTGGCCTGCTCCTCTCGGACAACTACATGCCGCAGTCGCAGAGTACAGTGACATTGCGTTGTTGCAAAGAAAAGGGATCATCGCAGAAGTCACACTGATGCACATTATTTATTTGGTAATAAAAGCCGAGAGCGAAAAAAAACTAAATCTGCTCGACTGACACTAGAGTATAGCATCAGTTGGAGCTGTGCTCACAGGCCACTCATCCTCATGATCTAACTGCAAATACCTACCAACAAAACAGCTAAATCTGATGGAAAACCGAGAAAGACTAGATCGAAGCTAATCCAGAACCTCAGGTTTTAACTAACTATAGCTAATAAGATATTTAGATATCTAGGAAATCCTTGATGGAATCCTCGTGCAGGTCCATGACGGCCTTCCAGCCTGCCTGCGTCGGGTGGTAGTAGTCCCAGAAGTACTGATCCGAGGTCGAGCACAGGCTGTACTGCCGCTCACCATACTCGCCTTCCTGTCCACAGTACCCGTTGGGGTCGACGCTGTCGCAGCACAGCGTGTACTTGTTCTTGAAATTTGAATACCAAACTGCGACGGGAGTGTCACGCCCGGTAGTGACACCAAGCGCACTCGGTATACCAGGATTGAATTACATTATACACGAGACATAATTAGAGCAAATATATCATTATTAATTAAGCTAAGTGCAGCAAATACATCATCCGAGTACATAAATATCTTATGAGGCTCAAAACAAAAGTACATTATGGCAGCGGAAACTAAAGTAGGGTATCCACAGGTGCCGTCCGGTGGTACGCCAGCCTAGTACTGTGCGTCGAGGTCAAAGCCGTCGTCCACGTCATCCTCGGCAGCCTCCTCGTGTCCTGAGCAGCATGAATAAAAGAGAAGAGACAAACTCATGAGTACATAGAGTACTCAGCAAACGTGGGAAAGTTATATGCATGATGAGGCAAGAAACAAGGAAGGCTAAACCACGGCTCATGCACTACACAATCTATTCCTTAGTCTTATTAAGCATCCTATTTACTAGGTGAAAACCTAGTCATCCCAACCAAGTCTCCGAGTATCTCCAAAACTAACTGTAAGTCCTCATCCCAAACCACCATACCAAGTCTACCAACCAACTCCCAAAACATGCTAATCATGAGAGAGTTACTATTCTGCTCTTAACCGTGAGCACAACTGTCTAGACAGTTTTGACTCTACAGAGTTTGTACCCTTTACCTACAAGTGGTGATTTCGTCCCCTGTCGCCAGGTGGACTAAATCCTCCCTTTTGGCCGTGGTAGCTAGCCACATTTCACACTTACTAAGGTGTGCGGTCATGAGATCACGATGTGACCTTTACAAAGGGAATCAAGACAAGCATAAGCCCACTGACGTTCCACCCCTGCGGCATCCTAGAGTCCATTTTACCTCCGCCACAGTGACCCCCTCTTGAGCCTTGCAGATCCCAGTGTAGTCCTGCCGACCCCCATTCCCCGCACCTACCTCACTTTGTCTCATACCAGTTCTTGTGGTGGCACGGTGTAACCTAGTTCAAGGAGTCCCACGAATCGGTCCTTAGAATCTACGCAGGCACTAACCACCAGCCCGTGTCTCGTACATACGCCCCAACCACGTACCAACCAACCTGCTAGATTCCTACCTCTACTCTCTCTCTCTCTCTCTCTCTCTCTCTCTATATATATATATATATATATATATATATATATATATATATATATAGACACACACACACCATATATCTCCACGACAACATCTCAATGATCATGATAATAACATTAATTGTAAATTACTCCCATCCCATCATCTAAGCAGAGCTAAGCATGTGAAAACGACATAAAGTAAAACCTAGCTAACCCAAACCCACACAATAAGGAAGATATGGAAATTCTAGTAAACAAACCTAGCATGGGATTCATATTAAGATAATGCATGCAATTTCTAGCTAAAATCCCTATATAGGAAACAATGTGATCAAGGGCACTTGCCTCTCGAGAAGTGTTGCGGCTCGGGGTCATCGAAGTCTTGAGCTTGCAGGTCCAACATCGGCTCGGGGGCTGATCGTATCCGTAACATCACGTGTGCAAAAACAAATAACAACAAACAAATAAGAAAACATCTCCAATCGCAGGAAAAACATGGTGATTAGATTTCATTTAAATAGACCTTACACATTTTCTTTACCCTATTCATTCTTATTCTTTGTTCTACATCATTTATTCTGTGTGATGGCCTCTTTTGTTTCCTAGTTTCCCCCTAATGATTATTTTGTGAGTGTGATATGCAAGATTAGGTTTTATTAGGGCCCTAAATGTGGTTCTCCACAAGCTATGAGGGTTTTTATGTCAATTTAGTAACTATACATAGATTAAAATGGAATCCAAGAATTATCCAAGGTATTTTCTACAACATTACAGCATGGAATATGGGTTAAAATACCAAACTAGCATGTACTAGGGTGTTCTTGTGTGAATTCAGTCTTAAATAAGGACTAAAATGTGAAAACAGCATAGACAGGGGCTTATTTGTGAAATTCCAGAATAGCACAGGGGTTAGAACATAAATTCAGATTCTTCCTAAGGCTTGATCATAATATCAGAGGGTTTCCAGGGGTGTAAATGCTAAAAATAGTGGGTGTTGAGGGGCTGCGGTGCAATTTTCAGAAGGTTTAGGAGGGGTCTTTTGCTAAAAACAAAAACTTTAAGTGTATGAAATGTCATTCCCAACATCTACAGGGGCTAGATCATCAATTTCCAGAATTTCTTGGGGATAAAATGCATTATCAGAAAGTTTCTAGGGCCTACAAGTCATCCTACATCGAAAATCCCTAATTTCCTAACAGCTTAGGGTTATTTCTACAAAGTTCCGGACCTGCTGGCGAGGATCTGAAAGATCTAGAGGGTTACGTGCAAAATCGGCCGCGGGAGAAAGGTTGGTTTGACCGGAACGGTTGGATCGGAGTCGGGCGGCCGGGATTTAATAAATCGAACCGGTACGCTGGGTTCTAATCCTGGCTGTCGATCGAAGATCGGGCGGTGGGGGCTAAAACCGAGTGAATCCGGCCGCCGGCGGCACGTGCCTGTAGTGGCGCTCCATGGACCCAAGTCGGGGCCTGCCGGAGCTCCACTAATCCTTGCCTACAACTAGCCCTACGCGCATCTAGGTGTCGAAAATGCAAAAGGGGGTCGTGGGGAGCTAACCAGAGAGGGTTTCGGGGCCTGGGTGACGTCGGTGCGAGTCAGCGACGAGGTGGGGCGGCGAGCACGTCGGGTCTGCCACGGGGGGCGTATCGACGGGGTTCTTTTGACATTCTTCGGGCCGGTGATGCGTATTGGAGCAAGGAGAAGTCGTCGGTGGTGTTAGTTTGCGAGGAGAAGGAGAGGAACGGGAGATGCATGGGGGTAGATGGGGTTCTCACCGGCGATCGGAATGGGAGGGTTTTTGCGCGCCAGACCGCGTCGAGGGAGTCCGAGAGGATATGCTCGCATCCTTGCGGAGGAGTTGGATGCGTTAGCTCTCGGAATCGGAGAAGAACAGGGGAGGGAACGACGGCGCGACGGCTCACCCGGAGTAGACGGGGAGGCCGCTCGGCTCCGTCCGCGGCGGGGAGAGGGAGCAGGGGGCGCTAGGGTTTTGGGGGGATCTTATAGCGTGGCGTGTGGTGACAAGGGCGGAGGATCCGAGGCCAACAAGGCGCTACGCTGCTTATGCTTTCGGTTGTAGCCAGTCGGTGACCGGGCGAAGAAAGGAGGGGAGAGGGGGACCGCGGGGAAGAAAGGTGTCAAAGGGAAGAAGAAAAGCACGCTGATAGGTGGGGCCCACCTGCCAGTGAGGGAGAGAAAATGACAACGTGCTGGTGGGCTGGGCTGGCTGGGGAGAAAAGGGTGGGCTGCGGGGGAAAGGAATGGGTTCGGCCCATTTTGTTTCTGGCTTCCCTTCTTTTGTTTTTCTTTTTTTCTTTTTGTTTTATTTCTCTTTTAAATTTTAGTTTTGAATACACTATTTTCTAGTTTGTTTGAAAATTTTAAATTTTCTCTACTTTTTGTGTGTTGGATGTTACAGAGAGGGATCATGCATGAGATGTTGAGGAAAGAAGATGATCTCTATTTGGTTTTATTTTAGGTGGCAGTAGTAGTTTACGTTGGCTGGTGATGATCTTGGTGAAGGAGGCTTCAAGATCGAGTAGGAGGACTTTATCCGACGGATGCAGCTTCCCTCTGAGATGCGCGTTGTGGACGAGAGAGACCATGTTCATGGGTCCGTAGCACGAGGTGTAGTTGTTCTCGCTGGAGAACCACGGCCTGCAGCCGAGCGGCGGCAGAGTGTTCACTATCACCTGCTCCACGCCGATGTCCAGCAGCTGGTCCACGCCGTCGGCGATCCTCTCCGTCACGTTCTTGGTGAAGCGAACAATCTGCATGCATGTGATCGAGCACCGAGAGCAATTAATACGTACATAATAATTAAGCGCGTGAGAACTCTCATCGCTAGCTTGTCCGCCGGCCGAGATCGTCGCGCGCTCACCTGGTCGTACTGCTCATCAAAGGTGGAGAGGCTGTGGTCGTGGCTGCCGGAGAAGGCGACGAGCGCGACGGAGCCGTTGAGGTCGCGGTGGATGATGCCGTGCCTGACCAGCCTCCTGAAGCTCTGGACCTGCTCGTCGAACGTCGGCGCCTCCTCCGACTCCCTGCACGCGCCGGCGCCACCGAAGGCGAAGTTCATGCCGAACGGGTCGACGCCGTTCTTGCCCCGCAGCCGCTCCGCCGGAGGGGACTCGTCCCGCCCCAGAAGCTTCGCTACAGATCATCATCAAACGACCAAGAGAGCAACACGCGGCATGGATCAGATGCATACATGAATGACTTGAGTACGCTGCCCACGTACTAACTAGATCATGGATCTGAACTTAATTGCAACACTGTCTACATACTAGCTAACATGCACAAAGATGCATACATGGATCTCAGCTTGATTATCATTACGTACCGACGAGATCAGATTGGACCAAGCCGTTGGAGAAGCGTCCGGTTGGTTTCTTGCCGTGGTCTTTGTCCGACATGCCATAAGGGTACGTAGTACCAGGCACGCGTCGGGGCGGACTTGTCTGACATCGAGACGACGTTACCGACGTCGGCGAAGGTGTCGCCGAAGACGAACAGTTTGAACTCGGTGTCGTCGTCGTCGTTGGACGAGGTGCTCTTCCGCCGCCGGGACTCCACATGAGCAGCGGCTACGCGACGTACGCGACCATGCGGAAACAACACAAAAGTCAGTCACCATCATGCATGTTTGCCTTCGCGGAACTGCAAGAAAGGGGGATCGCGCGAGAAGATGCAAGGAAGCCTGCAGAGACCATTGAGGAGCAGAAGGACGACGCAGATGGCCAGATGAAGCTTCATTGTCCAAGCGCGTGGGGGAGGACGAGACACGAGAGAGTTGATGCGGTGGTGAGTTGCGAATGGCTGCGACGTGCATAGCTACTATTTATAGCTACAAGAACTAATTGGCTAGAGGCGAATCCAAACTGTTGTTCGTTCAGTCTAAGGAGGAATCTTGAGAGTTGTAAGACGCAGAAGCAACGTAGTCGATGAGGAGCCTCTGCATGCAAGACTGCAAGGCAACGGAGATCGATCAGACGAGGAGTAGAGTACCTGTATTTGCCGCGACCTCTCACCTGTTGGAGCGGCATGGATTTCCGACCAGAAACTTTGCCTGCCCGACGAGAGTGAGTCGATCTGCCTTGTTGTTTAAAGCTAATCTTCTCTGCAGATATCGACTGCGAGAAGGCACAGATTTTTCACATGCCTGTTCCTGTCTCGCCAGGTAAGATTTTGCCTGAAACCTCTTGTTCGGCCTCTAGAAGCAAGGGCATCTGGATTCGGAAACTGGTTCACTTCATTGATTACAAGCACTGTGATGACGACATGCTCGACGCACATGTCGTCCGTCTCCATGTCTAACTGGCATAACGTACATGCATCACTATCTCCCCCCGAGTTTACTTATTACGTACTCTCTCCGGTTTTATATTGTTAATGTTCACTAGTATGAAATTTAAAACCCTTAGCTAACATGAACAATTTAAAACGGAAAGGAGTACTGGTTAAGCTGATCCTCGTTGGCGCCTACAAATCGAGACCCCTTTGGGTTTTGGACACCAGGACAGGACAGCAGTAGTGCACTCCCACAGCTGCACTTGGCGCAACACGCTGAGTCGACTCAACGGCCATGTCGTCCGCGCCGGAGCACCGCCCGTGCGTGGGCATCCTCCCAGAGCAGCTCGGCTACGTGCAGTGCAGCTTCTGTACCATCATCCTGCTGGTAAGAACGCCTTGCATTGCATGCTCTCCATCGTGGCAGACGGCCAAACGGCCAAGTACCTGCTCTCCTCTCGCGCGTGCAGGTGAGCGTGCCGTCGCTTGGCGGCGGCCCCCTCCAGCTGGAGACGGTGGCCGTGCAGTGCGACAACTGCGCCGGCGTCCTCTTCGTCACCCTGCCGCCGCGGCCGACGACGCCGGTGGTCGAGCTGCCGCTGCAGTCGGTGAAAGTGAGACCACCGTGTCTCCCTTTCCTAACTTACAAGGCCGCTCGCGTGATGATCTTTTTGATGAGAGTGTTTACCGTCCTGCTTCTTCCATGACGAGATGAAACAGGAACCGGGGGTTGATCCGCCGCCGAGGGAGTCGGAGGACGAGAGCAGCGGAGGAGAGGACAGGGAGGTGGAGGCTGAAGCAGGGAACATTGTCACCTTCTCTGCGGTCAATAAACGTAGGTGATACTGAGACGCATGCAGTTTTTAATGGGCTATAATTTTCATTCATGTCATCCATCGTTCTTCGCATTTTGGTAGATTGTAGATTCATTCATGCAGTGCACTAACCAAAGCATGGTTTGAAAAATTCTGCAGCTCCAGTTAGGATACAGAGGACGCCATCAGCCTACAACTGCTTCATCAAGTACTGTCGGAATAAGCCTCACTACGTATTATCACACACTTTTTTAGTAGAGTTATTAATGCTTCGAATGGATCAAGAATTGATGTGCAGAGCGTTTTTAACTTGAAGTTTTGATAAATCTGTAGTGCTAGTACTACGCTGCTATTCAGGTGGGTTAGTGAAATCTTTAACATGGTTCAATTCGTTATCAGGGAGGAGATCAGGAGGATCAAGTCGAGAGACCCTAGCATCATCCACAAACAGGCTTTCAGTGCAGCTTCTAAAAACGTAAAGCATTCTTCAGCTCAAGGCTTCAAGCTGTTTTTGCCTGACTGCTATCTGGCCTGGTACAGCATTCTCCATTGAAATTTCTTAATGTTGTTCGCAAATCATCTTTTGTTGCTTCCGTGCAGTGGGCTCATTTGCCACGAATCCAGCAGAAGGGAAACTGAGAGATCTGGTGCTGCAAACAAAATTTCCAAAGATGCAAGGTGCAAAATTGTGAAGCAGACTGAAAGACCTGGTCCTGCAAACAAAATTTCTACAGATGCAAAGTGCAAAATAGTGAAGAAAGATTCATGGCATGGTAATCAGGCAGTGATTTAGTCAGGTTCAGCACGGATCAAATAAACCATATTGTAGCTTTAGATGAGTCCATGGATTTTGATGTTACATAATTTAGGGATGCGGTATCAGATCTGACAAATCGTGTGAATCATGGTTTATACAGTACACTGATCAGTTGCAATATGTGTGCCATATATTCCATAACAAACATGACAAAATCAGTAACATCGACGCAGTATGGCAAACGGTTTCAATAGACTCCTTTTTGGGAGCGATTCATCCTTCCCGAACGCAGCATACAACTCCCCGTTGTACTGCGCTCTTCAAGTGTGCTTCTCCCCCCTTCTCGATTTCATTATGTCGGCGGTTGGCAAAATGGCACTGAGATCCAGGACTGGTAAAACAGCACTTTGTCTTTGGCTGTCTCTGTCCATTCCTTCAACACTGATGGACTCGGAGTGGCATAGGCATCTACCTCATCCCGATCACAAGGAGAGGTTCACCATGATGGGGGGTCAAGTACTTGAATTCTGATTTCTCTAGAAGAGGAAAACGCTTTATTGAAGGAAATAAGAAAAAAAGAAAGGGTATGCTTTTTTCTATTTTCTTTTGTCTATCGAAACAGCCTAGGATTTCTAGAGTCAATCTGATCTAATAGAACAATGAGCTCCAGCTGAACCAAAATCTTTGCAAGCAATTTGATTAAGATACATGATTTTGCTGCTGTCTCCATTATCAATTATCATCAGTACAAAACGCAGGATAGTGAAAACTTAGGGTTGACATTAAACGCATATCTCAAACTACAAGCCAGGCTAGTGTATCTAAAGCATCAGTTTTTCGATGATGGCATCAATCGAAGCCTTTCATCAGAAGATTTGTCCTGACCATTCTCCTCTGATAAAAGGGCTTGCAGGTCACTCCCATTTGCCAGGCTGTTGAACTCCACTGATTTTGAGGGTAGCGCAGGGTAACGTCTCTGGCAAAGGGTCATAAGCCTCTTGATTGACTGAAGATATTTGCGAGTGGTCTCGTCGTTCATGATGTGTGCAACACTATTTGTGTAGATCTTTTCTCGGGCAGAACGCTCGTGGATACCAACCATAGTGACTCCAATAGGCCATGGTGCATTCCCGATGGCCAACTTGATGTATTGGTCCATTGCAGCCAAATAATCTCGCTTCATACAGCAGTCAACAATAAAGAGCAATGCTTGACGGATGTCATCAGGAAGAACCTATAACACGTTTAACGGTAGTTGAAATCAGGAACACCAGCAATTCATGTCAGGAACAAACACTAATAATTTTAGCAGTAAATTGTAGATAAAATCGATATTCAGATGTAAGCATCAGTATCTCTGCTCAAGCAGAGTGGTATTAAGAGAAGCACATGGCAAGACTAATAGTTATATTAGAGATGAATCACAGCCAAGAACAACAATTTAGTTGAAAGTTCAGCTGAATTCAGATACCATTGGTAATATTATATTAATAATTTTGGAGCCACAGCATATCACCCAGAATCAGAATCTGCACTAATATAGAACAAGTGCAAATAAGCAACCAACTTGAGTGTCCAGAATAATTGTTCATACAAAGTTATGGTTTGTAATCCAACGAAATATATACTGGAGTCTGTGCATCCCAATTTACTCTTTTAAATTTTCATCATTTACTAAACAAGACAGCAAGAATATTGCAGACTATTTGGGATGCATTGATTGCCTGTGTTGCTAGTTGGTACTCATGCCTAAAGTACATTAAACATGAAAATGATACAAAACGCAAAATGAAATATAGGGACTCAGAAGTGGTCATTATTTTTTATTCAATATAAAATGCGTAGTAGACGTCTAGACGACTTCACACCAAACACAACAACAACAAAGCCTTTGTCCCAAGCACGTTAGGGTAGACTTCCACATGTTGACTTCAAACCAAATGTGCAATAAAAATAGGCCCTTTTTGGTAGGGTTTCAGTTTCTTGTTGATGTTCCAGTTTCTCCTAAGAAATTTTCCAGGTACATAGGGTTTGTTCTTTTTTTTGAATTGAAGTATATAGGGTTTCTTTTCTTAGAAAACTGTTTGGCTAGCTACCTTGTTTCTGTTTCTTGAAGGCAAGGTAGAATAAGCAGGAGTGGCTTCTCCTGAAAAGCTACGTTTTCGTGGCATGTAGAAAGAAGAAACATTTATGCTGGTTTCTGTTTCAAAAAGCCTGGACTCTAATCATTTAATATAGTTTCTGTGGTTTCTATCAGCCATAATTATTTTTAAGAATAAGAAAAAGTCTGAAGTCTTCACATCACGCTATTGAGGAACAATGCATGACTTCAATATATGATTTTCATGATGTGTGTGGATATCCAATACATGTCTTTTGCAACAAGTTAGATTGTTATGCCACGCTGCTGGCCTACGAATCACAGAAAGATGGTGTCTCAGCTAGAGTACCAGCCAACCAATATATCAAAGTATAACATGACCTGAGTTTGTTGTGCAAAACCTCAAAATAATAATAATAATAATAACAATAATAATAATAATAAAAGATGAGTTGTCGGTACCCTGCAGACCGGGTACCCCGCGTAGAGGGTAAAAGACAGCCTGGGCCCCGCCTTCCCGCTGAGGCGGGCCCCGGCGTAGCCATGCCCTTGGTCCCGAGGTTAGGCTGCCACGTGCGCTTGAGTTCCAGAGCCGACACGTGCCCTGTGCTCTGGTCCGAGCCTCCCCGCTGAGGTGAGGTCCGGAGCTACCACGTGTCTCTAGGCTCAGAATCCCCTCCCTGCTAAGGAAGTTCCCCGAAGCTGACACATGCCCTGGGCTCTGGTCCGAGCCTCCCCGCTAAGGTGAAGTCCGGAGCTGCCACGTGTCTCTTGGCTCAAAGCCTCCTCCCTGCTGAGGAGAGCTCCGGAGCTGACACGTGCCCTGGCTCCGGTCCGAGCCTCCCCGCTGAGGTGAGGTCCGGAGCTGCCACATGTCTCTTGGCTCAGAGCCTCCTCCCTGCTGAGGTGAGCTCTGGAGCTGACACGTGCCCCGGGCTCCGGTTCGAGCCTCCCCGCTGAGGTCCGAAGCTGCCATGTGTCTCCTAGCTCCAAATCCGTCGATAAGAGCTCCAAAGCCGCCACGTGCCCCACGATCCGTCGTGGGCCGTGGATCGACGAAGTCAAGGTGGAAGTGCGCTGCCAGGCTTCACATTCAAGGCTCGCGTCTTCCCAGAAGCATGGCGCACTGCGCACGCCTCCGTCCTCTGCCTGTTCGCCATTACGGTGACAAGACAGGACGACAAGACGTGACAGCGGTACAGTGCCGCCCAACGGCACGAAGCCGCCCAAGCAAGGCGAAGACGCGGCGACAAAACGGCGTCTTCATCATCACCTGACACATGACACGGACAGGGGCGCTCAGCGAGCTAGACGGCGGGACTTAACTCCCCCTCCGACTACTCTACTCAGAGTACAAAGCCATAAATCATGTATAAGGTTCGCACAGCTTTGGGGCCACATGTCGGACCCCAAGCCTCGTTGTAACCACCCCAGCCTTGGACCATAAAAGGACCAAGGTGACCACCCGATAGAGGGTTCCAGGTTCCGCATTCGCAACCATGCACTCACAAGCACACACGCACAAGCAATAGAACAGACACTCTCGTGGACGTAGGGTTTTACGCTCTGACAGCCCGAACTATATAAATCTCGGTGTTCATCCGCTCTCTCGAGTCCGGTCGCGCGAGAGCGCCAAGCCTCCTCCAATCAAAGAACCTCTCGAGTTGCTTCCGTAGCAGACCGAGAGGAGTGTCGCAGCTCACACACTCCGACGTGAGTAAAAAATGGTTCTCCAATAAAATTGAAAAACAGGTTTAATTTGACATCATTATCTTATCAATTATCACAAAATGTGGTTATGGTTACAGGACACAAATTACATGCTACTGAATTGACCGTCTAATCTATGTCATAAAAAATATGTTTAATTACATTCAGCAAAATGGCAGACGTGTCGTTTTGCCCAGCAAAATCATAGCATTATTTTACTAGGGTTATTATCTTTGTCCACTTTAAATCTTGTAGCTCGGATGTCCATTAAGATCTGAAGCATGTTCCCAAAACAAGCAAAACGTACTAAAATGAAAGAAAAGAAAGGGCAGCCCGGTGCATGTAGCTCCCGCTTGCGCAGGGTCCGGGGAAGGGTCCGACCCACTTGGGTCTTTTGTACGCAGCCTTTCCCTACATTTCTGTAAATGAAAGAACCAAAATAATTTAACCAAGAATTTTTAAATTCGAAGAAAATAGTGCTCTAGGTCCAGCTCTTCCAAATGTTCTTTTCTTATCCAACTAACCAGCCTAAAATCTTAAAATTGCGCTCATCAGTCATCAAATAAAACAATTGGCATTTGGCAATAGTTGTCCTGGAAAACCATGCTATTTCAAATCCTAATTATGCCCGACAAATTAATCAGTTAGTTTTCGGAGCAACTACTTCAATTTCAAAATGCAATTAAATTGGAAACACAAATTAACAGTGTTGGATGGGAAATGTTAAAAGGATTCTCACCTTCTTCCTGCAAAACTCAAACAAGGGGCTGAGATACCGCGCACACTGCTTGAATGTTGCAACCATTTGCTTCCCCTTGGCTGTCCGCTTCTCCAGCTCTGTCATATCATCCAGCTCCTGTTTCCACTCGTTAAGCAGCTTCTTGAAGAACACCAAAATCTTGTCTTCATTGCAAAGCTCCTCAAAGTTAGCCCTCATCCTATTGGCGTCCTTGTCACCATCGGCATCATCCCCGCTCCCCTTGCCACCGCCATCATCTGCACTGTCCCCAGCAGCACCCCCTTCACCGCCATCGCCCCCGCCAACACGCTTGCCCTTGCTCTTGGCGTAGGTGTCCCTTCCGGTCTTCTGCCGCTTGCGCATCTCAATCATATCGCGAAGGAAATCGTTGGTCTGCCCCTCGGTCATGTCGATGTCATCAATGTCGTCAATCACGCCGGACTTGAGAACGAGCTTGAAGCGCTCGAGGCGGGCGGCGTCGTCCTCCCCGAACAGAGTGACGGGCTCGCGCAGCACGCGGAGGCGGCGAATCACTTCGTTCCGCGGGAGGTCGATTTCGTCGATGCGGCGCTCCTCGGAGAGAAGCGTCTCTGCCTGCGTGGTCTTCTTCGCCGCGAGTGCGGGCGGGACGGAGGTCGCCGAGGATGTTGGTGCGGTGGCGGAGGAGGAGCTAGGGTTAGGGTTCCCCTTCACCGCCTGGACTTCGGCGTCGGTGTCGTTCGTGTTGGTGGCCGCCCCAGCGTCAGAGTCGGCAGAGGACGCCTTGGCCTTGGCCTTGACCTTGGCGAGGTGCTCGTCGCGGAT
Source organism: Neostapfia colusana (assembly GCA_030760725.1). Classification (NCBI taxonomy): domain Eukaryota; kingdom Viridiplantae; phylum Streptophyta; class Magnoliopsida; order Poales; family Poaceae; genus Neostapfia; species Neostapfia colusana. Next base: position 106,511,646 of record JASWHV010000008.1, read on the forward strand.
CTGCTGGAGCTGCTTCTTCTCCAGCTCCGACCGCCGCACGAAGCTCTTCCCGCCGAAGCCGGCCGTAGTTGCCTGCCGCTTCTTTGCCAGCTCCTGCTTCAGCAGATCCATCGCGCCGGCTTGGATTCCACAGGGAGAGGCGGTTCCGCCGCCGTGCCGGTTCCCGCGTGTATTTGACGCCGCCCCGGATAGACGACGACTCCGATTTGTATAATTGTATCCCTCTGTTGCGTTGGTCAGTAATAAGACGCCGCAGACAATCCGGCCCGTCCGTTCCCTTCACCTTCCTCCTATCGCGAGACCGCGGCGCCGGCCATGTCGTCGGGGGCGCAGCAGCAGCAGCCGGCCCCCCCGCCGCCGCCATACCGGCCGTACAGGCAAGTGCGGGCGGTGACGCCCCACAGCCGCGCGGTCTCCTGCGTGCGATTCTCCCCCTGCGGCCGCCTTCTTGCGACGGCGTCGCTCGACGGCACGATAGCGCTGCTCTCCCCGTCCTCGCTCGCCGTCATCGCCACCCTCCGCGGCCACGCCGCGGGCGTCTCCGACCTATCCTGGTCCACGGAGTCGTTCTACCTCTGCTCCGCCTCCGACGACCGCACCCTTCGCATCTGGGACATCCGGCCCGTCCTTGCCGGCGCCACCCCCGGCGGCCAGCCCGCCTCCGCCGACCCGGGCGCCGACCGCTGCGTCCGCGTTCTCAAGGGACACACCAACTTCGTCTTCAGCGCCAACTTCAACCCGCAGACCAGCTCGCAGGTCGCCTCCGGGGGGTTCGACTGCACCGTGCGCATCTGGGATGTTAAGAGCGGCCGTTGTACCCGCTCTATCGACGCGCACTCCGAGCCCGTCACCTCAGTGCACTTTATCAGGGATGGCTCGATCATTGTGTCTGGAAGCCATGATGGGAGCTGCAAGATTTGGGACGCCAAGACGGGGGCTTGCCTCAAGACAGTCATCGACGACAAGAAGCCCGCGGTCTCTTTCGCTATGTTCTCACCCAATGGCAAGTTCATCCTTGTCGCCATGCTCGATGACTCACTGGTACGACCAATTAATTCACTGCCGATTCATAATAACATTTACTCATTTGGGCATTTAGTGACCAACTCCTCATAACAGGAACAAGTTCTTGTGATGAATTGTATTGATAATAAGCTATAATAATTTTATAATTGAAGTTCAAAAGAAGCTCATAGATAGATTCGTTGAGAGTTCTAGATAGTTTTGGCCTAAGTTCTCTTACAGTGTAAATGAAACCCATATCAACTTCTGATGCCTGAAGTTAAAATGGAGCTACAGTGTTGCTCTTTGCAAGCAGATGTCAGATGTGCTTGCAAAGCGCAATAATGTTATTTTATTCTCTCTAAAAAGAAAAATTATTTTCACTATTGCGGAGATGATTTTAGTTTGCCCTCTTTCTTGCATAGATGCCACATTTTTTAAAAAAAATGCAGCTGCCAGATGATGACAAGATTAAATCTTCATGGTCCGAATGGCTACTTTTTTTATACTTCTGTTTTAGCTTCCTGCCAAACTTCATCTTTCTCTATCTGTAAAGTGTAGATTCTGATGGATGGTCCTATTTTGTCATCGTGTTCTGAAAAGTCCTTTTACTGCTGTTTACTTATTTGCTTATTTTTTAATTTCATGTGAAACCCACTAATAATATGTACTGCTAGTACGTTTTTTCTTTTAATCCATGCTGTAACCTCGCTCCCATTTTTTTTAGCTGCCACTGACTCAAACAATCCCACATCATATTCATTGTAGTTTATGCCTTACATACTGTAACTTATTTGTGTTGTTGCTTGTTTTTTTATGCCATGTCATTGTTGCTTGTGGTAGTTCCTAACTGTTTCCAGCAGTTCCAAATGTCAAATCTGAATAATATTTCGTTTATCAAAAACACTGGATACTGTAACTCCCCACTAGTAAACCTTGAGTTCCAGAATCGTTAGATCAATGTTCTTAAACTATTACGCTTCTTATGGTACCTGCTACTTATATTTTACTGCCTTTTCTAAGGACTGCCAAGTTTCTTGGCATTTGTCTGCCATGGTTCAGAATGCGCAACTAACCCTAAAGTGCTGCAACTAAAACCTAATAAATTTATATTTGTCGTTTTCTTAGAATTGTCCTATTTTCTTTTGACTGTTGGCATACATCTTGAAAATTTTCTTACATTGCCTTGAAAATTTTCTTCATGTGAAATAATTACAACTTGCATTACAATTTATTGTACGACCATTATGACTTCAATCTTGTCTTACCTCCAGTCGTATTGGATGGAATATCCTTGTGCCACACCAGACTGCTACATTGTCATACTAATGACTGAACTTCTTTTTATCCATAACAAGAGGGGTACTCCATGGGCAGAAAATTTAGATCTTTTAAACTGCTACACTGTCCTACTCATCCTGGCAAGTAGAATTCATTTTTATCCATGGTGAGGGGACAATTATTCTAGGACCATCAATTTTAAGTTGATTTTATGAAGTGTTAGGGGGAGCTATTATGTTATGTTTGTAAAAGATTCACCACTGTAATTTATTCTAGAATTGTAACATAATGCCATGCATATATCAAGTAAAACTATGTCAGTTGTTGGTCTTAGTTTGATCCATTGCAATGAGTGCACATAAATGTCACATAGAGCTTCATTTTAGCTTGTTATTTGCATGTTTGGTTGATATCATAGAGCTGAGAAACATTGGTGCTGTATCTAGCTGCTACCAAAGTTATATTCATGATTGTGCTTGTGAGTTCTGTTTTGCACAATACGACAAAAGACGGCTATATTGTTTGGAGTTTTGTGCCTGCTGGAAATATGCTTCCTAATCAACTGTGTTGTTGCCACCTTGCAGAAACTATGCAATTTTGCTACTGGCAAGTTCTTGAAGATGTACACTGGGCATGTGAACAGAGCATACTGCATCCAATCCGCATTTTCTGTTACAAATGGGAAGTACATCGTGAGTGGATCAGAAGACAAGTGTGTGTACATATGGGACCTCCAAGGGAGGAACATTCTTCAGAAACTGGAAGGCCACACTGACGCTGTCATATCGGTGTCCTGCCATCCGACGGAGAACAAAATTGCTTCAGGTGGCCTTGATAACGACAGGACTGTGAGACTATGGGTTCAAGAAAACTGATGGACTTGGCAGAGAGAGCTAGCGACGAAATTGTGTGAGATTATATTGGTATAAAATTGTTCTTATAGAAGTATGTCTCAAATCACTCTTGCGGATAGCCTTGATGGGTGGCAAAGGAGGCATTAGTTGTACTTTGCACTGCTTTGTTTTAATCTAGTCAGCCATCCTAACTCCTGTGTCACGAATGTAGAAAGATATAAAGAATGTGTTGATGTTGTGATATGTGTATGTGATGCCCAGTGGCTGAGGTTAAGCCAGTATTTCAGTCATGGGCTCGGGGCATCAATCCACAGGAGTTGTGTGAAGCAAATATCCAATCACATATCTTGAATCACATGTAAGCAGAGCAAAGTACAATTATGTTCTAAGCATGTAAGTTGCAGATAGGCAATATGATGTGCTATTTGGCTAGATTATGAACGCACGTAAGCTACCAAATAACTAGCCACGTACTTCGCGTCAAAGCCTGTCTCGAAGCCTGTACTCGTACCTGAGAGATCAAAGGCAACAATGTCTGGTTGGTTCACGTCACGGTACTTTTCACAGCTGAGTCGGCAGAGATATATGGTGTCAGGGCTGATTGACGAGGAAAACTTGGACGGGCGCTGACAATGAACGATCAGGGATGTTGTCTGTATCATGTGAACCGGGTATCCTGCGTAGTGGTTAAAGAGCACTTGGGCCCCGCTTTCACAGCTTAGGCGGTCTCAGTGTGAACCACGCACTCTAGTCGTTATGGGCTATCCTAGGGTTACAACATGTCTTCAGGCCCTTAGCCTGAATACCAGCCGTGGGGTGGCTCGGGGGTCGACACGCGTCCAGTAGTGTCGGACCCTATTCTCCGCCAAGAAGGGCTCCGGCATTATCACGTACCTGGAACCTCCGAGTTACACCCACCAGCCACAGAGGGCTCCAGAGGTGCCATGCGTCCTGCAGCTCCGGATCCAACCTCAAGCATGGAGCCTCCGGTGCTGCCACGTGCGCAGCAACGGTGTACCTTCCCCCTGGGGGAGGCTCCGGACGTGCCACGTGTCCTGTAGCTCCGGATCCGACCTTCGGCGTGGGAGGCCTCCGGGGCTGCCGCGTGTCCAACAACTCCAGGCCGCCCACTACTCCACAACACGGCTCCGGTGGAGACACGTGTCCCAGAGGCCATCCGCCCGAATGTCACTTTAGCAGGCAACGGGAGGATAGCCCGGGAGTAATGAGGAAGGTGCGTTGCCAGGCCAAGCATTCAAGGATCGCGCCTTCCCCAGAAGCATGGCGCACGACGTACGCCTCCGTTCCCCGTCTGCACTCCATTACAGTGAAAGACGGGGTGACGGGGCGTGACGGCGCAATAGTGCCACCCAACGGTACAGAGCCGCGTAACAGGATGAGGAGACGCGGCGACAAGACGGAGACTTTATCATCACCTACCACCCGGGCAGGGGCGCCCAGTGGGACAAGCGGCGCACCGTAACTCCGTCGACAGTGATAATGCATGTATTTGTAAATACCCATAATTTGGGTATAGGAGACAGATAGCCACGGGGCCACATGTCGGGCCCCGGGCCACCTTGTAACTGCCCCGGCCTTGGGCTATAAAAGGACCGGGGCAGCCTCCGGGCAAAGGGTTCGTGACCCAGCCTACTCATTCTCATATGCGAGCAAGCAATACACCAAGCTCTCCCGTGGACGTAGGGTTTTATGCTCCGGCAGCCTGAACCACGTAAATCCTCGTGTTTCTCTCGCCATTGTGCCAAATCCTTCGAGTTCCTCTAGCCCCCACCAAAAAAAGAACCTCTGCGGGCTGCTTCCGAGCAGACCGGAGGAAGTGTCGTAGCAAACACTTTGACATTTGGCGCGCCAGGTAGGGGGGCTTTTGGTTCGTGAAGTTGTCCGTGACCCACGATGATGAACATCCAGTCTTTCGGAGATTCTTCCCGTCCCTCGCGCCGTTAGCAGCAGAGTGAGCAGGAAGCGTCCTCTGGTCCCAGAGCGGGACCTTCTGCACTGGCGTCGGCTCCTACGACGACGATACCTGTTGCCATCTGGCAGCCCTCGGCGGCGACAGCGTCGCAAGCGCCGACCGAAGCCAGTCCAGAAAGCACGTTGTTAGCAGCCCGCGCACTCCTGCACAACCCCCCGAACGCGAGGGCTTCCCTGTCCACTGCCGAGCAATGGCGCAACGACGTCGACCACCTCGTCGTAGCCGTGCTCAACTCGTCGTGTCACCGGGGATGGCGACCAGGGACGGGACAGTTGTCGCCCCGTAACCTAACAAGGGATTACAGGACGGTGACAACCCACTCGATGGTGACTTCCAGGCTCCCCACCACCGACCTCAAGGCGAGCTGGACCGTCGCCGCCGTCAGAAGGAAGATGGTCACGTCACCATCGAGCGACAGCGCGAGTGGCGTCGTAGCCTCGGGGAGGAGTATTGTACCCCAGGTACCGTGCGCCCCGTCTACGCGGGCCAGAACCCCGTCTCCCCAGGCTCAGTGGGAGGCTGCATGGCTCTTGCTCCGTACCTTCGTATGGCGGTGTGGCCGCGCAAGTTCCGGCCACACTTGGCGGAGAAGTTCGACGGGACAATCAACCCCGCCGAGTTTCTGTAGATCTACTCCACTGCCATCCTAGCTGCAGAGGGGATGAGGCCATCATGGCCAACTACTTCCCAATAGCTTTGACCGGGTTACCCTGGTCATGGCTCATGAACTTGCCCCAGGGGTCTGTGACCTCCTGGGAAGAGTTGTGCCATCACTTTACGGCCAACTTTGGGAGTTCCTATGTCCAGCCGAGCTTAGAGGCCGACCTCCACACCATACAGCAGCAGCCGGGAGAGCTGCTACGCTCATTCATCTAGCGCTTCTCCCAGGTTAGGAACACCATCCCCCGCATCTCCAACGCATCCGTGTGACACCCTCATTTTTGGGTTATGCATGTATTCATGTTTCATGTAGAAAAACACTTTTAAAATAAGTTAAAACCAAGAAAGAGTCAAAAAGTTAGCCAAGAGGAGCCAATTCCAGTTCTCCTAGAGCACCGTAGACATTTTCCGCGGGTCACTGGCCACGTGGCGTGTTCAGAGCTCATCGCCACAGATGGGGAGAGATCCGCCGCTAAACTGGCTACGTGGCAGGCTCGGGGCTCATCCCCGCAAAAGGGGGAGAGGTCCGACCCCGTGGGACACGTGTTACCCCCGGAGCTAGCCTCTGCAGAGGAGCGAGGCCACTCCCGAAGGACACATGTTGGCTGCGGAGCTAGTCACCGCGGAAAAGAGAGGACTAGCCGCAGGGACACGTGTCGCTCTCGAAACTCACCTCCGAGAGGTCCGGCCCGCCAGACACATGTCGACCACGGAGCTCACCTCCGGGAGGTCCGTCATTGTTGGACATGTGTCAACCTCGGAGCTTGTCTCTGAGGAGAAAGGAAGTATGGCGCTGCTATGACACGTGGCAATATCGGAGCTCACCTCCGAAGAGAGGGGAGGCCCGGAACTGACACGTGACGTTCCCAGAGCTCGCCTCTGATGAGAGGGGAGGTCCCGACCCACCAGACACGTGGCGCACGCGGAGCTCACCTCTGAAGGGGAGGGAGGTCTCGCCTGCCTGACACGCGGCACAACCGGAGCTTGTTTCTGCGAAAAAAGGGAGCCCGGGTTCCCGCAGGACACGTGGAGCTTTCGGAGCTCATCACCGCGGAGGTAACGAGTTCTGAAGCGGTTTTTGCTTCTGTATGCGTGGGAATACCGGTACGGGAGGAAACCGACACGAATTTCACAATGTTACCGCAACAAATCAACTAAAGATAAGTTGTTAAGATTCAACAACAATTTGAATAGGACTCTTATTCGAAATACAATCAGATTAGGACTCTTCTCTTCCAGATTATAAATAGAACCCAGAACCTTTGGCCGAAACCATGAACTTTTTTTTCCAGCTCCTGAGCCGACAACTTAGAGCCCTAGCCCCAGCTCGCCGAGTAAACCCTTCGCCGGAGTTCAGTCGCCGAAGATCGCCGGAGGAGCCCCGACGATCTGTCTTGATAGGAGAAGGACCCCGAGTCTAAGAAGAACGTAAGGTAGGTCTCCAATACCACCTTACGACGTCATCGCGTTTTCTTTGCATCCGTTCTTCGATCCCTTTAGAAAAGAAGTTTTTCGTGGACAGATCATGTGTTGATCGGTCTGATCTAGATCTTGAGTCAAGATCATCACCACGTCCGCAATTGATCTCTACACCTCTGTTCATCGTAAAACCCATGAAAAGCCATGCAAGAACACGTACAAACTAAATTGCATCATAGGATTAACATGCATATGCATCATTGCATCTTAAAGTAGAGTTTGTGCATGATAATTGATTGCTATGAATCTTGTATGTGCGTGATCGCGTATAGAATGACAAACTTAGGTAGCTACCTACGACGGACCACAACAACAAGATTTTGAGCAACCGAAACCGCCAGAACAAGGCAAGTGCCCCTTGACCATATTGATCCTATGTTTTGGGAAACTATTTTGTTTTTGAAAAGGTGTGTGTGATGAGTCAAACAAGATGGGAAACCCTTTTATAGGAGTTTACTAGTTTTGGTTAAACCACCCTTGCCGCTAGGGAAGTTTATGAGTCGGGTATGGTTTTTGCTTTTATGCTTTGCTGAGTCCATAGGATTAGGAAGCAAGATAGATGTGTCTAACTAACTGCACTCGTAATGATAATAAGAAACTGATGTTATTAATGAACATGGATCGGAGGGAGATCTAGGCAAGCCTGTGTTTGTGAATGAGGTAGCCTGAGATGGTGGTTACTTGCCGTAGATCTAAGGACCGGTTCATGCGAGCACATGCCAGGATAACAGTGCCACCACAAGGCCAAGTATGGGTGCGGCTTAGCTGATTAATTAGGTAAGTTACTAGATTTTTATGGACCGTGGAAGGCGCGGGAATGGGAGTCGAGTGAGTACTGCCCTGGGAACTGCATGGCACAAGAGGGGGCCCTTGGGTGGGAGAATTGGAGCTTCTTGCCTGCCGGTGAAACCTTAGTGAGTCCATACATCTAGTAGCTCCTTTGTAAAGGCTATTTTGTGATCTCTTGACCATACACCAACGGTTGTGTACTGGTATAAAGGAGGTTCTGCAGTCGCCGATGGGTGACGAAATCACAAACTTGTGGGTAAAGTGGTACAAACTCTGCAGAGTCTAAAACTATCATGATAGCCGACCTTACGGTCACGAACGTCTGGCCAACTTCCATGAGAAGTTGGATGGTTATCTTTGGATGGTTTTGGTTATGGTTTTGGTTTGGTTTTCGGGACTATCGAGTCCGGGTGATAAGATTGGTTGCATGACTGTTGAGTCATGGCAACGAGATTGGTCTCGGTGTGAGACGGAATTGTTTATAAGATGAAATGGTAGCGAATACGAGATGGTATTCGTGAGATGGTAGCAAATACGAGAAGGTATTCGTGAGTAAAGTTGAGAAAGATTAATGTCTGGTTGAGACATGGAAAGTGATGAGACGCAATGGAGGTATGTTGGTATTTTAATACATGATGGGATTACATTCACTTAAAGTTAAAGTTGTTGTTTTTTATCGTGGTTTTGAGAAATAACTTTACTTTCTGCAATGAGCCTTTTTATACATAACTTTTTGTGAGCTACATATCATATTTTCTCGCACTTGCTGAGTACATCATTGTACTTAAACTTGCATTATTATTTCATCATCAGCAACAGGAGAAGATTTCTATGAAGTCCAGTTGGAGCATTAGGCGTGTAATCTGTCCTCAACCTTGCCTATAGGGATGGAGTAGAGATGAAGCCGCCGCTTCTGCTTAGATTGCTTCCGCACTAGTTAGAAAACTTTCGCTGTATAGAAATAAGACTTCCGCTGTAAGATTAGACTTCCGCTGTTAGCATGAGTCTAAGAATCATGAGACTTTGTAATAAACCTTGCTATTCGTGGTAATATATATTCTGAATTCAGTTTGTGGGACATATGTATATGTGTGATGAACATCCTGGGCACACATATGCATCAGTTCTCAGTTCCGTGGTTTTTCCACGAAATTGAGGACGTCACAGATTGGTATCAGAGCCACGGGTTGACGGAAGGTTACACGCTTAGATAGAAGTCACAAGTTGGTATCAGGCACATATTGGTATCAACCTGCCATGGGTTGATCGTAGATCACACAACCTAGATAATTCATAGATTGATATTAAAACTGCCATGCCTAGTAACAGCTTGGTATTAGAAGCCACACTGACCATTGGTTGCAAGGCTAGGATGCATAGATTGGCATTGGAACTACCTTGATTTAGGATACAGGCCTAGGAGAAGTCGTAGTTGGATCACAGATTGGCATCACCCTAAGCCATATAGGACCCCCATTGAATAAAGCCTTGAATAGGAGTTGTGTGAGCCCTTGTGATGATTGTTGTGATTTTGTGATTAGTGTGAGTTGTGGGACATCTCAAGCGTTGTCCGTATCCACACATAAGTAGAAAGGAGGTGTGAGATGCCTCGGCACTTATTCACATCCTCATATGGGCTAATATATATAGTCCAAATCGACCTTGATGCATATAGTTAGGGGGATCCATCTAATCTTCTAACCTCTATTCTGTTTCGTTCTCTCTCACAGATGGTGAGAGGAAACGCCGGACGCCAAGGAAGGAACGTCTGTGGCAACCAAGAGGATGGCAACGACGAAGTTCCTGTTAACCCCGGAGCTGGTGAGAACAAACTGGAACGGTTGATGGCCATACAGAATCAACTTATGCAAACCATGATCCAAACTTTGGGTCAGTTGCAGGCCAACAACAACAACCCCGTTCCGGCACCACCGCCACCACCACCACCACCGCCGCCGGCTCATAACAGACTGGGAGAGTTCATGAGGACTTGACCACCCACCTTTTCTCAAGCTAACGACCCCATGGAGGCCGACGACTGGTTGAAATCCATGGAGAAGAAGCTTGCCATAGTGCATTGCAATGACCGAGAGAAGGTTCTTTTTGCGTCGCACCAACTCATGGGAGCTGCCGCTGACTGGTGGAATGCCCTGTGCAACGCTCATGTCGACCCGGAGACGATCACTTGGACTGCGTTCAAGGAGAGTTTTCGCTCTCATTACATCCCTGCTGGTGTAATGATGCTCAAGAGACAGGAGTTCGAAGGTCTCCGCCAAGGACAGAGAAGCGTGAATGAGTATCTCAACAAGTTCACGCAACTGTCCCGGTACGCCCCCGAAGATGTCAACTCAGACCAACAGAAGCAGTATCTGTTCATGAGAGGGTTGAACAATGAGATCCAGGTTCAGCTCCTCAACAATAACTACGCGAGCTTCCAGAAGCTGGTTGACAAGGCTATAGTGGTTGAAAGCAAGATTTGAGAGATCGAGCGAGAGGGCAAGAGGAAGATGTTGTACCAGCCACAAGGGAGCAACGCACGACCTCGGTACATGCCCCCATCTGCACCGCAGTATGGATCGACCTCTCCTGCATACCGCCCTAGTCAGCCACCACAGCAACGACCTGTTGCACAAGCACCTCGTGTGCCTTTGCCTCCTGTGCCCCGACCCAACATGGGTGCTCCTGTTCAAAACCTCCACCCCAACGTACCTGCTGCCGTCGGCAACAGGGCATGCTTTGCATGCGGGGAAACAGGACACTTCGTGAGACAATGTCCAAGGAGAGGTCCTGGACAGCAAGGCGACGTGCCCAAGCAGAACCCGCGGCCGAACGGAGGGGACAATCAAGGAAACCGTGGACAACAGTACTATGCTCACGGCAACGTGAACCATGTCTCTGCTGAGGAAGCACAACAGGCTGAGGACGTGGTAATTGGTATGTTCCTTGTCAACTCCAACCCAGACACCATTTTATTTGATTCTGGAGCGTAACGTTCCTTCATATCATCTAAGTATGTTGCCAAGCATAATCTACCCATATCACACTTAAATTGTGCTATGTTGGTTAATTCTCCCGGTAGAGAGATGAGGACTAATATAGTATGTCCGAAGGTAAGCCTTAAAATAAGGGGGGTAGACTTCCTTGCCAACCTCATTATCTTGGATTTCCAAGGGTTTGACATAATACTAGGGATGGATTGGTTAAGCAAGCACAACGGAGTAATCCAATGTGCTGAAAAGAGCGTGCAGCTGACAAACGAGCACGGTATTCGTATCGAGTTTAAGTCAGCCCAACAAACAACCAATAAGGCAAGTTTGAACCACGTCAAAGGAGCAACATTGGACAGCATTCCAGTGGTTCAAGATTTCTCGGATGTATTTCTGGAAGAGCTTCCAGGCATGCCACCTGACCGGGACATTGAGTTTGCCATTGATTTGGTACCCGGAACTGCACCCATAGCAAAGAGACCCTATAGGATGCCCACCAATGAACTAGTGGAACTCAAGAAGCAAATTCAGGAGCAGTTGGAGAAGGGTTTTATACGTCCAAGCTCGTCACCATGGGGAGCCCCCGTGTTCTTCGTAGACAAGAAGGATGGGACCCAAAGGATGTGCGTGGACTATAGGTCTCTCAACGAGGTGACAATCAAGAACAAATACCCTATGCCCCGTATAGAAGACCTATTCGACCAAATGAAAGGAGCCCGAGTGTTTTTCAAGATTGATCTTCGGTCGGGATACTTCAAGCTGAAGATTAAGCCCTCCGATATACCCAGGACTGCCTTTCAAACACGGTATGGTTTGTATGAATATACTGTCATGTCTTTTAGGTTAACAAATGCACCTGCATACTTCATGTACCTTATGAACAAGGCTTTCATGGAGTACTTAGATAAGTTCGTCGTGGTTTTCATCGATGACATTATGGTGTATTCAAAAAGTGAGGAGGAGCATGAAGAACATTTGAGATTGACCTTGCAGAAAATGCGCGAGCATCAATTGTATGCCAAGCTTAACAAGTGTCAATTTTGACTAAAGGAGATATCATTCCTAGGCCACATTATCTCCGAGGAAGGAGTATCGGTTGATCCCGGAAAAGTGGGAGATGTTCTGAAGTGGAACCAACCGCAAAACGTGAAAGATATTCAGAGTTTTCTTGGGATGGCGGGATACTACCGACGCTTCATCAAGGACTTCTCTAAGATAGTAAAACCTATGATGGAGTTGCTAACGAAGGGAAAAGCGTTCCAGTGGACATCAGCATGCCAAGAGAGTTTTGAGGAACTCAAGAAAAGGCTAACCACAGCGCCAGTTTTGGTATTGCCGCACGTAAGCAAGAGCTTTCACATATATTGTGACGCATCAAGACAAGGGCTCAGATGTGTGCTCATGCAAGAAGGACAAGTGGTAGCCTATGCCTCACGACAATTAAAGTAGCACGAGCTTAATTATCCTACACATGACTTGGAGCTAGCAGCAGTAGTGCATGCATTAAAATTTTGGAGACATTATATCCTTGGTCATCGATGTGAGATCTATACGGATCATGAAAGGCTCAAGTACATATTCACACAAACGGACTTGAATTTGAGGCAACGTCGATGGTTGGAACTCATCAAGGATTACGATGTTGGAATCAACTACCACCCTGGAAGGGCCAATGTAGTAGCTGATGCATTGAGCCAGAAGGGAGCATGTCACCAACTCACGGTTCGGGAGCTACCACCTGAACTACGCAAGGAGTTCGAACGGTTACACCTTTGATTCTTGAACAAGATGGAAGTGATGGAACTCCACTCTTCATTGGAGCAAGAGATAAGAGATGGCCAAGCAACGGATGAGGAGATCAAGGAGATCAAGGAAAGGATCCGGCAAGGAATAGAGAAGGATTTCAATGAAGATGAGAAGGGTACGCTTTGGCTAGGAAAAAGGATTTCAGTGCCTAACGTGAAGCACATCTGCGACATGATATTAAAAGAGGCACATGATTCACCTTATTCCATACATCCCGGAAGTACCAAGATGTACCAGGACCTGAAGACTTGTTATTGGTGGGATGGTATGAAAAGAGACATAGCCGAATATGTTGCCCTATTCGACACATGCCAACGGGTGAAGGCCGAACATCAAAGACCCGTTTGATTATTGCAACCCTTGAAGGTACCCGAGTGGAAGTGGAAAGACATCAATATGGATTTCATCATCGGGTTGCCACGTACTCAGTCGGGTTACGACTCCATCTGGGTTGTCGTGGACCGATTGACAAAAACAGCCCATTTTCTCCCTGTAAGGACCAAGTACAACGTTGCACAATTAGCCGAGTTGTACATGGAGCAGATCATGTGCCGTCATGGAGTCCCGAGGAGGATAGTCTCAGATCGGGGTTCTTAGTTTACCTCTAGATTTTGGAGAAAGCTGCAGAAAGCTATGGGTACACGACTGGATTTTAGCTCCGCCTACTACCCACAAACCGATGGACAAACCGAAAGGACAAGCCATATTTTGGAGGACATGTTGAGAGCTTGCGCCTCGAAATATGGGCATAGATGGTATAGGAGTTTAACGTACGCCGAATTCTCCTATAACAACAGCTATCAAGCTAGCTTGAAGATGTCGCATTTCGAAGCGTTGTACGGTAGACGGTGTAGAACGCCGTTGTTTTGGAACGAGACTGGAGAGAACCAAGTGTTTGGACCTGAAGTGCTTCAAGAGGCTGAGAAGCAAGTCCAAACCATATGGGAGAACTTGAAGGCTGCTCAGTCTCGACAGAAAGGCTATGCGGATAATAGGCGAAAGAAGTTGACTTTCGAAGTAGGAAGACTTCGTATACCTAAAGGTATCGCCTATCCGTGGACAACGACATTTCAACGTCAAAGGCAAGCTAGCACCTCGCTACATCGGGCCATTTAAGATTTTGGACAAGCAAGGAGAAGTAGCCTATCAACTAGAGCTCCCAACGCACCACTCCGACGTACATGACGTGTTTCATGTATCCCAGCTCAAGAAGTGCTTGAGGATACTAGAAGAGCAAGTACCGATGAATGAACTTGAACTTCAGGAGGACCTGACCTATGCAGAGCACCCTGCCCGAATTTTGGACGTAAAGGAAAGGGTCACGAGGAACAAAGTGATCCGATGGTGCAAGGTACAATGGAGCCATCACACGGAAGCAGAAGCTACATGGGAGCGTCAAAAAGACATCAAGGCAGAATTTCCTCACTTATTTTCAACTAACGAATCTCGAGAGCAAGATTCAATTTAAGGGGGGTAGATTTGTGACACCCTTATTTTTGAGTTCTGCATGCATTCATGTTTCATGTAGAAAAACACTTTTAAAATAAGTTAAAACCAAGAAAGAGTAAAAAAGTTAGCCAAAAGGAGCCAATTCCAGTTTGCCTAGAGCACCATAGACATTTTCCGCGGGTCGCTGGCCACGTGGCGTGTTCGGAGCTCATCTCCACAGATGGGGAGAGGTCCGCCGCTAAACTGGCTACGTGGCAGGCTCGGGACGCATCCCCGCAAAAGAGGGAGAGGTCTGACCCCCGTGGGACACATGTTGCCCCCGGAGCTAGCCTCAGAGGAGCGAGGCCAGTCGTGAAGGACACGTGTCGGCTGTGGAGCTAGTCACCGCGGAAAAGAGAGGACCAGCCGCGCGGGACACGTGTCGCTCTCGGAACTCACCTCCGAGAGGTCCGGCCCGCCACACACATGTCGACCACGGAGCTCACCTCCAGGAGGTCCGTCATTGTTGGACACGTGTCAACCTCGGAGCTTGTCTCTGAGGAGAAAGGAAGTATGGCGCTGCTATGACACGTGGCAATATCGGAGCTCACCTCCGAAGAGAGGGGAGGTCCGGAACTGACATGTGGCATTCGCGGAGCTCGCCTCTACTGAGAGGGAGGTCCCGACCCACCAGACACGTGGCGCACGCGGAGCTCACCTCTGAAGGGGAGGGTGGTCTCGCCCGCCTGACACGCGGCACATCCGGAGCTTGTTTCTGCGGAAAAAGGGAGCCCGGGTTCCCGTAGGACACGTGGAGCTTTCGGAGCTCATCACCGCGGAGGTAACGAGTTCTGAAGCGGTTTTTGCTTCTGTATGCGTGGGAATATCAGTACGGGAGGAAACCGACACGAATTCCACAATGTTACCGCACCAAATCAACTAAAGATAAGTTATTAAGATTCAACAACAATTTGAATAGGACTCTTATTCGAAATACAATCAGATTAGGACTCTTCTCTTCCCGATTATAAATAGAACCCAGAACCTTTGGCCGAAACCACGAACTTCTTTTCCACCTCCTGAGCCGACAACTTAGAGCCCTAGTCCCAGGTCGCTGAGTAAACCCTTCGCCGGAGTTCAGTCGTCGAAGATCGCCGGAGGAGGCCCGACGATCATTCTTGATAGGAGAAGGACCCCGAGACTAAGAAGAACGTAAGGTAGGTCTCCAATACCACCTTACGACGTCATCGCGTTTTCTTTGCATCCGTTCTTCGATCCCTTTCGAACAGAAGCTTTTTCGTGGACATATCATGTTTTGATCGGTCTGATTTAGATCTTGAGTCCAGATCATCACCACGTCCGCAATTGATCTCTACACCTTTGTTCATCGTAAAACCCATGAAAATCCATGCAAGAACACGTACAAACTAAATTGCATCATAGGATTAACATGCATATGCATCATTGCATCTTAAAGTAGAGTTTGTGCATGATGATTGATTGCTATGAATCTTGTATGTGTGTGATCGCGTATAGAAGGACAAGCTCAGGGAGCTACCTACGACGGACTACAACAACAAGATTTTGAGCAATCGGAACCGCCAGAACAAGGCAAGTGCCCCTTGACCATATTGATCCTATGTTTTAGGAAACTATTTTGTTTTTGAAAAGGTGTGTGTGCTGAGTCAAACATGATGGGAAACCCTTTTATAGGAGTTTACTAGTTTTGGTTAAACCACCCTTGCCGCCACGGAAGTTTATGAGTTGGGTATGGTTTTTGCTTTTATGCTTCGCTGAGTCCATAGGATTGGGAAGCGAGATAGATGTGTCTAGCTAACCGCACTCGTAATGATAATAAGAAACTGATGTTGTTAATGAACATGGATCGGAGGGAGATCTAGGCAAGCCTGGGTTTGTGAATGAGGTAACCTAAGATGGTGGTTACTTGCCGTAGATCTAAGGACCGCTTCATGCGAGCACATGCCAGGATAACAGTGCCACCACAAGGCCAAGTATGGGTGCGGCTTAGCTGATTAATTAGGTAAATTACTAGATTGTTATGGACCGTGGAAGGCGCGGGGAATGGGAGTCGAGTGAGGACTGCCCTGGGAACTGCATGGCACAAGAGGGGGCCCATGGGTGGGAGAATTGGAGATTCTAGCGTGACGATGAAATCTTAGTGAGTCCATACATCTAGTAGCTCCTTTGTAAAGGCTATTTTATGATCTCTTGACCATACACCAACGGTCGTGTACTGGTATAAAGGAGGTTCTGCAGTCGCCGACGGGTGACGAAATCATGAACTTGTGGGTAAAGTGGTACAAACTCTGCAGAGTCTAAAACTATCATGATAGCCGAGCTTACGGTCACGAGCGTCTGGCCAACTTCCATGATTAGTTGGATGGTTATCTTTGGATGGTTTTGGTTATGGTTTTTGTTTGGTTTTCGGGACTGTCGAGTCCGGGTGATAAGATTGGTTGCATGACTGTTGAGTCGTGGCAACGAGATTGGTCTCGGTGTGAGACGGAATTGTTTATAAGATGAAATGGTAGCGAATACGAGATGGTATTCGTGAGATGGTAGCGAATACGAGAAGGTATTCGTGAGTAAAGTTGAGAAAGATTAATGTCTGGTTGAGACATGGAAAGTGATGAGACGTAATGGAGGTATTTTAATACATGATGGGATTACATTCACTTAAAGTTAAAGTTGTTGTTTTTTTATCGTGGTTTTGAGAAATAACTTTACTTTCTGCAATGAGCCTTTTTATACCTACCTTGTTGTGAGCTACATATCATATTTTCCCGCACTTGCTGAGTACATCATTGTACTCAAACTTGCATTATTATTTCATCATCAGCAATAGAAGAAGATTTCTATGAAGACCAGGTGGAGCATTAGGCGTGTAATCTGTCCTCAACCTTGCCTGTAGGGATGGAGTAGAGATGAAGCCGCCGCTGCTGCTTAGATTGCTTCCGCACTAGTTAGAAGACTTCCGCTGCATAGAAATAAGACTTCCGCTGTAAGATTAGACTTTCGCTGTTAGCATGAGTCCAAGAATCATGAGACTTTGTAATAAACCCTGCTATTCGTGGTAATATATATTCTGAATTCAGTTTGTGGGACATATGTATATGTGTGATGAACATCCTGGGCACACATATGCATCAGTTATCGGTTCCATGGTTTTTCCACAAAATTGAGGGCGTCACAATCCGTCATCCTCACCTTTCAACAAGGCGTCCGCGACAGGAAGATGCTCGATAAGTTGGCCACGTATGACGTGCAGGATGTCTTTGAGCTTTTCAGCTTGGCGGACAAGTGCGCCAGGGCCGCCGAGGGCCGCAACTGGCACACGCCGCCCAGCAAGAAGGGTCAATCCGTCAGGGAGAGTTCTGGCGGCAAGAGGAAGAAGGCCAGCGACAGGGACAAGCCGCTGGTTGGGGCTCATACTGCAGCGGCAGTAGCAGCTGCGGGGGGCCGGGTCCACGCACCGACAAGCTCTCACGCCAGCCATCTGGCAGCGACGTTGGTGCCTAGCGGTGCCCGGTCCATGACACTAACTGGCACAGCGCTAGCAAATGCCGAGAGATCCAGAGGCTGGCAGGGCGCTTCCGAGAGCTCCGACAGCAGCGCCAGGACGGTGCGCCCTCTCGTTAGCGAGAGGGCAAACAGAAGGCTGGTCCAGAGGATGGCGACGACCAGGAAGAGGACTCCGGCTCCGACCACAGTGAGCGTCGCAAGACACTCCATGCCTGACCAGGTGGTCCCTCTTCCGTCAAGAAGAGCAGGCGGCCCGGGGAAGGGCCGCCTAGTGCCTCGACAGGGTTTCCTCAAGGAGGAGTGACAAGCCTATACTCCGGTCGGCCCGAGCATGTCTCCCAGGTGCGTCCATTTTGCTGTAAAGGGTAGGAACCTCTACCCTGCCACAGGCCATAGGATACCTCTGTAAGTCTAATTCCAAGTGGTGGTAGACTATTTTTTTCTTTTTCTCTTTCTTGTAAGGATAACATAGGGACCAGGGACAGAGCTTGGAATGGCTAAAGTCTCTGAAGAGTCCATACTCTCTCGGTACCCGGAAGGAAACATTGCCTTCCGGCACGACCTGTGGCCTCCTATTGCCCGAAGGAAGCCAGAAACAAGAAAAAGTGAGTCCTAACTTGTGTGCCCCATTACAGCCTATGATTGGCTCACGCATAGTAGTTATAAATGGCGTATTTGGAGCCATCCTACATGCTAGTTCTATACGCTAGACCTATATATTTGAGGTGGAATTAGTTTCGTCTCCAAACCATCTAGGGGGTTAAGACGACGGTGGCCTGAAACCAAAACCCTGGTTTTCACCTGACCTCTCTAGACACTCTTTTGCGATTGCCCTCGCGAGAGCGAGGTGCCAAAGCGGGGGTCCTGCTCACCTCGCAGTTAGGAGAGCAGTCCAAGTACATGGTGTGTCTTGACTCCAAGGCTACAATTAGCATTGCAAAGTATGAAGCCCTCATATTTGGCTTAAGTATTGCCCTTTCTCAAGAAGTGCGGCGGAAGCTGGCTAAAAGTAGACTCCCAACTCACCACCAAACAGGGCAAGCGAGAGTGTTCTTACGCCGATCCACAGCCAGCACCCTACTTTAGAAAAGGGATTTCATGCTTTGGAGTAGAGCCATGTCCCCTACGCCAACAATGCGGTAGTAGACAACCTTTCAATAAAAGCCTCTGCATGGACTCCGGTCCCTGAAGCCACCTTTGAAAGGAAGCTACCGCGCCATATAGTCTGACCTACCGAACCAGGCGAAAGGGGGCGAGCCCAGCACCTCGAAGCTGGCAGTAACGGCGGCCCTGCAACCACGGCGCCTGCCAAGGATCTTATGCGTCAATAGGGGCTCCGTGTGACCCAGCGCCCAAGATCCGAATAGTTCAAGTAGGTCTGATGCAGGGATCACGTAGGTTCGAACCTTCTTGAAAGATAATATCCTTCATAATGAACATGTATCCGTTGAATCGATCGTTCATATGGCTAGAAGATACATATTGGTAGACGGAAATCTCTACCAATGTGGCGCTGATAGCGATCTATTGCAATACATTACTCGGGAGGAGGGATGCGAGATATTCGCAGAGATCCATGAGGGCGAGCGTGGCAACCGCTGTGTTCCACACGCGGGCTGGAGAAACCTTCCGCCACGGGTTACTGGCTGATAGCCCCTCTGGATGTCGTCGAGCTGGTCAAGAGATGCGTGGCATATCACTTCCGTGCTATGCAGATCCACACACCGGTGCAGACGCTGCAAATCGTCCTGCCCTCGTAACCGTTGAAAGGCATGACGGCTGGGCACCCCGGTGCTGTAGCTTAGTAGCGTCGGGAAGCCAGGCGGCACATGCTCAGGAAGCATAACTAAGTCCTAGGTGACGACGTCACCCAAACTCGGGGTCATCTCAATAGGTCCATGGTGACCCGGACCCTCGGGGTGTCCGATGCTAACATCTTGCTTCATCCAGTCACGTGGTAGGTGTGCCTCCCCTCTCACCACGTGACCACACATACCAGGGGGCCATCCCGGTAAATCACGAGGGCTAGGCATCGGACCGCTCCAGCAGTGAGCAGAAAGTTCAGAATGTTGACTACAACAAGACCAGACCCTAGGGTCCCCACGTTGTTAGGGGCCTAGAAAGAGAGATACCCACGTTGCCCGGGCGCCCCGGGTATTTACGTCGCCAAGTGATAGGAGGAGCAAGCTTGGAAATTAGCAAAGTACTGCTCGCACCAGCTAAGTCATTCTGGACCTTTGTTCTCCCTTGTAAAATACAGCTTCCCCTCCAAGCTTTTGCATATATTATTGCAATGCCCCTCGACGTGCATATAATTTCATTTATCTGCCTCGCCCTTGGCTAAATTCCTGCTACAAGGCGGAAACGCCTGAGGTACCTATATTATCTTTGGACCCCCTGGTTACCTTCCAGCAAGGGTCTGGTAGTGCCGGAAGGACGCCTCCACTCTTCAGAGAGCCTGGTCAGCAGGAGGACTAGGGCGTGCAGCCCGCTTAGATTGGGCCTGTGTCCTGAGCAGATGCGCCCTGCTCCTATAGGCGTGGCACCCAGAGTGCGGGGGGCCCGGACGGCACACCGCCCGGGAGGGACGGTAACCGGGGTCCGAATGTCAATACACTAAATTGCCCAGGTCCCTTAGCTTAGCAGATGACCATAACCCATAATAAACCCTCGAGCAGAGGAAATGCAACTACACGGCACGAAGTATCCTTTGCCCTTAGTGTCTGTGCAAGTCGCAAGACTCCGGTCCATAGGGTCGTACCTCCAACTTTCCCAAACAAATCACTCTCAGACCCCCAAAAAACTGACGATTTCCGAAGGCTGTAACACCCCAAAATCTGCTAAAGAGGGGAATTTAAATTTTTTTGGACGTATTGCATGTGGTGCAAAAATTCAAATTTAAATTGGAATTCAAATTCAAATCAAAACAGAAAAGAAAAGGAAAAAAGAAAAGAAAAATAAAAACCCCACCGGCCAGTGGGCCGAAACCCACCAGCCGGCCGACCATTTCCCCGCGCCAGCCCACAACCGCGCGCCCCTCTCTCTCACTCTCACTGACACGCGGGGCTCGCATGTCATTTTCTTCCCCGCGCGCCCCCAACGGCCCGGACTCCCCCCCTCCCCCCCCCCCGCGGCGATCACACCCGACGCTCCCGGATTCTTCGCGCTCGACCCGACCCCGAATTCCCCGCGCCGGCCAGCTCGATCGCAACAAACCCCCGCGTCCCTGGCCCTGATAAAAACAGATGAACCCGCCGCCCTCCCCTCGCACGAGCAGTTTTCTCCCAGTGAGCGCCGCCACCGAGTCTTTCAGGCCTAAGAAATTAGCCTAGGTGAGCTCCCCTACCTCCCCTCTGTCGTTTGCTACCAAAAAGGGCGGGTGTTAGCGTCTGTAGATGAAGATCCGCAACCTCGCCGGCGAGATCGCGCCTCTACCGCCGTGCGCCGCCGCGCGCGCGGCTGATCTCCGGCAAGGAGCTACGTGGCCTTTTGTGCGCCGTCTATTTTAAATCGCACGGTAGAGTTAAAACCCAGGCGTACCGGTTCGTTGATCTAATCTGAGCCGTCTATTTTAAATCGTACGGTCCACATCAGCCCCATGTTATAAAAGTCAGGATTCTTACGCGCTACCCCCTGGAGATCTCGGAAAACATGAGCTAGCCCCAGAAACTTCTGATCTAGCCCCTGGAACTTCAGAAATTCATGTAAATTTATTTAAAAATCAGTTTTAGCCCCTGGACTTAATAAAAATTAGGAAAACCCCTCTGTTATGTGTAGTTAGACCCCTGGAAATTTATGAAATAATAAATTAGACCCTGCAGTAGTGTGGATTTACCTTTTTGACTCTATATGATATTAAATTCAGAAATTTGAATATATAATTAGGATTTAAATTTAAAAGGTGAGGCCACATATGTGCAAATTCAAATCTAAACTCTCCTAGCACTTGGAAAACTTTAGAAGCAGTTAAAATAGATTTTAGGCTGAATTGAAATCTGTCTAAATGTGGTTCATATTTATTAGTTCTAGAAACACACTTTTAGGCATAGAAAATAAATCTAAAAAATATAGGAAAATAGGTATGCATAATTAGAAAATGATAAATGAAGTCTCCAAATCCAAAAACTTCAGTTTAGGATGTGGTAGAAGATCTGAAAACCTATTTGGAGTAGGAAAATACCTTTTATACAAACTTTGTGGCTAAGAAGTGTAATAATTAAATATAAAGAATTTGTTCAAATTGGAACTTCATATATAGTGTGCAAATAGAAATCTAAACATAGAAGTTAGAAATAATATACATATGTTTAAAGGTGAATGTAGGCCAAAAATCAACACATGAAGAGTAACCACAACACTTAGAAATGTGAATGACTTTCATAGGTATGTATGTGTGGTTTGTATGAAGTGAAAGTGTGAACTATGTATTATGGATTGTTGTTTTCTTTTACTATGTGTATTGGCATGAATAGAACCTGCCCCAGAGCAAGTTCTCCCTTTCCAAGACCAGCACTTTCCATTCCCAGAGCAGCAGGAAGAAAGCAAGTGTCCTTAACCACTTTGATCCTATGCTAGGATGTGTAGATAGAATTATTTGCATTGTCAATTGAAATATGAAACCCATGCTAGGAAGTTTTCCTAGAATTGCATTACCTTGTTTTCTTGTAGCTTGGGTTGGGATTTATTTTATCATGTCATTTATTCATATGCTTATGCTTAGTCATGCTTAGAATGGGATAATTAGGATATGAGATCATCAATTTATTTACCTTACTCTTGAATGAGATATTATGAGGTAGGGATCGAGGCAAGTTGGATGATTTGGTTGGTGTTGGGTGCACGAGATTCGGATTTGTGTTTAGTACTTGCCTGGATCCTTAGGACCGGTTCATGGAGCATGTAACCTGGCTTTACCGTGCCAACCACATGCTGAGATGGGGCAGCTTGGCCAATTAATTAGGTGTATCCCCGGCGTAGTATGGGTGTGTTGGATGGTGCGGGGAGTAGGTGTCAGCTGGACTACCATATGAACCGCAAGGCTCAAGAGGGGGCCACTGCAGCGGGGTTGGAGCCTCTTGTATGCTGTTAGGGGTGAAACCTCAGTGGGCCCACGCTCGTCGAGAATCACTTTGTAAAGGCTTCGTAGTGATCTTCTGGCTGCACACCTGGGAAGTGTGAATGTGGTTCGTGGCCACTGGCATAATGGAGGTTCTTTTAGTCCACCCAACAACGGGGGATGAAATCACTACATGTGGTACAGTGGTGCAAACTCTGCAGATTCAAAATTGTCATGACAACCATGCTCACGGTCAAGAGCGGCTTGGACATATTCATGATTAGAGGATGATGACTTTAGAAGTTGTGGATGTTAAGCGGGGAGCTTAACATTGGAAATGATGTTATGGTTGTTTGATTATGATGATGGGTTGGGAGATTGGGACCATTTCACCTATGTAGTAATGTAGGTGCTTAATAAGCTAAGGTGATAGGTATTAATTGCGTAGTGCTTTAACCATGAGTTCAACTCTCCTTGCTGTGGCCATGCATGACATAACTTTCTCACACTTGCTGAGTACCAACGGTACTCAAACTTGCATATTTGTTGGTTTAAATTGCTGCTCAGGTCAAGGGGATGATGTGGCGTTCAATGACCAAGACTTCGGACCCGAAGAAGGATTCTATGTTCATGGAGTCCCCCGGGCAACGCCTGTGACGGAGCCCACAAGAATAATATTCCGTTGCTATTTTATTTATTTGTCATGAACTTATTATCGTCCATCGAGACGTATGCTATGTAAGACTTATTTATATTCGACACCTGGCTTGTAATAAATGATGATTCACTATTTGTCATCACATGTATGAGAAAATGATCCTGTCATACATGTGATATTCACTCGGTTGTTCTTCGGAGAAACCGAGTGTGACAGAAGTGGTATCAGATCCAAGGTTGCCCGTAGGAACGTGGACCTAGGTAGAAATGGACGTATTTAAGGACCCTATTTTCTTAAAAACTATTTTACAAAAGTGTGGGTTGAAGGTGTTTTTTAATGGGGCCACTTTATTCATCTTACCCCAACTTTTATTCAAAATACAATTTTTGTTTAACTCTTATCTAACTTAATTTTAAATGCTTTATGTTTTAGATGGTTTGCATGATCCGCACCGCCCGCAAGTCCACCGGAGGAAGAGTTCCGGTAGTTGCCCTTGCCTTAAGAGAGGAGAACCGTCCGGTGACGTACCACTCCTACGGGTTGGCAGTAGGGGGCTTGTTGCGCCGTCTTCGGCGCATGCTCCAAGCCGCCGGCAATACGGAAGCTAACCATACACTACAGCTCCACCCGGACCATCCGTGAGAAGCGGGAAGAATGGAGTTCAGAAATGAGGATTATCCATGAAAATCAGCTGCTCAAGATCCACCGCTCTCCATCTTGTCGAGCGACACAGGTCGAGGCCGAGAAGGATGTCACCTGGGAGGCCATCACCTGCCAGAGTTACATCTACCGTCACCACCTAGACAGGACTGAGTACATGTATGTCCTCCAGCGTGAGAGTGGTGCCACGGAGTACAAGTACCCGCCAGTGTAGCAAGGGACTTCCCATGAGCACATGGACCTGTGCTTGGAGGATGCTGCTATGCTCAACACTCGACTACAGGAATGTCAGCAGGAGCTTCAGGATGTTCGTGACACCCTGAAGGAGACCGAGGCATTGCTTCGCGCTAGCTTGAGGGCGAGAGAAAGAGGAGATGGGAATGAACTGTGTGTCACCGTGAATGACACAAGGACTCCTGACTCCCCAGACCGCCGGGCGAGAAGGCGTCGCCGCACTTCTCCACCAGCAGCTTCCCCACCCAAAGCGGAGTTAGAGGGCAGCCGCAATAATGAGGAAGATCCCGAGGAGCCAGCTCAGTGATACGAGTCGTGTGGAGTCCTTCCCCTTAGTCCAGCAGGTTATCGAGTAGTTGAGTCAATACCTTAGTTAATGTTTGGTGTGTGACGGGAGTTGTGGAAGCCATGGGCTTTTTGTCCACAACCTCGTCTTTAAGTTGCTTTGCTTGATGTGTGAACCCCTATGAATGAAGAGTGCATTTATTTTCGCGTGAGACGTGAAACCCTCAGAAAATGTTAATATAATAAGACCTCATGAGTTTAGGTTTAAACAAGCAAATTGGGAATTTAATACGAAATGCTTTAAATTAACATTTGGCTGATCATGATAGATGGTCGGAAGAGGAAAGGGTCGTGGTGCCAACCCCGCCAACAACAACGATGAGGCCGGCAACCCTCATCTTTCTGGAGGACAAGACAGGGGTGGTCGCCGTGAAGGAGCTGATCCCATCCACCAAATGCTTGAAAATCAGAATCAACTCATCCAGAGTTTAACTCAAGTGGTGGCCAACTTGCACCAAGTTCCATCTCCACAAGCTGCACCACGCCAACCAAGGTTGAGTGAGTTTCTAGGGACTCAACCTCCAAAGTTTGCAAGTGCTGCTGAACCTCTGGAGGCAGATGACTGGCTAAAGACCATTGAGAGCAAGATGAGGATCATACAATGCCAAGGGTATGAGAAGGTGCTGTTTGCCTCTCACCAATTGCATGGACCTGCTGCTGATTGGTGGACCGCTTACGTAGCAGCCCATCATGACCCCGAGAACATCACTTGGGAAGAGTTCAAGCGCAGTTTCCACAACCATTACATACCAAGGGGTGAACTCAAAAACAAGAGGAAGGAGTTCTTGGGACTGCAGCAAAGAAACATGACTGTGAGGGAATACCTCACTAAGTTCACCTAACTATCTCGTTATGCACCACGGGACATCGAAACTGGTGAGCAGAAACATGACTGCTTTGTGGAAGGGCTTACTGCGGAGATGCAGTGTGCAATGTCCTCCAATGAGTATGAAAGCTTCCAAAAGATGGTAGACAGAGCATTTGTTGTGGAGAGGAAGCTGAAGGCCTTAGAAAATAAAAACAAGAGGAGGGCGGGATGGTCACACCAAGCCTCGGGTAGCAAACACGCCCACGACTGATGCAGCCACCCGCAGGGCAGACGAGTCGTGCTGTGGTACCCGACTCAGCACCCAGAGGGTACAACCCAAATTTCAGGCCTCCATCAGCACCGGCACAGCCGCAACGTCAGTTTGTACAGCAGCCTCGTCCCACATATCAACCTCGACCAGCAGTGCAAGGACCACAGAACCAACCCCAAGACAACAAAGGCCAGGCACCTAAGGTTGGGGTGCAATGCTTCAACTGTGGTGAAGTGGGGCACTACGCCCATAAGTGCATGTCGAAGTGTTCGGTCGACACTTCCCCCGGGCCTGCACTGGGCAGCCCGCGGAGGTTCTTTTTTCGGAGGGGCTAGTTCCTAGCGGAGAGCTTGCGCAGATGGACGAGTTAGTGAGAGCTTGACACAGAGAGTTTTACGTGGTTCAGGCCGCCAGAGCGTAAAACCCTACGTCCACGGCGAGCTATGGAGCTCGTTGTATTGCTTGCTGCTCAGGGCCGGGGGGCCTGAGCTTGGGGGTGAGTTACAGCTTGAGAGTGTATGGCTAGCGTATGAGTTGCAAAATACGAACCCTTACTATCGATGCCTACCCGAGCCTTTTATAGTCCAAGACTCGGGCGGCTTACAAGGGTTGCCGGGACCCGACAGGTGGTCCCGGGAAGATTGTCTATTATCTGCCGTATCTGTAGTTACGCCGGTGGTTGCCTCTGGTCAAAGGCTTCTGAGTCTTCATCTTGCCGCCCTGCCCATGCCGCACGCTAGTCGTAGTGGTTGATGACGGCGCAGGCGGCATGGGATGTCTTGTCGCAGCGTTTATTACCTGGCAGGTTCTGACACCGCGCGCCAGTCTGTGATGTGACTGGGCGCAACCGCACCTGACAGGCGCGTGCTCCGCGTTTCCGTGTCTTGGGAAGACGCGGGCCTTGAATACCTTGTACGGGCAAGGTGTGGGGCGCCTTTACGCCCGCTGCCTACCGCTCGGGGGCAGGCAACACCGTTCTTCTGGCCACGTGGCGGGTCCGGAGCTCTCTTCTGAGGAGAGGGAGGTCCAGCCCCGCTGGACGCGTGGCACCTTCGGACCTCTCTCCCGCGGAGGGGGAGGTCCGGCTTCCGTATGCCACGTGGCGGGCCCGGAGCTCTCCTCTGAGGAGAGGGAGGTCCGGCCCCGCTGGACGCGTGGCGTCTTCGGACCTCTCTCCCGCGGAGGGGGAGGTCCGGCTTCTATATGCCATGTGGCGGGCCCGGAGCTCTCCTCTGAGGAGAGGGAGGTCCAGCCCCGCCGGACGCGTGGCACCTTCGGAGCTCTCCCTGCGGAGAAGGGCGAGCACCTTAGGCATTTTACCCTGTGCGTGGGGGTACCCCATATCTCAGGTACCGACAGTGGCCCCCGGGCCCATCTCGGGGGAGGTAGCGAGCCCGAGGTGGGACCTCCGTCTCTTCTGATCCACGCACTTTCTCTAAGTCCCGAATTGACCGCTGCCAGAGCACGAACGGCCACGGGATCGTGAGAGCGTGTGCCCACTTGATGATTGCTTTTACTGCGGCGGTTCCCAAGACTGCCACTCCTGCACATTGCGGCGCTTTCTTCGGGAACCGCCGAAGTGCCTTGCCGGCTCATCTTCTTAGGAGACTGACTCCTTGACCCCACCGCTCCAGTTAAGCGGCCTGGGCCCACCCGTCATCGACACTCGGTCTAGGAACCGAAGCGGTTGCGGGTGCGGGGTATTCGAAGAGTTCCGAATTGCTTGGAACTGCACCGGGAAGCTTTTTAGAGGGGGTCTTACCCACATTGTAGCTTCCCTTCGCACTTCTCTGCGTTTCTTCTCGGACTCTTGCGCTTTTACTCTCTTGCCTTTGAGTTCTCCCTTGCCATGGCTTCCAACCCGCTGCCAGAGAAGAAACGCGCTCGATCTCCTCCAGCAACGGCGTCGGTGCCAAGTCGGGATTCTAGGGTGCCTGACACTCCCTCCGGTGGCGACTCGAAGAGGCCCCGGGCTGATGTGCTGGGGGAAGCCTCTGGGGCGTCCCCTGTTCCGCCAGTCCAAGCGACTGCGGAGCGGCTGTCGGAGACGGTAGCGGGCTCTGGAAATCCTACCCCGGCTCGGAAGTCGGGGTTTAGAGCCCGCTGGAGTGTCCGCGCTTCCCGGCCTTCCCCGTCTTGCGGGGAATCTGTGCCGATGCGCTCGGAGCCAGGGGCAACTGCCGCGGCCCCCAGG
Source organism: Neostapfia colusana (assembly GCA_030760725.1). Classification (NCBI taxonomy): domain Eukaryota; kingdom Viridiplantae; phylum Streptophyta; class Magnoliopsida; order Poales; family Poaceae; genus Neostapfia; species Neostapfia colusana. The sequence goes on from JASWHV010000008.1 coordinate 106,539,694, forward strand.
CCAGCGCGGACTTCTCCTGTTCCGGTGTGCCCGGACTCTGCGGCGGCGTCGTCTCTTCCTGCCAAGACGGCCACCGCGGCCCCCGAGCCAGCACAGGTTGATCCTGCACTAGGCGGCCTGGCTTCTTTTCCAGCACCGTCTTCCCCGGCTCGTCCCTCTCCTCAGGTCAAGGAGCCAGAAGCTGAAAAGAGCCCGGCTGGCCTGGCTGCCAGAGCCGCGGAGCCAGCTTCTCCTGATCGGCGTCTCGTCTCGGCAGCTGGCGCGTCGGCTCTTCCTGAGGACGAGGTAATGGAGAAGGTCGGAGGGACTGCCCCAGCCTCTGTTGCTCCATTGCCTCTGGCGGACGCCTTCACGCTTGCCGAGTCGAGCGTCCGGCAGGTCTTGGCTGCGCTAGGGCGCGAGCGGGAGGAGTATACGGTTGAACGGGACCGCCTCCTCATCTGGGGGAACCTTTTGCGGGAGAGGACCGCGAAGGTTAAGAGCGAGCTCGACTCCAGGCGGGAGTTGCTCGACTTCAGGGAAGCGCTCGTCGACCGGATGAAGCGGGCTGTTGACCGCATGGACACCCAGTCGTGGCGGATCAACAGGGAGGCCCTGGAGGCTCACGCCCGGGCCGAAGAGAGCCTCTCTGCTGCTGTGGAAATACGGCAGCGGTTGGAGCGCCGCGAACTTGCCGTTGAGGAGCGGGAGCGTTCCGTGGCAGCTGAGGCAGAGAGGGTCGCCGCGCAGCTGGCCGCGGGCGAGGATGACCTCCGAGCTCGGATGGAGGAGCTGGAGATTCTGAAGGCAGACCTTGACTTGAGGGAGGAGCAGGTCTCCCATGATCGCCGGGCGGTCTTGGACCGGGAGTTGACTGCTGGCTTCAAGGCCGCTGAGTTGGAGCGGCTAGCCGATACTCTCCGCCTTCGGGAGAGTTCCCTGGCGGCCAAGGAGAAGGAATTCTCCGAGAGGAACCTGGAGGCTCTGCAGGCAGCCCGCCGCGAGGTGGAGGAGCTCTCAGCCCTACGGTCCTCCGAGGCCCTTGCGGTCTCAAGCTTCGTGGATCGAGCGGGGTCCGCCCTGATCCCTCTTGGCTTCAGTCCGGTGAGGGCCGCAACTCCCGCATTGAAGGTGGCAGAGGTGATCCCTGCATTGGAGTCGATCGGCGCCAAGCTGGACAGACTCGACTCGGTGGTCGCCAGTGAGCTTGAAGCCGAGGGCCGCGGCTTAGCTTTAGAGGTCGCCTCGCATGTGCTGGCATGCTTCAAGAGCCGCGACCCCTCTTTCTCGCTGGAGCCAGCAAGAGAGGGCCCAGCCGCGGAGCGGGAGGAAGTTGCCAGGGCTGAAGTCGAGGATGTGGCCGCCCTTGTAGCCGCAAGGTTCCGGCGAGAGCCGGGAGGTCCTTAGGACTTGTTTCTCCCTTTTTTATCGAGTCTGTAGTCCAGCTCATGGAGCCTTGCTTAATTTGACTCTCTTGGATACTTGTGTCTGTGATGCTTTTTCCCTCCTTCTTGGCTTTGCCTGGCTGAGTCCTTAGCTCCGCAAGGTACTCAGAGGCCATTTCCAATCTCGGAGCTTTCGCACAGACACCCTCCCCGGGTCCTAACCGTGTTAGGGGCCCCCGGAGGTCTCCGAACCTCGCCCTATGGGGGGCTCCAAATCTGCCGGCCACGTGGTGGGTCCGGAGCTCCTCCTCAAGAGACGGGAGCTCCGGTCATGTTGGACACGTAGGGCTTTCGGAGCCCTCCCGCTGAGGGGGGAGGTCCGGTTCCTGCCTGCCACGTGGCGAGCCCGGAGCCCTCCTCAAGGAAGGAGAGAGTTCCGGGCCTGCTGGACACGTGGGGCCCCCGGGCCCCGCCCCTGCTGGAGCGGCGGGTCCCGGTCCTTCCAGTCCCAGGCCGGTGTAGCTGGTAGCTCCTTTCCCCCCGCTTCATGCAGTCCCTGTTGCCGTAACCTGAAGGTCCTGCACACGGGTAGAGGAAACGTAATTCTCCTCGGGGGGTCCTCCCCTCCTGTCTCCTAGTCTTATCCATCTTATGGTCCTGACCCGCTATACGGGGCTTGGGCAATTCTGTGCACGAGGCGCCGGAGCTCCGGCTCCCTCCGAGGTCCGGGTACGGCCGTCCGATCCCTAGTACCGGGCCATGCGCTGGGGAAGCAGAGTGCACGCGCTTTGGGTTCATGACCAGGCAAAGCGAACGTACTCCCCTGGACCTCCGGAGAGCAGGATGCGCATGCTTTGGGCTCTGGGCCGGCTAAGCTGGATACGCACCCTGGACCCCCATGCACAGCGCTGGCCTTTCCTGGAGGTGACCAACTGGCACCGCAACACCTGACTGGGGGAGGCCCGAGAGACTCACTCGGCCATCGGCAGGTGCCTCAAGCGCAGCCGCCTTCGGGAGGATAGCAAATGCCGACTATGGATGAGCGCAGGAGAGAGGGAGCTAGACGTATGATGAACATACAGAGATAGTGCGATCATAAAAATTAATGCATAATTTAAATGAGCGCATGAGAGGGAGCTAAGTAGAACAGGTCTCTGTATTCGTGCCCATAGGTGGAATTCTGGCTGTACATGGGGGCAATGTTCCGCCTCGTCTACAAGGGAAGCAAGACTCTACGCGCTTAGGGTCAGAACCAGGCTAAACTGGACGTAGTCCTGTACCGTCCCTTGAGACTTAGCTACCCCAAGCTCTGTTCCTAAGTTCTATGGGGTCTATTACAGAAGTGAATAACCCTGTTCTACCGATGCTCAGTAAGTAGGACTTACAGTGTTGCTTCATGGCAAGGATTTTTTGGGAATGGATCCCACTCTCGGTTGAAAGGCATGTGTACCTGGGGCGGCAGCTTTCATGATTCGGAAGGGACCTTCCCTGCTGGGGGAGAGCTTATGGGTCCTTCTTGGAATATAGCGTGCCGCTTCACCAGGTTGCCCTCTTGCGGGCCCCCGTCGCGTTTGGTTCTTTGGCGGTAGTGCTTAGAGCATTAGCCGAGACCGTGCGTTGTGCGGTGTTCCCTGCAAGCCGAGTCTTGTCGAAGTTGTTATCTTCACGCTGGATCAGGTCCTGCGTGGCTTCTCTCGGGGGCCTCCGGGGAGTTCTCCCCTTCTGGCTAAGGCCTTCAAGGGGTAGGTGGACCCGGGCTCGCCTTGGATGACCTAAGGCGTCTTCCCCTTCTGGCAAGGCCTTCAAGGGGTTGACGAGCCTTAGGCGGCCCCGAGAGGTATGTTCGAGGCACGGAGGCGTGCCGTAGCTGGCTAACGCCTTGGCCCGTCACCGTCGGAACTGGAGTCCTCACCGTCATGCACTGTGTTTATGACACGCTGAGGCTCCTGGAACCCCACCTGGTGGGCAGTGGTGACTGGGGCATCGGCCTTCTGTTTGCCATCCCTCTGAGGGTAGGGCGGTGCTTCAGCCCTCTGCTGTCTTCTATTGCGGAAGCGCTCTGCGAGCCTCTGGATCTCCCAGCACTCGGCAGCTGTATGGTTGCAGGTGCCATGCACGGGGCATAGCCCGCCTTGGCCACTGTCTGGGGCCGGTGATTGCCGCTGCCTCTTGTCGGGGCGTGGCCCCCGAGCTCCACTGGTTGTCGCAGCTGCGGCGACGGGGGCCGTGAATGGTGACTTCATCTTCCCACTCCCCCGGCTCTTGGTCTTCTTGCCACCCCCATAGGCAGCAGCACCGGACCCGGGCTGCCCTCCTGACTCGGAGGTCGGCAGTGCGTGCTAGTTCCGCCCTTCGGCTGCTCTGGCGCACTTGTCCGCCAGGCTAAAGAGCTCCGAGACGTCGCGGACCTCTCTGGTCGCGAGCTTCTCAAGCATTTTCTCGTCCCGGACACCCTGTCGGAACGCCACCACCACAGAGGCGCTTTGGATATGTGGGATGGTGTTGCGCACCTGAGAGAACCGCTGGATGAAAGAGCGCAGCGACTCCCCAGGTTGTTGTTTGACGGCGTGGAGGTCGAGCTCCATGCCGGGACGGGTGTAGGAGCTGCCGAAGTTGGCGACGAACTGCCAGCAGAGCTCACCCCAGGAGGTTATGGACCCCTGGGGTAGATTCATGAGCCAGGACCGGGCTGGGCCGGTCAAGGCGACGGGAAAGTAGTTGGCCATGACAGCCTCATCGCCTCCTGCAGCAAGTACGGCGGTGGAGTTAATCTGGAGGAACTCCACTGGGTTGACGCTTCCGTCGTACTTCTCGGGCAAGTGTGGGCGAAACTTGCGCGGCCACCTTGCGAAGCGAAGGTGGGGTGCAAGGGCCGCACATCCTGCACCTGCTGCTGCAGGTACTGGCGCTGCGAACAGGTGGTTCGCACCTGGCACCACGTATCCCGGTATGGGCAAGGCTGCACCATAGACCGGGGCCGCTACTTGCGGCGCATATGGTGGTGGCATATGTTGCGCAGCATATGCCTGAGGCGGGGCTCGCATGGCGAAGGCCTGCCCTTCTGGTTGCGTCGAGGCCGACGACATGCTGTCGCCTGCCTCATGGTTGCGACGCCTTTCTCGACGTCGCTCGAGGTACACCCGGGCGTCCTGCCCCAAGTGGCACCGTTCCAGTTTCCTTCGCAGGTCCGTCGACAGGAGCCTGGAGGAGCTGGAATCCGCCGTTAGCCCGTCAACCGTGGGTGTGCGCGTCAGCGACACAGCCGGTTGCCCTGGGCGCCGTCCTCGCCGAAACCGAGGGTTCGCGGCGGCGACGACGAGGCGGTCCACCTCGCGGACCCATTGCTGGGTCGCTGAATGGGGCGCATCCCCCGCAGGTGGGTTGCGCAGCAGCGCTCTTGCTGCAGCTAGCGCACCTCCATGGTGTACGCTCAGCACTGCAGAAGACCTCACACTGGTCGGGGCCCGCATAGCCGGAGTCGGCGTTGCCGGGGTCGGCTGCTGGCTACCCGCTTGTGCCGACACACTCCGTCCTGAGTGCGTCGACATGTACTCCCCGCTGGTCAGGGTTCGCCGTGAATGCGGAGGGGGAGAGTTTGCCGCTGAAGGGAGCTTGGTCATCTTCGTCGGCGGAAACTCGTCGCGCTAGGGGAAAAGCCCTCTTCCTGGCGCGCCAAATGTCGAAGTGTTCGGACGACACTTCCCCCGGGCCTGCACTGGGCAGCCCGCGGAGGTTCTTTTTTCGGAGGGGCTAGTTCCTAGCGGAGAGCTTGCGCAGATGGACGAGTTAGTGAGAGCTTGACACAGAGAGTTTTACGTGGTTCAGGCCGCCGGAGAGTAAAACCCTACGTCCACGGCGAGCTATGGAGCTCGCTGTATTGCTTGCTGCTCAGGGCCGGGGGGCCTGAGCTTGTGGGTGAGTTACAGCTTGAGAGTGTATGGCTAGCGTATGAGTTGCAAAATGCGAACCCTTGCTATCGATGCCTACCCGAGCCTTTTATAGTCCAAGACTCGGGCGGCTTACAAGGGGTGTCGGGACCCGACAGGTGGTCCCGGGAAGATTGTCTATTATCTGCCGTATCTGTAGTTACGCCGGTGGTTGCCTCTGGTCGAAGGCTTCTGAGTCTTCATCTTGCCGCCCTGCCCATGCCGCACGCTAGTTGTAGTGGTTGATGACGGCGCAGGCGGCATGGGATGTCTTGTCGCAGCGTTTATTACCTGGCAGGTTCTGACACCGCGCGCCAGTCTGTGATGCGACTCGGCGCAACCGCACCTGACAGGCGCGTGCTCCGCGTTTCCGCGTCTTGGGAAGACGCGGGCCTTGAATACCTTGTACGGGCAAGGTGTGGGGCGCCTTTACGCCCGCTGCCTACCGCTCGGGGGCAGGCAGCAACGTTCTTCTGGCCACGTGGCGGGTCCGGAGCTCTCTTCTGAGGAGAGGGAGGTCCGGCCCCGCTGGACGCGTGGCACCTTCGGACCTCTCTCCCGCGGAGGGGGAGGTCCGGCTTCTGTATGCCACGTGGCGGGCCCGGAGCTCTCCTCTGAGGAGAGGGAGGTCCGGCCCCGCTGGACGCGTGGCGTCTTCGGACCTCTCTCCCGCGGAGGGGGAGGTCCGGCTTCTGTATGCCACGTGGCGGGCCCGGAGCTCTCCTCTGAGGAGAGGGAGGTCCGGCCCCGTCGGACGCGTGGCGCCTTCGGAGCTCTCCCTGCGGAGAAGGGCGAGCACCTTAGGCATTTTACCCTGTGCGCGGGGGTACCCCATATCTCAGGTACCGACAGTGCCCAAAGAAGAAGCCCATGCCGCCACCACAGCAGAATGTGATGCGAGGACGGGTGAACCACGTGACCATGGAGGAAGCGCAAGAGGCACCTGACGTGGTAATTGGTAAGTTTCCTGCCAATTCACACATTGCAACCTTGTTGTTTGATTCTGGTGCTACCCACTCGTTCATTGCTCAAGGGTTTGTTAAGAAGCATGACCTAGCAACAACTCAAATGGACCATATGCTAGCAGTAAACTCTCCAGGTGGGAGATAAGGACAAGACAAGTGTGTCCCAAGGTGAATCTAGACATTAATGGGGTAGTATTTACTGCCAACCTCATAGTGATAAACTCACAAGGGATAGATATTATTTTGGGTATGGATTGGTTGACCAAACATAAAGGAACCATCCATTGTTCGACAAGAACGGTGGAACTAAATCACCCTAGTGGCACAAGACTAAAGTTCATAACCATACAAGAGCCTAGGAGGGACATTAAACTCAATCAAGTTGAGGTGGAAGTGGAGGAGATCAGGATCATCAGGGAATACCCAGATGTTTTTCCGGAGGAGTTGCCAGGTATGCCCCCCGATCGTGAAGTGGAATTCGCGATTGAGCTAGTGCCTCGAACAGCTCCAATATACAAGAAGCCCTATCGGATGGACTCCAAACAGCTGGAAGAACTTAAGGAACATTTGAGAGAATTGACAGAGAAGGGGTACATTCGTCCTAGTTCCTCACCATGGGTAGCTCTAGTGATATTTGTGCCCAAGAAGGACGGGACCCAAAGGTTATGTGTAGACTACCGTGCGTTGAATGAAGTAACCATCAAGAACAAGTACCCCTTACCTCGCATTGAAGACTTGTTTGATCAGTTGAGGGGAGCTTGTGTGTTCTCGAAAATTGATCTCAGGTTGGGATACCACCAACTTAAGATAAGGCAAACTAATATTCCAAAGATAACTTTCGTATCTCGGTACGGACTGTATGAATAAACCATTATGCCTTTCGGGCTAACTAATGCCCCGGCATACTTCATGTATCTCATGAACAAGGTATTCATGGAATATCTGGACAAATTTGTGGTGGTTTTCATAGATGACATTCTCGTCTTCTCCAAAGATGAAGAAGAACATAAGGAACATCTAAGGTTGGTGTTGCAAAAGCTGAGAGAACACCAACTATATGCCAAGTTGAGCAAGTGTGAATTTTGGTTGAAGAGAGTTCCCTTCTTAGGACATATAATCTCAGAGGGAGGAATCTCCGTAGATCCCGCCAAGATCGAGGATGTACAGAAGTGGAAGACCCCTGAGAATGTCAGGAAAGTTCGAAGCTTCTTAGGATTGGCTGGGTATTATCGATGGTTTATCGAGGGTTTCTCCAAGATTTCAAGACCCCTCACCAAATTGTTAGGGAAGGGAATCACATTCACATGGACACCGCAGTGCGAGACGAGTTTTCAAGAGTTGAAGAAAAGATTGACAATAGCCCCAGTGCTAGTGATGCCAGATATGCAGAAGAACTTTTCGGTGTACTACGATGCCTCTGGAAATGGGTTGGGATGTGTTCTCATGCAAGAGGGGCATGTCGTGGCATATGCATCCCGACAGATCCGGAAGCACGAGAAGAACTATCCTACGCATGACCTAGAGCTAGACGCAGTGGTACACGCGTTGAAGATTTGGCAGCATTACTTGATGGGGAAGAGGACAGAGATATATACGGATCATAAGAGCTTAAAGTATATTTTCACACAGCCAGATCTCAACCTCAGACAAAGGAGATGGTTAGAGCTAATCCACGATTTTGATGTGGGCATCAACTATCATCTTGGGAAAGCGAACGTCGTGGCAGATGCTTTAAGCCGGAAGGTGCAGGTCAATAGATTGAGCTTAAAGGACATGCCTACAGAATTGAAGGAAGAGGTTATGAAACTCAATCTATGTCTGGTGAATAGTGGTGAGACCATCGCCATGGAAGTGGACTCCACATTAGAGCAAGATATACGCAACGGTCAGAAGAATGACGAGAAGATACAAGAGATTAGAGAACTCATCAAGGATAATAAAGCCCCTAGTTTCAGAGAGGATGAATAAGGTACAGTGTGGCACGGGAAAAGAATCTGTGTGCCTGAAGTGAAGGAGGTCCGTGAATTGATTTTGAAGGAGGCTCATGATTCCGACTGTTCCATTCATCCTGGGAGTACGAAGATGTATCATGACCTCAAGAGCAGGTATTGGTGGTATGGTATGAAGCGAGATGTCGCGGAACATGTTGCCCTATGTGACACATGTCAGTTGGTGAAAGCAGAACATCAACGACCCGCGGGATTATTGCAACCACTCAAAGTGCCTGAATGGAAATGGGAAGAAAAAGGTATGGACTTCATAGTGGGACTACCCAGGACCCAATCGGGATATGATTCGATATGGGTCATCATCGACAGGCTAACCAAGGTAGCTCATTTCATCCCCGTGAAAGAAAGCTACAGCGGATCCAAATTGGTAGAATTGTACATGTCAAGGATCGTGTGTTTCCATGGAGTGCCAAAGAAGATAGTGTCAGATCGAGGGACACAGCTCACCTCAAGGTTCTGGCAGAAGTTACATGAAACCATGGGAACCCATCTAAATTTCAGTTCTGCCTATCACCCCCAGACTGATGGGCAGACGGAAAGAACCAATCAGATCCTTGAGGATATGTTGAGAGCGTGTGCGCTCAAGAACAACAGGAGTTGGGATAAGAACTTACCGTATGCGGAGTTATCCTATAACAACAGCTATCAGGCTAGTATGAAGATGTCACCATTTGAGGCTTTGTATGGGAGGAAGTGCAGAACACCCCTATTTTTGGAACCAAACGGGGGAAAGTAAAGTGTTTGGGCTCAAAGTACTACAAGAAGCCGAGGCGAAAGTGAGGGAAATCCGCAACAACTTGAGGATAGCACAGACACGACAAAAGAGCTATGCACGGAGAAGAGAGCTCGTTTTCAACGTGGGGGACTATGTTTATCTCAAGGTGTCCCCTATCCGAGGACTTCGTTGGTTCAAGGTGAAAGGGAAGTTATCACCTTGATACATCGGACCCTTTTAGATTCTGGAGAGGAAAGGCGAAGTGGCATATCAACTAGAACTACCGGCTCGCCTATCAGATGTGCATGACGTATTCCATGTGTCACAGCTTAAGAATGTCTGAGGACATCTGAAGAGATGTTACCCATGAATGAGATTGACGTAGGAGAGGATATGTCTTATGCCGAGCAACCGGTCAAGGTTTTGGAGACAATGGAACGCTTCACAAGAAATAAAAGAATTCGGATGTGCAAGGTGCAGTGGAAGCATCGCTCGGAAGAGGAAGCCACATGGGAGCGAGAAGACGAGCTTAAGGCACAGTTTCCGGAATTGTTTTCCTAGAACCACCAATCTCACGGACGAGATTTCTTTTAAGGGGGGTAGAGCTGTAACACCCCAAAATCTGCTAAAGAGGGAAATTTAAAAAATTTTGGGCGTATTGCATGTGGTGCAAAAATTTAAATTTAAATTGGAATTCAAATTCAAATCAAAACAGAAAACAAAAGGAAAAAGAAAAGAAAAAGAAAAACCCCACCGCCCAGTGGGTCGAAACTCACCAGCGGGCCCACCATTTCCCCGCGCCAGCCCACAACCACGCGCCCCTCTCTCTCACTCTCACTGACAAGCGGGGCCCGCATGTCATCTTCTTCCCCGCGCGCCCCCAACGGCCCGAACTTCCCCCCCCCCCCCCGCGCCGATCACACCCGACGCTCCCGGATTCTTCGCGCTCGACCCGACCCCGAATTCCTCGCTCCGGCCAGCTCGATCGCAACAAACCCCCGCGTCCCTGGCCCCGATAAAAACAGATGAACCCGCCGCCCTCCCCTCGCACGAGCAATTTTCTCCCGGTGAGCGCCGCCTCCGTTGAGCTCGGAATTCCCCAAGAGTGTCGCCGTCTCCCTCTCTCAAACCGATCTCGTGACCCCGCAGCACCGCGCACAAGCTGTAGACACCGACCCCGAAGAGAAACGCCGCCGGAAACGACCATCCCGACGCTCGCCGGTGAGTACCGCCGCCGCTCGCCGGTGAAACTTCCGAATTACACGGTTCCGATCCATCCTAATCATCGGTGTTCAATCTCTAGACCCCAGTGAAGCGTCACGGCCCTAGAACTCGAAGGGATCACCGCCCCAACGGCCACTTCGACGAGCACCGCAAGCCGCCACCGCCTGTCCTCGTCGTCGACCGGGTTCCGAGTCTTTCAGGCCTAAGAAATTATCCTAGGTGAGCTCCCCTACCTCCCCTCTGTCGTTTGCTACCAAAAAGGGCGGGTGTTAGCGTCTGTAGATGAAGATCCGCGACCTCGCCGGCGAGATCGCACCTCTGCCGCAGTGCGCCGCCGCGCGCGCGGCCGAACTCCGGCCAGGAGCTATGTGGCCTTTTGTGCGCCATCTATTTTAAATCGCACGGCAGAGATAAAACCCACGCGTACCGGTTCGGTGATCTAATCTGAGCCGTCTATTCTAAATCGTACGGTCCACGTCAGCCCCACGTTATAAGCCGGGATTCTTACGCGCTACCCCGTGGGGATCTCAGAAAACACGAGCTAGCCCCGGAAACTTCTGATCTAGCCCCTGGAACTTCAGAAATTCGTGAAAATTCATTTAAAAATCAGTTTTAGCCCCTGGACTTAATAAAAATTAGGAAAACCCCTCTGTTATGTGTAGTTAGACCCCTGGAAATTTATGAAATAATAAATTAGACCCTGCAGTAGTGTGGATTTACCTTTTTGACTCTATGATATTAAATTTAGAAATTTGAATATGTAATTAGGATTTAAATTTAAAAGGTGAGGCACACACATGTGCAAATTCAAATCTAAACTCTCCTAGCACTTGGAAAACTTTAGAATGAGTTAAAAATATATTTTAGGCTGAATTGAAATCTGTCTAAATGCGGTTCATATTTATTAGTTCTAAAAACACACTTTTAGGCATAGAAAATAAATCTGAAAAATATAGGAAAATAGGTATGCATAATTAGAAAATGATAAATGAAGTCTCCAAATCCAAAAACTTCAGTTTAGGATGTGGTAGAAGATCTGAAAACCTATTTGGAGTAGGAAAATACCTTTTATACAAACTTTGTGGCTAAGAAGTGTAATAATTAAATATAAAGAATTTGTTCAAATTGGAACTTTATATATAGTGTGCAAATAGAAATCTAAACATAGAAGTTATAAATAATATACATATGTTTAAAGGTGAATGTAGGCCAAAAATCAACACATGAAGAGTAACCACAACACTTAGAAATGTGAATGACTTTCATAGGTATGTATGTGTGGTTTGTATGAAGTGAAAGTGTGAACCATGTCTTATGGATTGTTGTTTTCTTTTGCTATGTGTATTGGCATAAATAGAACCTGCCCCAGAGCAAGTTCTCCCTTTCCAAGACCAGGACTTTCCATTCCCAGAGCAGCAGTAAGAAGGCAAGTGTCCTTGACCACTTTGATCCTATGCTAGGATGTGTAGATAGAATTATTCGCATTGTCAATTGAAATATGAAACCCATGCTAGGAAGTTTCCCTAGAATTGCATTACCTTGTTTTCTTGTAGCTTGGGTTGGGATTTATTTTATCATGTCATTTATGCATATGCTTATGCTTAGCCATGCTTAGAATGGGATAATTGGGATATGAGATCATCAATTTATTTACCTTACTCTTGAATGAGATATTATGAGGTAGGGATCGAGGCAGGTTGGATAATTTGGTTGGTGCTAGGTGCACGAGACTCAGGTTTGTGTTTAGTACATGCCTGGATCCTAAGGACCGGTTCATGGAGCATGTAACCTGGCTTTTACCGTGCCAACCACATGCTGAGATGGGGCAGCTTGGTCAATTAATTAGGTGTATCCCCGGCGTAGTATGGGTGTGTTGGATGGTGCGGGGAGTAGGTGTCAGCTGGACTACCATATGAACCGCAAGGCTCAAGAGGGGGCCACTGCAGCGGGGTTGGAGCCTCTTGTATGCTGTTAGGGGTGAAACCTCACTGGGCCCAAGCTCGTCGGGAATCCCTTTGTAAAGGCTTCGTAGTGATCTCCTGGCTGCACACCTGGGAAGTGTCAATGTGGTTCGTGGCCACTGGCATAATGGAGGTTCTTTTAGTCCACCCGGCAACAGGGGATGAAATCACTACATGTGGGTACAGTGGTGCAAACTCTGCAGAGTTAAAACTGTCATGACAGCCGTGCTCACGGTCAAGAGCGGCTTGGACTTATTCATGATTAGAGAATGATGACTTTGGAAGTTGTGGATGTTAAGTGGGGAGCTTAACATTGGAAATGATGTTATGGTTGTTTGATTATGATGATGGGTTGGGAGATTGGAACCATTTCACCTATGTAGTAATGTAGGTTCTTAATAAGCTAAGGTGATAGGTATTAATTGCGTAGTGCTTTAACCATGAGTTCAACCTCTCCTTGCTCTGGCCATGCATGACATAACTTTCCCACACTTGCTGAGTACCAACGGTACTCAAACTTGCATATTTGTTGGTTTAAATTGCTGCTCAGGTCAAGGGGATGATGTGGCGTTCAATGACCAAGACTTCGGACCCGAAGAAGGATTCTAGGTTCATGGAGTCCCCCGGGCAACGCCTGTGACGGAGCCCACAAGAATAATATTCCGATGTTGTTTTATTTATTTGTCATGAACTTATTATCGTCCATCGAGACGTATGCTATGTAAGACTTATTTATATTCGACACCTGTCTTGTAATAAATGATGCTTCACAATTTGTCATCACATGTATGAGAAAATGATCCTGGCATACATGTGATATTCACTCGGTTGTTCTTCAGAGAAACCGGGTGTGACAAAGGCCCTGCAGTTGTGTCCTACATTGGCACATGTTGCCAGAGGGTCATCACGGCTGGTCAAAATAAGCTAGACGTTCGGACCCGGCAACCTGTAAAAAGAAGCGGGTGCATATCTACGGCAAGATACAAAGAAACGACAACTGCTTGGGCAAGTTAAGGGACCACTCGGTCTTGGCGGCATTGAGGATCAGGGGGCCTCACAGAAATTGAAGATGGCTCCACCTATCGGCCCAAGAACCAAGCGACTGATAGAAGGGAGATCAACATAATCACTTTTTTCATTCATCAATATAGAAATACAGGACAAGACTATGAAAGACTTAGAGCAGAAACATTTTTATTAACACTTGGGTCCCGACACACAGGGGAGGATACAAGGCAACACTACAGGAGTCCCGACAATAGACGACGGCCAAAAACCGTCGTCTATAAGCACAGTACCATCTACAGTAGCTTATTGACGACGGCCAGGGTTTGGCTCTCGTCAATAAGCTAGCTTATTGACGACGGCCAGGGTTTGGCTGTCGTCAATAAGCCAGCTTATTGATGACGGTACATTTATACCGTCATCAATAACAATGGCTTATTGACGACGGTTTCTGGTACCTGGTCGTCGTGAATACTAATGGCTTATTGACGACGGCCAAGTACCAGAAACCGTCGTCAATAAGCTTTGTAATTTTTTTAAAAAAATAAAAAATTCTGCCCTGGCTTCGAGGCCAGCCCTGGCTCGATGGCCAAATCACAAGCAATCAAAACATACATCACAGGCAGGCACAAAAATACTATACGCACGCCACACTACCCTACGCTACCCAGACCGCTGCCACCGGAGTCCAGGAAGTCGTCGCGCGCTCGTCCAAACGCCGGATGTTGAGGGGATGGAGTTTCCTGAGCCTGCGTCGCCAATCCCTGTGATGTACATGTATAGTTAGACAAATTAGAAGTTCACAAATGTGTATATGACTAAATAAATAAACTCATTACAAGTTAGAATTGAGCAAGTTAGCTAGATTTGGCTATGTTTGAGTAAGTTTGCTCATATTTTACTAAGTTTGAGAAGTATGGACTAGTATTGTTTATGTTTGAGCTAGTTCAACTAGTTTTGGCTATGTTTGAGTAAGTTTGCTCATATTTGACTATGGTTGAGTATGTTGTACAATATTTTACTCAGTTTGAGGATGTTTAACTAGTTTTTCCTAAGTTTGAGTAAGTTTGATCAAATTCAACTAAATTTGAGCAAGTTTAACTAGTTGCAGCTATTATGAGAAATTTTGTACCTGTGCTCCTAACTTCGGCCCCTGTGGTAGCTGTATCGGTGGCGGCGCCCACTGAGGAAAGACAGTCGGTTGTCCTGCGGCCATAGCCTGCAAATATGAAGTAAATTATTATACATGTCATTTATATATTAGAAACATTGAGTACAACGATCTGAACTTACCTGCATGGTAGCTTGCAGCTGTAGCATGTACGAGTGTTGATACTCGTCCCTAGCCCGGAGCTCGGCTGCCTGTCTCTCGTCCCTAGCTCTGAGTTCAGTTGCCTGCCTGTCGTTCGCGAGCCTCAGCGCTTCCTGCGTCCTATGGAGCTCCACATCTCGGCTGCCACGCCCGCTGGATCCACCCTGCGATGAAGAGGCCCTCGAGGAAGACCGCGCCTCCCTCGAGTCGACTACTCCATCGAAGATGGCCAACCTACACAACGAAGTAAGAGTATAAAAGTTCCGTGTCTCGAAGTTCATGAAAGTAAATGAAAAACAACAGAACTCACCGGTCGTGAGGTTTACCGCCACCGCTTGCATAGGCGGCTTCAGATACGATCGACGAGTTCTGCCAATCATAATCGTCGCCTCGAAGCCTCCGCACCTCCTCCTAATACTTTTCCTAAAAATACAGAAAATTAAAGTCATCAGAAGTTTTAAAGAGAATACAACTAAGTTAACTAAAGTACTCACCAACGTCTCCGTCGCCGTTTGAGAAGACAGTTGATCAGGCTGCGGCAGGTCACTTCCCATGTGACCCCTCCTCCACACCTGGATAGCGGTGGGCTCCTGACCGATCTCGCGCTCCTATCAATACCAAGGGCAACTGAACGAGACAAATATGTTGTGGGGGGATGGGATTACCTCAGGGAGCAGGGGCAGGCGATTCGGCGGCGAGGCGGCGTCGCAGCAGGGGAAGCATGCAGGCGGCGGCCATGGCGAAGGGAAACCACCTCTAGAAGAAGAGAAGACTTTGTCTTCCTCCTGTCCCCCCTGTCTTGGTCGGGTTGGGCCCAATGGAGAAGAGGGCCCACTGGATCAACGGCCCTTCTCAAGTGGGCCTCCATTCTGAGCTCTCTTATATGATTCAGCTCTGGCCCAGGTAAAGAGATAACCTAGTGGACCAACGGCCCTTATGCGAGTGGGCCTGCATTCTGGGCTCTCTATAGGATTCAGATTTGGCCCATCAAAAGTTGAGGTCCTGTTAGAAGCCTGCCGATCTGTGTACGTGTGGATTAAACGGTACGAATCTTGTAAAATATAACCTATTTATTGAGCCATGGTCTATGATGACTTATGTGTTGTGTATATAAATATGAGAACGACAAGGAAAATGTATCTAAAATGCTGCCTGTGTTCCATATTAACCAGACCGTGTCTTTGTGAGTTCAACTCAAACAGACAAAACAAGTCTAGATCAAAATATTAAATTGAACGGAACCAGAAATCGAAATGAAATGGTGCCCACTGTTATAATCATATCATCCATGCTCGCTGGATAGAAATTCCATTCTATCCAAGGCACCAAAAAGGCTCTACCTATTTTATTGGTGCGTGTTGCATCTTTCGGATTTGGATCGAAAGGTAAGACAATCTTAATTCACATACCAAGAGCCGGCACAAGAGGAGGGGGGAGAGGGCGGGACAGGGGCCGGCACGGCCGGCGGCTTGGCCGAAGGGGGGGAGGGGCCTGTCCAGGGGGGAGGGGGCGGGGCAGGGGCCGGTGCGGCCGGCGTGGCCGCTGGCCAGAGGCCGGTGGCTCGGCCGGAGGGGGGGAGGGGCCTGTCCAGTGGGGGGGAGGGGGCGGGACAGGGGCCGGCGCGGCCGGGCGCCCACTGGCCGGCGGCCGGCGGCTCGGCAGGGGGGGGGGGGGCTGTCCAAGAGGGGGAGGGGCGGGACAGGGGCCAGTGCGGCCGACACGGCCGCTCGCCGGCGGGCGGTGGCTCGGCCAGAGGGGGGAGCGGGGGAGGGGCCGTGTAAAAGCCCAAGAAAAAGGGACTTGCAAAAACTTTTCTTCACCTCACAACACCACAGTTTTTATTGTGCATATCTTAGGAAATATTGTGAAGAGCAAGTAACCTCCATCAAAAGAGTAATTAGAGGGGAAAGCCTTCACTTTCACAAAGTAGGATTTCTACACATGAACATGAGAGGTTGAGCTCACCCCTAAAACCTAAAAAGTATTGGGAAGGTTCAGTCCAAGTTTCATGTAAATCCAACACTTTTTGAGGCACTTTTGGAGGTATTTGAAAAAGAGGCCAATTTGAATGTAAATTCAAATTGCAGCAACTTTCATCACTCAAATTCAAAAGTTAGCCTCATTTTCAAACTCAGCACATTTTTCTGAGTTAGCCCACCAATTTTCATCCCTATTGGAGTTCATCTTGTCGGGATCTCAATTTTCAATAATTCAAAACTGAATTTAAATTTCAGTTTAAACATGAAGCAAATTTAACCCAACAAAGTTTAAATTTGAGAACTCAAATTCAAACCAATACTTGGGGGCTAAGTCTCCCATTCAATGTTCAGTAGCTGGGATATTTACAAAAGAAAGGGGGAGAAAGAATTAGAGGGGAGAAGAGGGCCCACTGGTCAGCCACCCAGGGATTAAACCGACTCAGGCACGAGGTCGAACACCCCTACGGGCGACAACGCACGGGGTCGACCCCGTCCCTACGAGGCCACCGCACGGTGAAAGAGCGGAGTCACCACGCCAGCGCGACGCTCGCTCGGCTGTTTTCACGGTGCCCCGGCTGCCCCAGCGTTCCCCCATCCACAATCGCCTCCGCGCGCAAACTTGTTCCTCGCCGCTCTCTGGTCGCCAGCGTCCGAGCAACCCAGGCACTCTCGTGCCCGATGAGCAACACAAGAAAGAACCGCCTCTAGGTACTGATCACCACCGTACTGACCTCGCCCTCTCTCTCGCACGGTCGGCAAAGAATTTGGGGGATTAGTGTGTCGGGGTGTTTAGAACCGAACCATGCAAAATCCAGAAATTTGTAGCAAGTAAGCCACCACTCCTTAGGCCGAGCTAAAGACATGATCTAGACTCGCCCACGCGTCTCTGAGATCAGAAATCATCGAGTTTCATCGAGTATGGGCGATGTTCTTCGAGCTTTTTGCATCGGCGCCGATTTCCGGTCTAGGTCACCGGTGAGGTCGTAGTTGCAGCTGTTTTCACAGAGATCGGTGCCCATATCCATGATCAGCGGGTGTCAGCGGAGCTCCCCGAGCAAACCACATCGAAAAAGGTGCAGGGGATGCTGAGTTTGACGTTACCGGTGAGCTCCCGGCCGCTGTTGCCGGCGGGAGCACTGTTCCGGCCGTTGTCAAGCTTCGGTGAGGGCACCAGCGTGTTCTCCGAGTCGAGTTAGGCACAGGCGGCAAGTTCCGTCGAAGTTCGGGCAGTGAAACGCCCGGCGGCGAGCGCTCCGGCGAAGCGCCGCCGCGGGAGCTGCGGGAGAGCGCGAGGTAGACGAAGGGGGGGCCGGGTCCACCGGTCAGCCTCTGATCTCGAGCGGGGATCGGTTTGCGGCCAGGATTCGGTGCGGCAGCGCGGGTAAAACCCCGTGGGCCGCGGTGTGGCCGTATTATGAGTGGGCCGGCTCGAGGAGTGGGCCCCAACCGCAGGATTTAAACATTTTTGGAATTTCCAGTTGTAGTTCAAACTTCAAATGAATAGAACTTTGGCTAGGAAGCTCCAAATTCGATGAACCAAATTTTGCTGAACTCAGAATTCTGAGTACTTTCCATCAATACCAAATTCAGCTCATGAAAGTGAATAGTTTTCCAGAATTAAATCCCTAAATTTAAACTGTTGGGAATTTTATCTAGAGAACTACTTTATGAAAAATTCTGGAATTTGGCTGAGAGGTTCATTGGAAAATTCCTGAATCCCAGTAAAATTTTCAGACTCATCCAAGTCTATTTAGTCACCCTAATGGGGTGATCAAGAGAACTGCCCTGAGAAAATAGAAAAATATACAGAAACATTTTTCAGATTTTCTCAAATCTTAAGTAGGGCATAACTTTCTGCAGAATTCTTCAAATGACATGAAACCAACTCCATTAGAACCATCCTAAATTCTAGTTTCCAGAAAGTAATGGTTGGTGCCATGAAAAACCCTGGAATTACATAGAGGCTCAAATATTGACCAAATAGGCTTTTATTTGTACAAGGTGCAATTGAACTTTGTTTCAAATAAAACTTGGTCACGACTCTGATTAGGACCCTACCAATCCACCATAAAAATTTCAGAACCGGAGGGGAGGGTTAGCTAGAGTTATTAGTAATTAAGTATTCTAGTGTACACATCGCATTTAAATTGACACATCATTTTTCGTTAAACGTGTAGTCGCTGAAGAAGAGACTCCGGAAGTACTGAACTTCCTCCTTCCGGAAGAAGAGCTAACTACTGACCAGCAGCAACAAGGAAAGCCCCGGTTTGCATTAACCTTTTGTAAGTTTTACTTTGTTTACATGTGTCATATGAAGTGTGAATGTGCATTAGGTGTAGGATGGATGGAACCCCACTTGCATGACCAGAAATTTTCCATAAGAGTGAGGGTAGTGTCTAAGACCTCGAGTAGACAGGCTATGCTTAATATTTCATAGGACTTCGGTACAAGTCGAGTAGTTGGAATCTACTCGTGAGATAGGCTTGGGACACACGGGTTCGGTTGAGTGATGTGAGATCACTTTAGTAATGAAAATGAGACTAGGCAGGGGCTAGGGCGCAGCAAGAGGAAGTCTTGTGTGCGCGGCCCTGTCCGTGTCGATTGAGGACCGATCCGTGTGCGGCCCACGCTGATCAAGTTTGAACGTACCGAAGGCATATCGGATATATGGGCCCCGATAAACCGATGTAGCCTAAACCTCCAGGCGTTGAGGCATAACACACCGATTTATAGGTGTAGGCTGAGGGCAGCAAGGTGGAAATCTGCCAACGGGCATAGAGAGATGCTCTGTGTGGGGAACCTCCTGCTCGTTTCGGAGCGACCGGTTCAACGTTTGGTCTGTTGGGTGAAAGGTTGTCCCGTACGACATCGAGTGAGCGTGCTGTGCAGCTCCACGGGTGGGCGTACGTGACGTGCTCTTTGGGTTTCCCTGCAGGTGTATATCGAGTCGATTCGCCGTCCCTCGCGGTGAAGAGTACCACTTGGTCACTGAGTCTTGACGTAGAATAATGTATGAAATACATTGATTCAATATTGCTGATATAATATAATATTGTATTGCTACTTGTTTGCCACCAAATCTTGCTTACTAAATTTCAGCTTCCTGAACTGTTAACTTGTTGCTAAAAGTTGAACTAAGGATGAACTTGTAGGCGAGTCCATTTGTTGCAATATGACTATACTATGTCAGTGTACACCTCATGTAGAGTTTCATGTTTAGGTGAGTCGGTTAAGCCTTGCTGAGCCTTCGTGCTCACAGTTGCTGCTTAAGTGTTTTTCAGGTGAGGAGCCACCCACGGACTCGGAGTACAAGTCCACCGGCGAGGGTTACCCTCTGTCGGGGACCACGGCTGAGTGGGAGCCATACACGCCACGCTGAGCTGAGACGTGCAGCTAGTGTGGGTTGCCCTAGGGCTGGGCAACCGACTTTTGCTAGATAGGCGGGCGTGAGCTGTATAGTTTAGACTTCCGCTGTGTATTATAAACAATAGTTTGTAATTGAGTATTGTACCTGTTTGTACAGTTTCAGTTTGTTTTCCTATGTAATATATTGTGTTCTTATGACGTGTGCTGTCGGATGTCGCATCGCGTGGCACCACCCTCTGCGATCCTGGATGAGCGGATTTCGGTCCGCCACAGCCTGGTATCAGAGTTGCATCGGGGATAGCACAGTACTTAAGGACTGTATTACGGGAAGGTCTTAGGTTTACGGTGAGGATTCGGTAGTTGCCCAAGTAAGGACCATATTAGCATAGTTATTTAAAGTGGCAAAGACTAACCTATGTGTTATAATTCTGAATTTTAATTCTGTAACGACGCACCTACGCTCTGGTAAGAATGGTAAGGAACGCCACCGAAAGCGGATCAATTTCGGTTAGCTCCCCCTGACGAGGAACGTGGTTCAGGGATAGGTCTCACAGCTTGGTGTGAGACGTCAATATGAAGCTCCTGGACTCTTCATGTTCCTGAGTTCATATGAAACGCTGATCCCTAGCGTGCATTAGGCAAGTAAGTGGAGACCCCATCGCGTGGTCAGTAACGCGAGAGTGTGTTCGTCTGGAAGTAGCCTAGGGGGACATACGTAGCGCTTGCCATCGGCGTGCCCTGTAGGGCAGTAGATGGTATCTGTTGGGTTGATAACATTCCCAACCGTGACGAACCGTTCATGACCTACTCGGGTTCCCCGTCGTGTGGTGTTGAAACACGATCACGTACCTTGAGACGTGACCTAACTCAAGGACGGCCGTATGGAAATGATACATGCGTTTGTATTTACTTTTAAATATGGTCCTGCCTGAAATGAAATCAGCCATTGAGTGCACCATTACTGTGTGGTCTTCTGCAGGTACTAACCACGTATGTATCCGTGTAGTAAACATGTGCGAGAGACCGTTTAGTGCCACCCTTGAGACATATATGCCGGTATAATCCGGTTAGGATTTTCTTTTGTGAGGAACGTAGTACCGAGATATCATAGGCATATGCATGAAAATAATGATAACAAGGAATTAAAATCATTAGGTTCAACAATTAGGACCCTGGTTGGGTAGACAAATTGGATAGTGATGAGTGTAGTTCCAAAAAGACTGAAAAACAGAGTGCTCTGTTTTGGGCAGCAAGTTGCTGATCTTCAACAGAGCATAACTCACAGTTCTTTTAGCCCATGTAGGTGTGGTATATAGTTCTGGAAAGGTATTTAAGTACTCTACAACTTTTTTGTAGACTTCCAGAGCTGAAACACACCTTAAGATGGCTTAAATCCCAGAGGAATGTAAACTGTCCAGAACCAGGACAGAGTTAAACACTCTCTGGACTGTTCTGTTTTTCATACATAGCTCCTAGTAGAAAGATCAAAAATTTTCAGATGATACATTTTTAGAAAGGGTAGAAGATGTGTTACATCTTTGCAATTCAAAGTTTCTGAAATTTCAGCACAGAATTCAGTGGAAACCAGAGTTGAAAACAGTCACTTCCAAGGGAGGTGCTGTTAAAATTCTTCCAGAAATTCTGTTGACTTTGAATGACCATAACTTTGAAAACAGAGCTGATCTCAGGGCAAATGAGTACTCGTTGGAAAGATAATGAAGTTAAATTTAACTTTGGTATTCAACTTGAGTCATAAAAATGCCCAGAACCAGATCAAAACTTGGAATAGGTAGAAACTGGTCATTCTGACAGAGGAGGGACAGTTGAACTCATTGGAGAGGGTGTTGTACCCTAAGGGGGGTATACATGATGACAATACGATAGTAATGTCTCGTAGTGACCAAACCTAGTTATGGTGAGCTTCCATAGAGGAGTTTCATCAAGTTGGATTAAACTAGCTTATGTTTGGTCTGGTAATGGTGTAGCTTGGGTAAAGTTATTACATTATCTACTTACGAGATGTATCGCATGAATTATTGTCATTATGTTGTTACGCCTATTTTTATTGGACTGCATGTAAGGTGTTGCGGGACTGATGTTTATTGTCGTATGGTTGCAGATGGTTCGCACTAGGACCACACACGAGGTTGGTGGCTCTAGCCAAGGGGGAGGCGATGACTCCCAGCCACCGGCCTACGACAGCACCCCGCAGCAGTAGCCACCACCGCCGCCTCCTCTTACCCTAGCGGATGTGATAGCGGCACTGGTGGGTGGTCGTGAGGAGCAGACCGACCTGCTCCGCACGATCGTGCAGAATACGTCTCAGGCGGGGGGGACATCAAGACAGAGGGCCCCGTGAGCCCCGTGAGGTGTCGTACTCGGACTTCATGAGTACGCACCCTCCAGTGTTCACAGAAGCTGAAGAACCACTGGAGGCTGACAACTGGCTGCGGACCATCGAGTCCAAGTTCGGGCTGCTCCAATGCACGGGGCGGCAAAAGACTTTGTTCGCAGCGCAGCAACTCCAGGTGCCGCTGGTGCGTGGTGGGCGAACTATGTCGCTTCACATCCGATTGGCCATGTCGTGGAATGGGAGGAATTTCGGGAGGCGTTCCACGCCTATCATATCCCTCCCGGGATCATGAAGAGGAAGTTCCAAGAATTCTTGGAGCTGAAGCAGGGCAGGAGGAGTGCCCATGACTACTCCCGTGCCTTCAACCATCTGGCGCAATACGCGTCAGACTATATCTCCACTGAGGAGAAGAAGCGGGAACACTTCTATCGGGGGTTACACCCCGAAATGAAGACACATCTCGTTGAGTGGAATCGCGGCACTTTCAATGACCTAGTCAATGCCGCGATCATGCAAGAGGATGCTCAGCGAGAGTTGGCAGCTGAGCAACGGAAGCGCAGCGCTCCACCTAGCAGTGGGGGTGGCGCTCCCCAGAAATACCGCATGGTGTATCGGACACCATCCGGGCAGCAGTGGCACCCACCGATGCGACCTCAACGGTTCGGGGGACGTCCTTTTCAGTCACCTCCGTTCCGTCCGCTGATGCCACCACCAAGACAGCAGCAGCAGACGGTACCCCGGGCGTTTCCACCGCCACAACGCGCCCCGGGATTCTGTCCACCGATCAGCGGGGGACCGCCCCGTTTCACCTGCTTCACTGTGGCCAAGCGGGCCACTTCGCGAAGGACTGTCCCCCGGGGCAGCAGAGCAGCGGGCAAGCCCAGTTCCAGGGTGGTGCTCGAGGCCGACCTCCGGTGAAGAAGGTTGGTCAGCGGACTGGGGGCGTCCGCAACCTCGACAATGAGGACGCCCCAGAGGGAGACAACGTGCTGGCGGGTACGTTCACTCTCAACCATCAAGCCATCATCATACTTTTTTATTCTGGTGCAACCCGCAACTTCATAAGTGCATCATATGTGGTTAAGCATCAGCTGGAAGCCTTTCCAAACGAGTGTTCTATTATGATCTGCTCACCGGGAGGAAAGATTTCAGCAACGATGATGGTTCCGAAAGCACCACTGTGCTTAGATGGGAAGATATATCCCACCACTATGATTATACTTGAGGGGCAGAAGATTGATGCAATCTTGGGAATGTCATGGCTAAGTTACCATGGCGCTGTCCTGGAAACCCTATCACGGACGGTTCACCTCAACTCCCCATTACACCGTCCGCAGTCCCTCTTATTAGATAATCCAGTCTGGGAAGTTTCAGTGATCAACAATACTGAAGCTCTCAAGTTAGAGGACATCCCCGTAGTCCGGGAGTATCCCGACGTGTTCCCGGATGATCTTCCGGGCATGCCACCTGAGCGGGATGTCGAGTTCAAAATTGAACTTGCACCCGGGACTACGCCCATATCACGGAGACCATACAAAATGGCTCCCAATGAGCTGGCTGAACTAAAAGAACGGCTCAATGATCTGTTGAGCAAGGGTTTCATTAGGCCGAGTTCCTCGCCTTGGGGATGCTCGGCGCTATTTGTAAAGAAGAAGGATGAAACCCTGAGGTTGTGTGTGGATTACCGGCCGCTCAACGCCGTCACCATCAAGAATAAGTACCCACTGCCCCGCATCAACATATTGTTTGATCAACTTGTGGGTGCAAGTGTGTTCTCAAAGATGGACCTTCGCTCTGGATATCACCAGATAAAGATCCGGGCGGAGGATATCCCGAAGACGGCTTTCTCGACGAGATACGGATTATATGAATATATCGTCATGTCCTTTGGTCTCACAAACGCTCCAGCTCATTTCATGTATCTAATGAACTCGGTGTTCATTCCGGAGCTGGACAAGTTTGTGGTGGTGTTCATCGATGATATCTTGGTTTACTCCAAGACAGAAGCCGAACATGCCGAACACTTGAGGATCGTTCTTCAACGATTACGAGACCACAAGCTCTATGCCAAGTTCAGTAAATGAGAGTTTTGGATCAGCAAAGTGCCATTCTTGAGGCATATCATCTCAGCAGAAGGCATTGCGGTTGACCCAAGCAAAATAGAGCAGGTGCTGAAATGGAAAGCTCCCACTTCAGTTCATGAAGTCAGAAGCTTCCTCGGGTTAGCGGGATACTATCGGAGATTCATTCCAAGCTTCTCCAAGCTCACTAAGCCGATGACAGAATTGCTGAAGAAGGGAACAAAATATATTTGGAACACGGCGTGTGAAGGAGTGTTCCAAGCATTAGTGAAGCATCTCAGAACGGCCCCGATCTTAGCTCAGCCGGATACAACAAAGCCCTTCGACGTGTATTGTGACGCGTCTGGTATTGGGCTCGGCTGCGTGTTGATGCAGGAAGGACGTGTGGTCGCCTATGGCTCACGCCAACTTCGGAACCATGAGCAGCATTATCCCACCCATGATCTTGAACTTGTTGCAGTGGTTTTGGCGCTGAAACTGTGGAGGCACATCTCCTGGGGAATCTGGTGCATCTCTACACCGACCACAAGAGCTTGAAATACATTTTCACCCAGAAGGAACTGAACATGAGGCAAAGGAGGTGGTTAGAATTGATCAAAGATTATGAAATCGAGATTCATTACCACCCCGGCAAGGCGAATGTGGTTGCCGACGCGCTGAGTCAGAAATCACATGTCCATCACCTCACCATTACACCGGTGGAGGAGGAAGAGCCAAGTTTCTACTTGGTTCCTTATGGATCACTGTACAACCTTGCCCTCATCCCTACTATTAGGGAGGACATCATTGCAGCTCAGAAGAATGATAAGGGTATGGCACATCTCCGGAGACGGATAGACAATGGAGAGATCAAGTGTTTCCGGAAGGATGATGAGGGGACGCTATGATTCAATGACCGCATAGTTGTACCCCGGAATATGGAGTTGAGGAAGAAGATCCTCGACGAAGCCCACTTGTCTAAATACTCCATTCATCCGGGAAGCAACAAAATGTACCAAGATTTGAAAAATAAATTTTGGTGGACGCGGATGAAACGGGAGGTAGCGAAGTACGTATCCGAGTGTGATACGTGTAGACGAGTGAAGGCGGATCATATGAGGAAGTCAGGGCTGTTGCAACCCCTGAAAATTCCAGCATGGAAATGGGAAGATGTGAGCATGGATTTCATTGTGGGATTACCCTTAACATCCAACAAACATGATTCCATTTGGGTGATCGTTGACCGACTAACCAAGTCAGCTCACTTCATCCCCGTGCATACACATTTCCATGCCAACAGATATGCGGAGTTGTATATCGCCAGGATTCTATGTTTGCACGGTGTACCCAAGACTATAGTCTCAGATCGAGGTGCATTGTTTGTATCTCGCTTTTGGGAGCAGTTGCATGCTGCTTCGGGTACTAAGCTGATTAGAAGCTCCGCCTACCACCCTCAGACAGATGGCCAGACAGAGAGGGTGAATCAGGTATTAGAAGACATGTTGAGAGCATGTGCCATCCACCATGGTAGGAACTGGGATGATCACCTACCATTGGCGGAATTCTCGTACAACAACGGCTATCGGGCGAGTATCAAGATGGCACCCTACGAAGCTCTCTACGGTCGAAAATGCCGCACCCCATTAAACTGGTGCGAGTCCGGTGAAAGGGTCACATTCGGGGTTGATGTGGTGAACGACGCCGAAGAGCGCGTTCAGGTGATTCAAGCTAACTTGAAGGCCGCTCAATCCCGGCAGAAGAGCTACGCTGATAAGAGGCGTAGACCGTTGCACTTTGACGTTGGGGAACGAGTGTACCTCCGCGTGTCTCCGATGAAGGGCGTGCACCGGTTCGGTGTGAAGGGGAAGCTTGCTCCCCGTTTCATAGGACCCTATGCTATCACCGAGAAGTGTGGACCAGCGGCGTATAGATTGGAGCTACCGACATCCCTTGCTGGTTTCCATGATATTTTCCATGTTTCGCAACTGTGAAAATGTTTAAAGCATACAGCTGCTGTTCCTACCGAAGACATCGGCGAGTTGCAACCGGACTTGACATATGATGAATATCCGGTGGCAATTCTTGATGAGAAAGCTAGAACCACGCGTACCAGAACATTGTGGTTCTACAAGATACTCTGGAGCAACCACACCGCCGAAGAAGCGACGTGGGAGAGCGAGGAATTCCTTCGCTCAAATTACCCGGAGTTCATGGCTTCTCAACACGGGTAAGTCCCTACTACATCGCTATCTTTCCTTTTATAATCTCGGGACGAGATTCTTTTAAGGGGGGAGGGATGTAAAAGCCCAAGAAAAGGGACTTGCAAAAACTTTTCTTCACCTCACAACACCACAGTTTTTATTGTGGATATCTTAGGAAATGTTGTGAAAAGCAAGTAACCTCCATCAAAAGAGTAATTAGAGGGGAAAGCCTTCACTTTCACAAAGTAGGATTTCTACACATGAACATGAGAGGTTGAGCTCACCCCTAAAACCTAAAAAGTCTTGGGAAGGTTCAGTCCAAGTTTCATGTAAATCCAACACTTTTTGAGACACTTTTGGAGGTATTTGAAAAAGAGGCCAATTTGAATCTAAATTCAAATTGCAGCAACTTTCATCACCCAAATTCAAAAGTTAGCCTCATTTTCAAACTCAGCACATTTTTCTGAGTTAGCCCACCAATTTTCATCCCTATTGGAGTTCATCTTGTCGGGAGCTCAATTTGCAATAATTCAAAACTGAATTTGAATTTCAGTTTAAACATGAAGCAAATTTAACCCAACAAAGTTTAAATTTGAGAACTCAAATTCAAACCAATACTTGGGGGATAAGTCTCCCATTCAATGTTCAATAGCTGGGATATTTACAAAAGAAAGGGGGAGAAAGAATTAGAGGGGAGAAGAGGGCCCACTGGTCAGCCACCTAGGGATCAAACCGACTCAGGCACGAGGTCGAACCCCCCTACGGGCGACAACGAACGGGGTCGACCGCGTCTCAACGCAGCCACCGCACGGTAAAAGAGCGGAGTCACCACGCCAGCGCGACGCTCGCTCGGCTGTTTTCACGGTGCCCCGGCTGCCCCAGCGTTCCCCCATCCACAGTCGCCTCCGCGCGCAAACTTGTTCCTCGCCGCTCTCTGGTCGCCGGCGTCCGAGCAACCCAGGCACTCTCGTGCCCGACGAGCAACACAAGAAAGAACCGCCTCGAGGTACTGATCACCACCGTACTGACCTCACCCTCTCTCTCGCACGGTCGGCAAAGAATTTGGGGGATTAGTGTGGCGGGGTGTTTAGAACCGAACCATGCGAAATCCAGAAATTCGTAGCAAGTAAGTCACCACTCCTTACGCCTAGCTAAAGACATGATCTAGACTCGCCCACGCGTCTCTGAGATCAGAAATCATCGAGTTTCATCGAGTATGGGCGATGTTCTTCGAGCTTTTTGCATCGGCGCCGATTTGCGGTCTAGGTCACCGGTGAGGTCGTAGTTGCAGCTGTTTTCACAGAGATCGGTGCCCATATCCATGATCAGCGGGTGTCAGCGGAGCTCCCCGAGGAAACCGCATCGAAAAAGGTGCAGGGGATGCTGAGTTTGACGTCGCCGGTGAGCTCCCGGCCGCTGTTGCCGGCGGGAGCACTGTTCCGGCCGTTGTCAAGCTCCGGTGAGGGCACCAGCGTGTTCTCCGAGTCGAGTTAGGCACAGGCGGCAAGTTCCGTCGAAGTTCGGGCGGTGAAACGCCCGGCGACGAGCGCTCCGGTGAAGCGCCGCCGCGGGAGTTGCGGGAGAGCGCGAGGTAGACGAAGGGGGGTCGGGTCCACCGGTCAGCCTCTGATCTCGCGCGGGGATCGGTTTGCGGCCAGGATTTGGTGCGGCAGCGCGGGTTAAACCCCGTGGGCCGCGGTGTGGCCGTATTCTGAGTGGGCCGGCTCGAGGAGTGGGCCCCAACCGCAGGATTTAAACATTTTTGGAATTTCCAGTTGTAGTTCAAATTTCAAATGAATAGAACTTTGGCTAGGAAACTCCAAATTCGATGAATCAAATTTTGCTGAACTTAGAATTCTGAGTACTTTCCAGCAATGCCAAATTCAGCTCATGAAAGTGAATAGTTTTCCAGAATTAAATCCCTAAACTTTAAACTGTTGGGAATTTTATCTGGAGAACTACTTTATGAACAATTCTGAAATTTGGCTGAGAGGTTTATTGGAAAATCCCTGAATCCCAGTAAAATTTTCAGACTCATCCAAGTCCATTTAGTTACCCTAATGGGGTGATCAAGAGAACTGCCCTGAGAAAATAGAAAAATGTACAGAAACATTTTTCAGATTTTCTCAAATCTTAAGTAGGGCATAACTTTCTGCAGAATTCTTCAAATGACATGAAACCAACTCCATTAGAACCATCCTAAATTCTAGTTTCCAGAAAGTAATGGTTGGAGCCATGAAAAACCCTGAAATTACTTAGAGGCTCAAATATTGACCAAATAGGCTTTTATTTGTACAAGGTGCAATTGAACTTTGTTTCAAATAAAACTTGGTCACGACTCTGGTTAGGACACTACCAATCCACTATAAAAATTTCAGAACCAGAGGGGAGGGTTAGCTAGAGTTATTAGTAATTAAGTATTCCAGTGTACACATCGCATTTAAATTGACACATCGTTTTTCGTTAAACGTGTAGTCGCTGAAGAAGAGACTCCGGAAGTACTGGACTTCCTCCTTCCGGAAGAAGAGCTAACTACTGACCAGCAGCAATAAGGCAAGCCCCGGTTTGCATTAACCTTTTTATAAGTTTTACTTTGTTTACATGTGTCATATGAAGTGTGAATGTGCATTAGGTGTAGGATGGATGGAACCCCACTTGCATGACCAGAAATTTTTCATAAGAGTGAGGGTAGTGTCTAAGACCTAGAGTAGACAGGCTATGCTTAATGTTTCATAGGACTTCGGTACAAGTCGAGTAGTTGGAATCTACTCGCGAGATAGGCTTGGGACACACGGATTCGGTTGAGTGATGTGAGATCACTTTAGTAATGAAAATGAGACTAGGCAGGGGCTAGGGCGCAGCAAGAGGAAGTCTTGTGTGTGCAGCCCTGTCCGTGTCGATTGAGGACCGATCCGTGTGCAGCCCACGCTGATCAAGTTTGAACGTACCGAAGGCATATCGGATATATGGGCCCCGATAAACCGATGTAGCCTAAACCTTCGGGCGTCGAGGCATCCGCACTGATTTATAGGTGTAGGCTGAGTGCAGCAAGGTGGAAATCTGCCAACGGGCATAGAGAGATGCTCCGTGTGGGGAACCTCCTGCTCGTTTCGGTGCGACCGGTTCGACGTTTGGGCTGTTGGGTGAAAGGTTGTCCCGTACGACATCGAGTGAGCGTGCTGTGCAGCTCCACGGGTGGGCGTACGTGACGTGCTCTTTGGGTTTCCCTGCAGGTGTATATCGAGTCGATTCGCCGTCCCTCGTGGTGAAGAGTACCACTTGGTCACTGAGTCGTGACGTAGAATAATGTATGAAATACATTGATTCAATATTGCTGATATGATATAATATTGTATTGCTACTTGTTTTCCACCAAATCTTGCTTACTAAATTTCAGCTTCCTGAACTGTTAACTTGTTGCTAAAAGTTGAACTATGGATGAACTTGTAGGCGAGTCCATTTGTTGCAATATGACTATCCTATGTCAGTGTACACCTCATGTAGAGTGTCATGTTTAGGTGAGTCGGTTAATCCTTGCTGAGCCTTCGTGCTCACGGTTGCTGCTTAAGTGTTTTTTAGGTGAGGAGCCACCCACGGACTCGGAGTACGAGTCCACCGGCGAGGGTTACCCTCCGTCGGGGACCACGGCTGAGTGGGAGCCGTACATGCCGCGATGAGCTGAGACGTGCAGCTAGTGTGGGTTGCCCTAGGGCTGGGCAACCGACTTTTGCTAGATAGGCGGGCGTGAGCTCTACAGTTTAGACTTCCGTTGTGTATTATAAACAATAGTTTGTAACTGAATATTGTACCTGTTTGTACAGTTTCAGTTTGTTTTCCCATGTAATATATTGTGTTCTTATGACGTGTGCTGTCGGGTGTCGCATCGCGCGGCACCACCCTCTGCGATCCTGGATGAGCGGATTTCGGTCCGCCACAGCCCGGTCCAGTGGGGGGAGGGGGCGGGATAGAGGCGGCCGGCGCGGCCGGACGGCTCGACCACAGGGGGGAGGGGCCGGAGGGGGACGAGGGAGGGGCCAGAGAGGTCGGACGGGGGGAGGACGGCGAGGTCGGTCGGCCGCTGGCCCGCGGCGTGGCCGGGGGCTAGGAACCGGAGAGGGGAGCGGGGGAGAGGCCGGAGGGGGTGGGGGACTTACCTCGGGCCGAGAACGGGCGGCGGCGGCAGTGGGGAGAGGCGGCGGCGGTGGGGACGGGCGGCGGCGACGGGGATGGCCAGCGGCGATGGAGCAGAGGCGCGAGTCGGGAGGCGGCACTCACTGCCTCCCGGCTCGCGTACGGGGTATATGGGCCGTTATTGACGACGGTGCTAGGTCACCATCGTCAATAAGTAGCTTATTGATGACGGTGATAGGTCACCGTCGTCTATAAGAAACTAATTGACGACGGTGCTAGGTCACCGTCGTCAATAACTCCTCGGGTGGGCCCGGATTAACTTAAAGACGACGGCCTCTGTCATCAATAATTTATTGACGACGGTTCTCGTCTAGCCGTCGTCAATAATATTAAAGACGACGGTCCCGTCGTCAATAAATTTGGTCGTCGTGAATGATCGTTTTTCCTGTAGTGCAACTAAGGAACTCAAGTTAAGTAGTCTTCTGCTCCATGGACTGCTTGGTTGTCCCATGAACCGGTCTCTGAGCAGTAGGACAACCACCAGCTATTAGACCGAGGTCGCCAGCAATGCACGCTGGGCAATGACAACGATGACATCCTTGTGTTGTATCAGGCGATGCATGCCGGACCTTGTGGTAGTAACATCCAGTACATAGTGGACAAAATCGTCGTCTATTACAGATTTTTTTGTCTACAATAGTACCAGGAGGAAAGATTGATCACTCTCGACTTAGCCTTCTTCCAGTACTGGCAGACAACCCTCCGGCGACAAAGCACCTAGAGGACGTGCTCCACTCGACACTGACGTCGGAGCTCACCACGGGACAAAGACCCTGTCCCCGACGGCCTCCCTGACCATCGACGTGCCATCACGATGGCTTGTGCTTCTATCCGGGCCCGTCATGGAAAGGGATGTACCAGAGAACCTCACCGTAGGGCGCACACATACAAACATCTCGTAGAAGTAGACGAAGACAACTGCTGATGGGAAGGAATCTGGTGGGCGAGAGCGTCTGGAAGCAGAGACTTCCAGCGTGCAAGAGGAGAACGAAGGCCACATGGTGAGGAGTACCATCCTACACCACGAGACCTCCTTTTATACCCGTTCACGGCCTCAGGCAGCACAACAGACGTGACAGTTGGATTGCCACCGCTGCATACCGCAGGCTATTCACCTCCTCTAGTGACGGGCTGGATCCGGGACCACTTGTCAGTCACCAGGGGCCGAGAGGATACCCCCCCGGGACGTCCGGTGGTACCCAAGAAGGGTGGCGTGACCAACTCATCTGTTGCCACAGTAGATAACCCAAGGCGACCCTCGAGCACACCGCTTTAGCTCTCACCAATGACAGGTAGGGCCTAGGACCACCTGTCAGGCATCGGCGAGTCAGGCGAGTATCAACTCCGTAACATCCGGCGGTTCTCAAGGGAAGTGGCACCATGCTCTTGCGGTCACTGGCGGTCGCAGTAATAGCCCCGAGGCAACCCCTCGACTGCCACACCGTGACCAGTCAAGTCAGAGTGATCGCGACGATTGTAACACCCCAAATTTTGATTCAAAACCCAAAACCATGTTCAGAGGGGAATTTAAAAATTTTTGGACGTGTTACATGTTTTGTAAAAATTCAAATTCAAACTGGAATTCAAATTATACTCAAAATAGAAAAGAAATGGAAAAAGAAAAAGAAAAACGGGAAAAAAAAACCAGCCAGTGGGCCGAAACCCGCCAACCGGCCCAGCTTCCCTGCGCCAGCCCGCCCCCGCGCGCGCCGCGCCGTCTCTCACAGACGGGTGGGACCCGCATGTCATCCCTAACCCCGCGACCCCGGACTCTCTCCCGCGCGCGCGATCGCAACCGACCGGATTTCCGCGTCCCGCAGCCGAATTCTGGTCCCAAACGACTCAAACTTGATCGCAACAGACCCACCGCCCTCCCCCGGCTATAAAAACCCCAGCCTCGATCGGTTTTTCCCACGCGATCGCCGACTTTTACTCCGGTGAGCACCGAGACTTCGCCGGTGAATTCTGGTCGATCTAAGCTCGGAAACTCTGGTCTAACTCGCTGGTCTTGATCCACCGCCTCCGGGGAGCTTTGCAGGTGCAGAAAACTCGGAGACTTACGGTGTAAATCCAGCGCCGACGAGCTTCGCCGTGGTTTTGCCTTGGACCTCGCCGCCGATCACTTTCCAGGACCCCCGAGCTCAAGAAAACCCCCGAGGTGAGATCCCTGACCTCTCCTCTACCGATCTATGCCATAAGATCACAGTTCTTGGTAGAATTCTCGAGGATCCGAAACTTTCCGGCGAGATCGCCGCTTCCCGCCGCCGTGCGCCGCCGGCAGCGCCGCCCGCGCTCAATCAGAGCGACGTGGCCGCTTGTGCGCCGTTTATTTTAAATCGCACGGTAGACTTTAAATCCCCGCGTACCGGTTCGATGTTATAATCTCAGCCGTCGGTTTAAAATCGGACGGTCCACGTCAGCCCCGCGTTATAAAGACTGGAATTCTTACGTGCTACCCCCTGGGGTTCTCTGGAATTGAGAGCTAGCCCCGGAAACTTCAGATCTAGCCCCTGGAACTCCAGAAAATCATGTAAATTCATTTAAAAATCAGTTTTAGCCCCTGGACTTAATAAAAATTAGGAAAAACACCTCTAATAAGTGTAGCTAGACCCCTGGAAATTATGAAAATAATATTATAGACCCTGTAATGGGGTGAGTTCATTATTTTAGCCCTGTTTAGTATTTAATTTAAAACATTAAATATGTAACTAGTGTTTAAAAATTAAAAAGTAGGGACAAACATAATTGTCAAAATTAATTAAAAACTTTCTCAGTACTTAGAAAACTTTGGAGTGAGATAAAAATATATTTTTGGGCTGAAATAAATCTGTTTCATCTATTATTCACATTTATTAGTATAGGGACACATTTTTAAGTAAAGAATAGTTATAGAAAAATAGGGAAAATAATTATGAAATGGTCTACATCAGAAGCCAGGGTCAAAATATGATTTTAAATTATTTAGGACCAGAACCTATTCTGTTTAGGTGATGTGTATTACTAATTTAATAATAAAATACACAATTATGCATAGGAATATAAATCTGAAAATATAGCAACTAGTAAATGATAAATGGAGTTTCTAAAATACAAAGAATTCAGTTTAGGGTTGATAGAAATTATGAAGGCACATATGGAGAAGAAAAATACTTTTCATACATACTTGGTAGTTTAATATAAGGAATTTATTTAAAACTGAAACACATATATATATATAGTATGTAAGTATAAATATGAACACCAAAGTAGGAATCATACACATATAAATAAAAGTGTATGCAAGCCACAGATCAACACATAAAGTAACCACAACACATATAATGGTAAAGAACTTTTATAAATGTGAATGTGTGGTTTGTATGAAGTAGAAGTGTGAACTATGTCTTATGATTGTTGTTTTTCTTTTGCTATGTGTGATGGTATGAGTAGAACCTGTTCAAGAGCAAGTTATTCCTTTCCAAGATCAGGACTACCCATTTCAAGAGCAGCAAGAAGGAGGCAAGTGTCCTTGACCACTTTGATCCTATGCTAGGATGTGTAGATAGAATTATTTGCATTGTCAAATGAAATATGAAACCCATGCTAGGAAGTTTCCCTAGAATTGCATTACCTTGTTTCCTTGTAGCTTGGGTTGGGATTTATTTTGTCATGTCATTTATTTACATGCATATGCTTAGCCATGCTTAGAATGGGATATTTGGGATATGAGATCATCAGTTTATATTACCATACTCTTGAATGAGACATTGTGAGTTATGTAGAGGTAGGGATCAAGGCAAGTTGGATGTTTTGGTTGTGTGCTGGGTGCACGAGACTTGGGTTTGTGTTTAGTACTTGCCTGGATCCTAAGGACCGGTTCATGGAGCATGTAACCCGGCTTTACAGTGCCAACCACATGCTGAGATGGGGCAGCTTGGCCAATTAATTAGGTGTATCCCCGGCGTAGTATGGGTGTGTTGGATGGTGCAGGGAATAGGTGTCAGCTGGACTACCATATGAACCGCAAGGCTCAAGAGGGGGCCACTGCAGCGGGGTTGGAGCCTCTTGTATGCTGTTAGGGGTGAAACCTCAGTGGGCCCACGCTCGTCGGGAATCCCTTTGTAAAGGCTTCGTAGTGATCTCCTGGCTGCACACCTGGGAAGTGTGAATGTGGATCGTAGCCACTGGCATAATGGAGGTTCTTTTAGTCCACCCGGCAACGGGGGATGAAATCACTACTTGTGGGTACAGTGGTACAAACTCTGCAGAGTCAAAACTGTCTTGACAACCGTGCTCACGGTTAAGAGCGGCCTGGACTTATTCATGATTAGAGGATTGATGGTTTTGGAAGTTAAGCGGGGAGCTTAACACTGGAAATGATGTTATGGTTATTGGATTATGATGATGGGATGGGAGATTGGGACCATTTCACCTGTGTAGTAATGTAGGTGCTTAATAAGCTAAGGTGATAGGTATTAATTGCGTAGTGCTTTAACCATGAGTTCAAACTCTCCTTGTTCTAGCCATGCATGATATAATTTTCCCACACTTGCTGAGTACCATTGGTACTCAACCTTGCATATTTGTTGGTTTATATTGCTGCTCAGGTCAAGATAATGAGGTGGTGTATAATGACCAAGATTTTGGACCCGAGGAAGGATTTTAGGTTCATGAAGACCCCCGGGCAACGCCTGTGATGGAGCCCTAAAAGAATAATATTCCGCTGCTAGTTTATTTACTTGTGATGAAGCATTAGTGTCCATTGAGACATTTGCGATGTAAGACTTATTTATATTTGACACCTGGCTTGTAATAAATGATGCTTCACTATTTGTCATCACATGTATGAGAAAATGATCCTGGCATACATGTGATATTCACTTGGTTGTTCTTCGGAAAACCGGGTGTGACAGAGGTGGTATCAGAGCCAAGGTTGCCCGTAGGAACGTGGACCTAGGTAGAAATGGACGTATTTAAGTGCCCTATTTTCTTAAAAACTATTTTCCAAGGTGTGGGTGGAAAAGTGTTATTAAAGGAGTCATTTTCTTCATCTTACCCCAACTTTCATTCAAAATAGGATTTTTGTTTGAGATTTTATCTAACCTAATTTTAAATTCTTTTTGTTTTAGATGGTTCGCATGATTCGCACCGCTCGTAAGTCCACAGGAGGGAGAGTTCCCGTAGTTGCCCTTGCCGAAAGAGAGGAGAGTCGTCCAGTGACGTACCTTTCCTACGGATTGGCAGTAGGAGATTTGTTGCGCCGTCTTCGACGTATGCTCGAAGCCGCCGGCAATACGGGCAGGCTGATCATCCACTATAACTCCACCAGGACCATCCGTGAGAAGAGGGAAGAATGGAGTTTGGAGATGAGGATTATACACGAGAATCAGCTGCTTAAGATTCACCACTCTCCAGGTTGTCGAGCAACACAAGTTGACGCGGAGAAAGATGTCACCTGGGAGGCCATCACCTGCCAGAGTCACATCTATCGTCGCCACTTGGACAAAACTGAGTACATGTATGTCCTCCAACGTGAGAGTGGTACCACGGAGTACAAGTACCCACCGGTGCAGCAAGGGACTTCCCATGAGCACATGGACTTGTGCTTGGAGGATGCTGCTATGCTCAGCACTCGACTGCAGGAGTGTCAACAAGAGCTTCAGGATGTCCGAGACACCCTGAAGGAAACGGAGGCATTGCTGCGAGCTTGCTTAAAGGCGAAAGAAAGAGGAGATGGGAATGAACTGTGTGTCACCGTGAATGATACATGGACTCCTGACTCCCCGGATCGCCGAGCGATCAGGCGTCGTCGCACTTCTCCACCAGCAGCCTCCCCACCCAAAGCAGAGTCAGAAGGTAGCCGAAATGAGGAGGAAGATCCCGAGGAGCCAGCTCAAGAGGACGAGTAGTGTAGAGTCTTTCCCCTAGCTAGCAAGAGGTCGAGTAGTCGAGTCGTTACGTAGTTAATGGTGTGATAATGCTTGGTGTGTGACGTGAGTTGTGGAAGCCATGAGCAATTGTCCACAGCCTCGTCTTCAGATTGTTTTGCTTTGGTGTGTGAACCCACAGGAAATAATAGTGCATTTATTTGGTGTGAGATATAAACCCTCGTAAAATTTTAACAAAGCCTCAACACTTCAAAGTACAAACAAATGAAAGTAGTAAGATGATGCTAAATGATTTCAAATTAACATGGGTTGATTCTGCCAGATGGCCGGAAGAGGAAAAGGACGTGCTGCCAACCCCGCCAACAACAACGATGAGGCATGCAACCCTCATCTTTCTGGAGGCCAGGACAGGGATGGTCGCCGTGAAGAAGTTGATCCTCTCCACCAAATGCTGGAGAATCAAAATCAGCTTATCCAGAACTTGACTCAAGTGGTGGCCAACTTGCATCAAGTTCCACCTCCACAAGCTGCACCACGCCAACCAAGGTTGAGTGAGTTTCTAGGAACTCAACCTCCAAAGTTTGCAAGTGCTGCTGAACCTCTGGAGGCAGATGATTGGCTAAAGACCATTGAAAGTAAGATGAGGATAATACAATGCCAAGGTTATGAGAGGGTGCTGTTTGCCTCTCATCAATTGCAGGGACCTGCTGCTGATTGGTGGACCGCCTACGTGGCCGCCCATCATGACCCTGAGAACATCACTTGGGAAGAGTTCAAGCGTAGCTTCCGCAACCATTACATCCCAAGAGGTGAACTCAAAAACAAGAGGAAGGAATTTTTGGGACTGCAGCAGGGAAACATGACTGTGAGGGAATACCTCACTAAATTTACGCAACTATCCCGTTATGCTCCACGAGACATAGAGACTGATGAGCAGAAACAAGATTGTTTCGTGGAAGGACTTACCGCAGAGATGCAGTGTGCAATGTCTTCCAATGAGTATGAAAGCTTTCAAAAGATGGTGGACAGAGCGTTTGTGGTGGAAAGGAAGCTAAAGGCCCTGGAAAATGAGAATAAGAGGAAGGCGGGGTGGTCACATCAGGCCTCAGGGAGCAACACCCGCCCACGTATGATGCAGCAACCTACGGGGCAGACGAGCCGTGCTGCGGTACCCTATTCAGCACCAAGAGGGTACAACCCAAACTACAGGCCACCCGCAGCACCTGCACAGCCGCCACGTCAGTTTGTGCAGCAGCCTCGCCCCGCATATCCACCTCGACCAGCAGTGCAAGGACCCCCGAACCAACCCCAAGACAACAAAGGCCAAGCACCTAAGGTTGGGGTGCAATGTTTTAGCTGTGGTGAAGTGGGGCACTACGCCCATAAATGCCCAAAGAAGAAGCATGCGCCGCCACCACAGCAGAATGTAGTGAGAGGACGGGTGAACCACGTCACTATGGAGGAAGCACAAGAGGCACCCGACGTGGTAGTTGGTAAGTTTCCTGCCAATTTACACCTTGCAACTCTGCTGTTTGATTCTGGTGCTACCCACTCGTTCATTGCTCAAGGGTTTGTTAAGAAGCATGACCTAGCAACCACCCAAATGAACCATATGCTAGCGGTAAACTCTCCAGGTGGAGAAATAAGGACAAGACAGGTGTGTCCCAAAGTGAGCCTAGACATTAATGGGGTAGTATTTACGGCTAACCTCATAGTGATAGATTCACAAGGGATAGATATTATTTTGGGTATGGATTGGTTGACCAAACATAAAGGAATCATCCATTGTTCGACTAGAACGGTGGAACTAACTCACCCCAATGGCACAAGAGTAAAGTTCATAACGATACACGAGCCTAGGAGGGACATCAAATTAAATCAAGTGGAGGTGAAAGTTGAGAAAATCAGGACTATCAGGGAATATCCAGATGTTTTTCCGGAGGAATTGCCAGGTATGCCTCCCGACCGTGACGTGGAATTCGCAATTGAGCTAGTACCGGGAACAGCCCCGATATACAAGAGACCTTATCGAATGGACTCCAAGCAGCTAGAAGAGCTCAAGGATCATTTGAGAGAATTGACGGAGAAGGGGTATATTCGCCCTAGTTCCTCACCATGGGGAGCTCCGGTGATATTTGTGCCCAAGAAAGACGGAACCCAAAGGTTATGCATGGATTACCGTGCCTTGAATGAGGTAACCATCAAGAACAAGTACCCATTACCCCGCATTGAAGACTTGTTTGATCAGTTGAGGGGAGCTTGTGTGTTCTCGAAAATTGATCTCAGGTCGGGGTACCACCAACTCAAGATAAGGCAATCTGATATTCCCAAGACAGCTTTCGTATCTCGGTACGGACTGTATGAATACACTGTCATGCCTTTCGGGCTAACCAATGCCCCGACATATTTCATGTACCTCATGAACAAGGTATTCATGGAATATCTGGACAAATTTGTGGTGGTTTTCATAGATGATATTCTCGTCTTCTCCAAAGATGAAGAAGAACATGAGAAACATCTAAGGTTGGTGTTACAGAGGCTGAGTGAACACCAACTATATGTCAAGTTGAGCAAGTGTGAGTTTTGGCTAAATAGAGTTCCCTTTTTAGGACATATAATCTCGGAGGGAGGAATCTCCGTAGATCCCGCCAAAATCGAGGATATCCAGAAGTGGAAAACCCCTGAAAATGTCGGGGAAGTTCGAAGCTTTTTGGGATTGGCTGGATACTATCGACGGTTTATTGAGGGATTCTCCAAGATCTCGAGACCTCTCACCAAACTGTTGGAAAAGGGAATCACATTCACCTGGACGCCACAGTGCGAGACGAGCTTTCAGGAGCTAAAGAAGAGATTGACAACAGCCCCAGTGTTGGTTATGCCAGATATGCAGAAGAATTTCACAGTGTACTGCGATGCCTCTAGAAACGGGTTGGGATGTGTTCTCATGCAAGAAGGACATGTCGTGGCATATGCATCCCGGCAGCTTCGGAAGCACGAGAAGAACTATCCTACACATGACCTAGAACTAGCTGCAGTGGTACACGCGTTGAAAATTTGGCGGCACTATTTGATGGGGAAGAGGACAGAGATATTATACGGATCATAAGAGTTTGAAGTACATATTCACACAACCAGATCTCAACCTCAGACAAAGGAGATGGTTAGAGCTAATCAATGACTTTGATATAGGCATCAACTATCATCCCGGGAAAGCAAACGTCGTGGCCGATGCTTTGAGTCGGAAAGTGCAGGTCAATAAGTTGAGTTTGAAGGACATGCCTGCAGAATTGAAGGACGAGGTTATAAGACTCAATCTATGTCTAGTAAATAGTGGTGAAGCCATCGCCATGGAAGTGGACTACACACTCGAGCAAGACATACGCGAGGGCCAAAAGAATGATGAGAAGATACCAGAGATCAGACAGCTTATCAAGGAAAATAAAGCTCCTGGTTTTAGAGAGGATGAACAAGGAACGGTGTGGCACGGGAAAAGGATCTGTGTGCCAGAAGAAAAAGAGATCCGTGAATTAATTTTGAAGGAGGCTCACGATTCCGACTATTCCATTCATCCTAGGAGTACGAAGATGTACCAGGACCTCAAGAGCAGGTATTGGTGGTATGGCATGAAGCGAGATGTCGCGGAACATGTTGCCCTATGTGACACATGTCAGTTGGTGAAAGCAGAACATCAACGACCCGCGGGATTATTGCAACCACTCAAAGTGCCTAAATGGAAGTGGGAAGAAATCAGCATGGATTTTGTCGTGGGATTGCCTAGGACTCAATCCGGGTATGATTCAATATGGGTCATTATTGATAGGCTAACCAAGGTAGCTCATTTCATCCCTGTGAAAGAAAGCTACAGCGGATCCAAATTGGCAGAATTGTACATGTCAAGGATTGTGTGTTACCATGGAGTGCCAAAGAAGATAGTGTCGGACCGAGGGACACAGTTCACCTCGAGGTTTTGGCAGAAGTTGCATGAAACCATGGGAACCCATCTGAATTTCAGCTCTGCCTATCATCCCCAAACTGACGGGCAGACGGAGAGAACCAATCAGATCCTTGAAGATATGTTAAGGGCATGTGCACTCAAAAACAATAGGAGTTGGGACAAGAACTTACCGTATGCGGAGTTTTCCTATAACAACAGCTATCAAGCTAGTATGAAGATGTCACCGTTTGAAGCTTTGTATGGAAGGAAGTGCAGAACTCCCCTATTTTGGAACCAAACAGGAGAAAGTAAAGTGTTTGGTCCAGAAGTGCTACAAGAAGCCGAGGCGAAGGTGAGGGAGATTCGCAACAACTTGAGGATAGCACAAACACGTCAGAAGAGTTATCCTGATGTACGAAGAAGAGAGCTCGTTTTCAACGTGGGAGACTATGTTTATCTCAAGGTGTCCCCTATCAGAGGGCTTCGTCGGTTCAAGGTGAAAGGGAAGTTGTCACCTCGATACATCGGACCCTTTCAGGTTTTGGAAAGGAAAGGCGAAGTGGCGTACCAACTAGAGTTACCAGTTCATCTATCGGACGTGCACGATGTATTCCATGTGTCACAACTCAAGAAATGCCTGAGGACGCCTGAAGAGGTGTTACCCATGAATGAAGTGGATGTAGCTGAGGATTTGTCTTATGCCGAGCAACCATACAAAATTTTGGAGACGATGGAACGCCTCACCAGAAACAAGAGAATCCGGATGTGCAAGGTGCAGTGGAAGCATCACTCAGAAGAGGAAGCTACCTGGGAACGGGAAGATGAGCTCGAGGCACAATTTCCGGAATTGTTTTCTTAGAAACACCAATCTCGAGGACGAGATTTCTTTTAAGGGGGGTAGAGCTGTAACACCCCAAATTTTGATTCAAAACCCAAAACCATGTTCAGAGGGGAATTTAAAAATTTTTGGACGTGTTGCATGTTTTGCAAAAATTCAAATTCAAACTGGAATTCAAATTATACTCAAAACAGAAAAGAAATGGAAAAAGAAAAAGAAAAACGGGAAAAAAAAACCGGCCAGTGGGCCGAAACCCGCCAGCCGGCCCAGCTTCCCCGCGCCAGCCCGCCCCCGCGCGCGCCGCGCCGTCTCTCACAGACGGGTGGGACCCGCCTGTCATCCCTAACCCCGCGACCCCGGACTCTCTCCCGCGCGCGCGATCGCAACCTACCGGATTTCCGCGTCCCGCAGCCGAATTCTGGTCCCAAACGACTCAAACTCGATCGCAACAGACCCACCGCCCTCCCCCGGCTATAAAAACCCCAGCCTCGATCGGTTTTTCCCACGCGATCGCCGACTTTTACTCCGGTGAGCACCGAGACTTCGCCGGTGAATTCTGGCCGATCTAAGCTCGGAAACTCTGATCTAACTCGCTGGTCTTGATCCACCGCCTCCGGGGAGCTTTGCAGGTGCAGAAAACTCGGAGACTTACGGTGTAAATCCAGCGCCGACGAGCTTCGCCGTGGTTTTGCCTCGGACCTCGCCGCCGATCACTTTCCAGGACCCCCGAGCTCGAGAAAACCCCCGAGGTGAGATCCCTGACCTCTCCTCTACCGATCTATGCCATAAGATCACAGTTCTAGGTAGAATTCTCGAGGATCCGAAACTTTCCGGCGAGATCGCCGCTTCCCGCCGCCGTGCGCCGCCGGCAGCGCCGCCCGCGCTCGATCAGAGTGACGTGGCCGCTTGTGCGCCGTTTATTTTAAATCGCACGGTAGACTTTAAATCCCCGCGTACCGGTTCGATGTTATAATCTCAGCCGTCGGTTTAAAATCGGACGGTCCACGTCAGCCCCGTATAAAGACTGGAATTCTTACGTGCTACCCCCTGGGGTTCTCTAGAATTGAGAGCTAGCCCCGGAAACTTCAGATCTAGCCCCTGGAACTCCAGAAAATCATGTAAATTCATTTAAAAATCAGTTTTAGCCCCTGGACTTAATAAAAATTAGGAAAAACACCTCTGATAAGTGTAGCTAGACCCCTGGAAATTATGAAAATAATATTATAGACCCTGTAATGGGGTGAGTTCATTATTTTAGCCCTGTTTAGTATTTAATTTAAAACATTTAATATGTAACTAGTGTTTAAAAATTAAAAAGTAGGGACAAACATAATTGTCAAAATTAATTAAAAACTTTCTCAGTACTTAGAAAACTTTGGAGTGAGATAAAAATATATTTTTGGGCTGAAATAAATCTGTTTCATCTATTATTCACATTTATTAGTATAGGGACACATTTTTAAGTAAAGAATAGTTATAGAAAAATAGGGAAAATAATTATGAAATGGTCTACATCAGAAGCCAAGGTCAAAATATGATTTTAAATTATTTAGGACCAGAACCTATTCTGTTTAGGTGATGTGTATTACTAATTTAATAATAAAATACACAATTATGCATAGGAATATAAATCTGAAAATATAGCAACTAGTAAATGATAAATGGAGTTTCTAAAATACAAAGAATTCAGTTTAGGGTTGATAGAAATTATGAAGGCACATATGGAGAAGAAAAATACTTTTCATACATACTTGGTAGTTTAATATAAGGAATTTATTTAAAACTGAAAAACACACACATATATATATATATAGTATGTAAGTATAAATATGAACACCAAAGTAGGAATCATACACATATAAATAAAAGTGTATGCAAGGCACAGATCAACACATAAAGTAACCACAACACATATAATGGTAAAGAACTTTTATAAATGTGAATGTGTGGTTTGTATGAAGTAGAAGTGTGAACTATGTCTTATGATTGTTGTTTTTCTTTTGCTATGTGTGATGGTATGAGTAGAACCTGTTCAAGAGCAAGTTATTTCTTTCCAAGATCAGGACTACCCATTTCAAGAGCAGCAAGAAGGAGGCAAGTGTCCTTGACCACTTTGATCCTATGCTAGGATGTGTAGATAGAATTATTTGCATTGTCAAATGAAATATGAAACCCATGCTAGGAAGTTTCCCTAGAATTGCATTACCTTGTTTCCTTGTAGCTTGGGTTGGGATTTATTTTGTCATGTCATTTATTTACATGCATATGCTTAGCCATGCTTAGAATGGGATATTTGGGATATGAGATCATCAGTTTATATTACCATACTCTTGAATGAGACATTGTGAGTTA
Organism: Neostapfia colusana; assembly: GCA_030760725.1. Taxonomy (NCBI): domain Eukaryota; kingdom Viridiplantae; phylum Streptophyta; class Magnoliopsida; order Poales; family Poaceae; genus Neostapfia; species Neostapfia colusana. The sequence goes on from JASWHV010000008.1 coordinate 106,583,316, forward strand.
TGTAGAGGTAGGGATCAAGGCAAGTTGGATGTTTTGTTGTGTGCTGGGTGCACGAGACTTGGGTTTGTGTTTAGTACTTGCCTGGATCCTAAGGACCGGTTCATGGAGCATGTAACCCGGCTTTACAGTGCCAACCACATGTTGAGATGGGGCAGTTTGGCCAATTAATTAGGTGTATCCCCGGCGTAGTATGGGTGTGTTGGATGGTGCGGGGAATAGGTGTCAGCTGGACTACCATATGAACCGCAAGGCTCAAGAGGGGGCCACTGCAGCGGGGTTGGAGCCTCTTGTATGCTGTTAGGGGTGAAACCTCAGTGGGCCCACGCTCGTCGGGAATCCCTTTGTAAAGGCTTCGTAGTGATCTCCTGGCTGCACACCTGGGAAGTGTGAATGTGGATCGTAGCCACTGGCATAATGGAGGTTCTTTTAGTCCACCCGGCAACGGGGGATGAAATCACTACTTGTGGGTACAGTGGTACAAACTCTGCAGAGTCAAAACTGTCTTGACAGCCGTGCTCACGGTTAAGAGCGGCCTGGACTTATTCATGATTAGAGGATTGATGGTTTTGGAAGTCAAGCGGGGAGCTTAACACTGGAAATGATGTTATGGTTATTGGATTATGATGATGGGATGGGAGATTGGGACCATTTCACCTGTGTAGTAATGTAGGTGCTTAATAAGCTAAGGTGATAGGTATTAATTGCGTAGTGCTTTAACCATGAGTTCAAACTCTCCTTGTTCTAGCCATGCATGATATAATTTTCCCACACTTGCTGAGTACCATTGGTACTCAACCTTACATATTTGTTGGTTTATATTGCTGCTCAGGTCAAGATAATGAGGTGGTGTATAATGACCAAGATTTTGGACCCGAGGAAGGATTTTAGGTTCATGAAGACCCCCGGGCAACGCCTGTGATGGAGCCCTAAAAGAATAATATTTCGCTGCTAGTTTATTTACTTGTGATGAAGCATTAGTGTCCATTGAGACATTTGCGATGTAAGACTTATTTATATTTGACACCTGGCTTGTAATAAATGATGCTTCACTATTTGTCATCACATGTATGAGAAAATGATCCTGGCATACATGTGATATTCACTTGGTTGTTCTTCGGAAAACCGGGTGTGACAACGATGCGCTGCCACTTTGACCGAGTGCACCCACTACGTCGAGGGCGAACAACCTCTTATCTCCAGAGGACGACCGTTCGCCCACTACACGAAAATTTCCCACCGTCTAAAACCCCTAGTAATTACAAAACCAAACCCACGACGTGGGAGAGATAGGGGCCCCACCTACGGGCTCAATACATCCCCCGAGATGGGCCCGGGGCCACTGTCGGTATCCTATGAACCGGGTACCCCCGCGTAGTGAATAAAGAGCACTTGGGCCCCGCTTTCACAGCTTAGGCGGGTCCAGCGTAAGCCACGCGCTCTGGGCCCCATGGGTTGTCCCAGGGTTGCAACATGTCTTCAGGCCCTGAGCCTGAATACCAGTCGTGGGGTGGCTCGGGGCCGACGCGCGTCAAGTAGTGTCGGACCCCATTCTCCACCAAATAGGGCTCCGGCATTACCACGTACTTGGAACCTCCGAGTTACACCCACAAGGCAGAGAGGGCTCCAGCGGTGTCATGCATTCTGCAGCTCCGGATGCGACCTCCAGCATGGAGGCCTCCGGCGCCGCCACGTGCATAGCAACGGTGTACCTTCCCCCTAGGGGAGGCTCCGGACGTGCCACATGTTCTGTAGCTCCGGATCCGACCTTCAGCGTGAGAAGCCTCCGGGGCTGCCGCGTGTCCAACAACTCCAGGCCACCCACTACTCCACAAGACGGCTCCGGTGGAGGCACGTGTCCCAGGGGCCATCCGCCCGAATGTCACTTCAGCAGGCAACGGGCGGATAGCCCGGGAGTAATGAGGAAGGTGTGTTGTCAGGCCAAGCATTCAAGAATCATGCCTTTCCCAGAAGCATGGCGCACGACGCACGCCTCCATTCCCCGTCTGCAGTCCATTACGGTGAAAGACAGGGCGGCGAGGCGTGATGGTGCAAGAGTGCTACCCAACGGTACAGAGCCGCCTAACAAGGTGAGGAGACGTGGCGACAAGACGGGGACTTTATCATCACCTGCCACCCAGGTAGAGGCGCCCAGCGGGACAAGCGGCGCACCGTAACTCCGTCGACAGTGACAATGCATGTATCTGTAAATACCCATAATTTGTGTATAGGAGACAGATAGCCTCAGGGCCACATGTGGGGCCCCGGACCACCTTGTAACTGCCCCGACCTTGGGCTATAAAAGGACCGGGGCAGCCTCTGGCAAAGAGTTCGCGACCCAGCCTACTTATTCTCATACGCGAGCAAGCAATACAACAAGCTCTCCCATGGATGTAGTGTTTTACGCTTCGGTGTCCTGAACCACTTAAATCCTCGTGTGTGTCTCGCCATTGTGTCAAATCCTTCGAGTTCCTCTAGTCCCCATTAAAAAAGAACCTTCGCGGGGTACTTCCGAGCCGACCAGAGAAAGTGTCGCAGCAAACACTTGGACAGATGCGTTGAACAAAAACGAACAGAGTGCTCGCCCGTGCCAAGCCCACTTATCGGCTCCGTGCTTCCAGTGTCCAGTGTCGCCCGGTATGTAGGCCGTGAACTCCTCATTAGAATGGTGTCGGTCGACGAGGCACAGGAATCGCTCCTCGTTCATCAATCGATCATTGGATGCATGCGGTCGTAGCGGCGCATAGGAAACCCCACCCTCCAGTTCGTAATGGCGGACCACGACGAGTCGTGGATATGCCGCTTGTTTTCCGAAGTAGTGTCCACCAACAGAACGTTCTTGCCGGTGACACGGCACAGCAGGCGGCCTGCGAATGGCAGGGCCGTCGTCAGGATGCTGTGCTGCTCGAGGTCGAGCCGTGTCCATGTCTTCTGGTCAGGCGTTCACGAAGCGTCGCCGGTGGAGACATTCACCAAGCGTCCCCCGCGGAGAACTCAAATTAGTTGTTTCTCCAACGTCAAATATATAACAGATGGAGTAACTTATATCTTCTTATCGAATAGTATATCAATACAGAAGTGAACGGATGCATGCATGTTTGATTATGATAAGTTGATAACCAACGAGAACGAGATGCACATCCATGAGATAGAACAGCATGCATGGTAACCACCACCTAGCTAGAGATGTCTAGGAATTCCTTGATGGGGCCTTCGAGCTGGTTCATGACGGCCTTCCAGCCAGCCTGTGTCGGGTGCCAGTCATCAAAGTAGAAGTACTTGTCCGACCGGTCTCACACCTGGAACTGTTGAAAGCCGACCAAGTCAACCTGGCCGCAGTATCCGTCCGCCGCGTTGCTCTCGCAGCGGGGGACGTGCATGTGCAGGAACCCTGTTCCCGTTATTGGATGGATGATGCTGGTGAAGGCGTTGTAGGGATCGAGTAGGAGGACTGAATCTTCTGATAGAGCCGAGCTTCTCCTTGATCATGCGGCTGTGGATGTCCGTGACTAGGGATGGCAACGGGTAAAAAACCCGCGGATATCACTCTGGGTTACCCATATCCGCTGGATAAAATCTGTATCCGAACCCGTACCCGTTACCCGCAGCGGGCATAAAATATTATCCATATCCGTTACTCGCGGATATTTTTTATCCGCGGGTATATTCGTTACCCGAAAATCTTTAATAAAAAAATACATTGCATATAGATTTATGGAACAGTTTGACACCGAGCAGCCGAGCAAGGGAATTGGAAAGAAAAGAAAACCAAACCCTAGAAGTTAGAACTATTATATAATGGTGTATTGGCCCACATGTCAGAACGGGTTCGGGTATACGGATATGGGTATGGATTTTTTTTACCCGATAAGAAATATCTGTTGGATTCAACCCGTTATCCGAACCCGTACCCATGGATCTGAACTTATACCCGAATCCGTACCCATCGAGTTGGATATCCGCGGGTAAACGGGTAACGGGCACCCGTTGCCATCCCTATCCGTGACGCTGTCCTTGATGCACGCGGTGTAGTTCTCGTCGTCGTCCACGTACGTGTAGGCCGGCGTGCAGCCCATCGGGGTGCATCATGTTCACCAGCACCTCGGTGACGCCCAGTTCCAGGATGTCCGTCACGCCATCGATGAACCTGACAAATTGCATGCACCAGATCAATATATCAGTGCAAGCATGCGATTGCACGGATGGTTGATCAGTACAGAGCAGACACGGGTGATTGCACGCGGACGAGATCAAGGTGGACGCGCACGGCACGCTGATCGCCGAGAACACGCTCGCCATCTACCACGACCACTACGTGACGTACCACCTGAACCTCGACGTCGACGACGGCACCAACAACTCCGTCAAGAACTTCATGGCCACCAGGCGCAACACGGGGAGTCCGACCACGGGCGGCGGCGCCACGCCGAGGCGGAGCTACTGCACGGTGCGCCGCGAGGTGGCGGAGGACGGAGGCGGGCCACGGGCGGCGGCGCCACGCCGAGGCGGAGCTACTGGACGGTGCGCCGCGAGGTGGCGGAGGACGGAGGCGGACGGGGGCAGGTGGACATCGGCGCGGCGCCGGCCGAGATCTGCTGTTCTTGAACTCAGGCAAGAAGATCCGGACGGGCAACGAGGTCGGGCACCGGCTCGTCCCGTCGGGGGCGACAGCGGCGTCGGTGCTGGCCGACGACGACGCGGGCTACATCAAGAAGCAGGTGCGGGTGTGACGCCGTACGACAGGTCGGAGAAGTGGGCGCCCGGGCTGTACGCCGACCAGAGCACCGGCGAGGCGAGGATGGCCTGGCCGTGTGGAGCGGGAGGAACAGGGTGATCAGGGACGAGGACATCGTGTTGTGGTACGCGCTGGGCCTTGCGCCACATCCTGTACCAGGAGGACTTCCCGGTGATGCCCACGCCGAGCGGCGCGTTCGAGCTGCGGCCGTCCAACTTCTTCAAGAGGAACCCAATACTTAAAACTAGGCCGCCCAGCAATGGCCACTCCCCAAACTGCTCCTGCACTGCTCCTTAGTTGGTGAAGTGGTAATAGACCATACAGTTCAAGCAGATTTATATAAAAATTTATGATATGGTACGAATGAATATGTTAATCGGATTAAAAACACCCCTCACCCACATTCTTTTTTTCCTCAAATGTTGGTATTCATATGCTCCCAATACAACTGATTTGCGAAAAATCCGAACCGCAGTAACCTTTGCGATTTATCAAAAAGACATTGAATTAGAGACGTGCACTGGTTATACATATAAAAAGAATTTCTAGTGCAACAAATCGATAGTAAAGGGCCACAACTCACATGAGAAAGACAAAACCAGCTCAAATATGTTAAATTTCGTACCTGAAAAATGTACTGTTATCTGTAACAACTCCTACCTGAAAAATTCCCCATTTTCTGTAGTAGTACAAAAGACGCACTTTTCTGTAGCGCACGGAGGTGGTGCACGGTGTCACGACCCCCGCCGCGGAAGACGCGGATCCGGTGGAGCCCACGTGTACGGCGGAAAGGCCGACCTCTCGCTGCTGCAGAGCAGAGCAACGCTGCGCTCGCGGCATCTCCGGCTGTCCGCACCTGCCTCTGCCTCGGCAGCATGCTGCCGACCGCGTCGCCTCCGCGTCTTTTCCTGCCCACATTCCCCAACGCCGCGACCGGTGGCCGCCCTCCCCCCGCGCTCCTAGCTTTGTCCCCTTGCTTTTGGTTGCTCCAACGCCGCCGCTGCTTGCTAAACCATGGGGAAAGTGAAAAGGAGAGCCTAGCGCCGCACCGCTGCTGTTGTATTTTACTGCTCCGGACCGGACCTGAGTGAACGACGCGCTGTCGTGGAGCAGGTGAGTTCTTCTTGGTCGGGAAGGGCTTGACCGCCCTGCCACCGGGTTGCTCTGTCCGCTGCCGAGTGAGGTTCGGACTTCCTCCTCCCTTTGCTTGGCGGTGTTCGTTGGTAATAACCGGTGGCCCCGCTCCTCCCCCCTGGACTTCACACGGCAGCTGGTTCTTGATCTTTGCCTGAAAAGGTTTGGTTCTCTGACTGGTTGGGGTTTGGGATCGAAGGCTGCGCCTCTCTGGTCCAGGTTCTAAACTTGTCGCTGTCTCTGATTTCAGGCTGAAACACGCGTGCATTTGGTAGGAGCAATCTTGGGACACCTGCTTCAAATAGAAGATTCTGACGGACCACTTCCACGGCCGGTCCAGTCTCCGGAGGAAGAAGCAGGTGTTCTGAGACCAATCCAAATGCCGAAAATAGTCTGTCTCCCGGGCGGCGTCTGATTCGAGCGAGGAGTTGGGGCGGTTGCGCGCGTCCTGTTCGTCGGAAAGCCGCAAGAGGGGGAGGTTGCGACCTGCAACCGTTACGGTCACCACGATGAGAGATCTCGCGTCGTGCCTCAGTCAAAGCAGCGTCCAGGTCGCGCACTCCTCTTCCTCAGCTGGTGGGCGGAACATGGTGCAGTGCGCCTACCTGGCCCGTCTGCACGGCAAGCCTTGCAGGGTCACCGTCACCTGGAGCAAGGTGTCCATGGGGCAGGCCCTCTCCATCTCCGTCGACGACCACTCGAACAAGCCCCTCTGCAAGACGGAGGTGAAGCCCTGGCTGTTCTCCAAGAGGAAGGGCTCTAAGGTCGTGGAGGTGCGTGGTGGTGGTAACCTGGAGATCACCTGGGACCTGTCCAGCGCCAAGTTCGGGGCTGGGCCGGAGCCCCTTGAAGGTTTTCACGTCGCTCTGGTCTATGATCTTGAAACTGTTCTCGTGCTTGGCGACGTGCAAAACAAGGAGGAGGATCGCCTAGCTTCGCCGGATGCTTTACATTCTGATGCTGTTATGATAGCCAGGAAGGAGCACATTTATGCGAAGAAGGTATATGCAGCAAAGGCTCGGTTTTTGGACGTTGGTCAGCTTCATCATATCTCCATAGAGTGCGACACCGCAGGGGTGAGGGATCCAAGCATGGAAATCAGGATTGGTAAAAAGAGAGTGTTACAGGTGAAGAAGCTGGCGTGGAAGTTCAGAGGGAACCATACCATCTATGTCGATGGACTTCCAGTGGAGGTGCTTTGGGATGTGCATGACTGGCTGTTTGGTTCATCGAATGGGCGCGCCGTGTTTTTATTTCAGTCTGGCCAATCTATGGAAAGATTCTTGTTGAGAGCATGCTCACAGAACGAGAAGGAGCCTCAAGCGCATCATTTTGGCTTCACTTTAATAACTCATGCATGGAAGATTGAGTAGGCAACTCTGCTCTGAGTTGACGACTAGTAATCATAGGGATGAAGCCATGAAGGTAGGTTCTAGCAATTCTAACGAAACACTGAGCAAGGATTTCGTGTTCCTTACATTGTCCTAGCGGTTGTTGACAAGTTGTGTGTTGAGTATCCATGTGATTTTTGTATTTTTGATATATCAGGAGAGAGATTCGGTTTGATAGAGGATTCTAGTGCTCTGAGGATGTAGTATCATGCCTCTCAACTTTACACCTATTACAAAAGGTCTAAGGTACACTATGTCTCCGCTTCTGCTGTGTTATGGATAAAACGAGTTATTCAGTGGGAGAAGTGCGGCCATATTTTGCGCCAACTTTAGCAACATTATTGAAGATACTGGTGACTTATTGTTTCTTTTCTATGACGTTTTTCCCTTTTCAGCTCAAAGCATAATGGTGGCAATCAGTTACTTTCATTCAAAAGTGTGCAACTCTGGGCATGCTGCACGGTCTCCCCTAACGTGTTGCACACATTGGATAAGCATTTCGAATGGCGATGATAATTTTGTCGGTGACCTAGGAACCAGGGTCCCACCTGCAGAGGGAAGGCAGGGTTCGAGCCGATGCCACGTGGACACTAGAGGAGTATGCGGCTCCATGAGGCTTCGTTTGGTAATAGAGGTGGGAGTCGGGCCATGCCGCCCGGCCCGTTCATACTTCGGGCCAATTTGGTCCACGGCCCGAAAGCACGACAAACCTTTTTGAGCTGGGCTGGTAGGCACGAAAATGAAGTTAGGTGGCCCGAGCACGGCACGCGGCCCGACGAGCTAATTTTGGGTCGGGTCAGGTCCGAGCACGGTCCATTTACTATGTAAATACCAAAAATCTAAAAAAAATCAGTAAACTCCAAAAAAACCAAAATAATATCCAAAATGATGAATATAAGACCTCACACGGCCAACGAACTTATCCGCGTAGAGTGGCCACACACCCATGACCAATGGCTCGCCGTGGGCCAGTCGAGCTTCCCAAAGAGAAATCTATCGAGAGGCAAAGAGTTCCGATATTCAACGCGCCTGCCGCGCGCTGCTGGCGGGCTCGAGAGCCGTCCACCCTCGCGTGCTTCGCCAGCGCGCACATACACGCGCGCGCTATGCTACCAGCTAGTACCCGATAGATCGAGCATAGCGGCAGCCATGGGGTGGCGCGGACGGCGCGTGGGGCTGCGCGGGCGGGCGGCGGGCGCGTGCGGTAGCGGCGCGGGCATGCGGCAGCGGCGCTCGGGCGGGTGTGCGGCGGCTTCGGCGGCGGTGGTCACTCTAAAAAGTCTAAACCTAACCCTAATCGGGCCATTCCAGGTCGATGGGTCTATTCTGGGCCGTGCCGGCCCAAGCACAGCCCGAAATTCATTTTCATGTTGGGCCGTCCGACCTCGCCAAACCCAGGCACGGCACTCACCAAACCCGGGCACGACACAGCCTGAAATGTCGTGCCAGGCCGGTCCGGCCCGAATATATTTCGTGCCTGGGCCGTGCCGGCTCGTCGTGCTTCGGCCCGCCCAGAATTGGCTCGGCCCAAGTCCCACCACTATTTGGTAGCAGCGGGGCAGGTAACCCCGTGTAGCTTGCACCCCACGTGGATTGGGTTGACCCCATGCGCGCATCCAATCCATGCCGGTGCGGCACGGGTGAGTAGAAAATACAGTCCGGCACTTGCCTGATGCCGGGTTAACACTATCAACTATCATTTGTCATACAGATAAATGTCCTACCTTTTTAATAAAAAATCATAGAGCTATAAATAGATACTTAACAGATGAATTTCAAAGGAAAATGTGCAACTGCATTGTTGGGCAACTTCTCCATTGGCAGATGTACTAGGGATTTTACCAGACTACTGCAAAAGGAAAATTCGCCCCAGAATTCATCTGCCCAACCACACAGTGAAAATAGTGTGCATATACACTTGCTTTTACATTTTGAATGTTCTGTACTAGGTGTGTGTCTTTTACATGTTCCCACATCACTTCGTCTGTCTATATGCGCCATTTACATATGAAACATGGGGCATGGAAGAGGAACAAGTTATATATATCATCTCTGTACAAACAATGGCACCGTGCAGGTAGCCAAATATAGTCAAATGATGCCAAATCTTTCTCGCTTCTGTTGGCTAATCTTTGGTTGCCCACTGCTCTAGAAGTTTGTATGTTGGATGCCTATATGCGCCTTTTCTCTAGTATTCACGCTGTCAAAGTGTTTTCTGCGACACTTCCCCCGGTCTACTTTGGAGCAGCTCGCGGAGGTTCTTTTTTAGGAGTGGCTAGTGATTTTGAGTGTCATAGCATGATGGCGAGATGAACACAAAGATTTACGTGGTTCACGCCGCCTCAACCTAATACCCTACGTCCACGCAGTGTTGGTTGTTCTTTGTTGCCTGAATTTGAGTGTGACTCGAGCTTGCGAGCTTACAATGGTGTTCGGGGATCGGAATTGGATCCTTTTGCCCGTTGGTTGTCTGGTCCTTTTATAGCTCAAGGAAAGAAAGCCTTACAAGTGGGTCTGGGGCTTGACAAGCGGCCCTGGTATGGGCAGCAACCCCTACTACGGTTAGAACACACATTGCTAGCAGTAGCGTACTTGATGGGGCCGTAGGGCGCGTCGCCTTATCGCATCGCCATCCTTAAGTGTTGTCTGACGAAGGCGGTAGAAACACGTCTTATCCCGTGGCGCTGCACTGTTTCTGCCGTCAGAGCGCCGCGCGACTGGTCTCTGCTGCCAGACACGCCTTTACCGGGATACGCTGGATTGCTTTCCTAGAGAACATGCGAACTTTAAATGCGTGATAGGACAACACACCTTCCTCTTTACTCCTTGGTTATCCATCCGTTGCTTGTCGGCGCGACGTCCGAGTGGCTGGCCCTCAGGACACGCGTCACCACCAGAGCTGTCTTGCAGAGTAGCGAGGGGTCTGAAGTCATTGGACACGTGGCAACGTTAGAGCTCTTCCAAGCAGGAGGGGAGGTCCGGAGCTGTCATGCACGTGGCCACACCGGAGCCCTCCTTGGCAGGAAGGGACGCCTAGAGTTGTTACCACATGACAGCACCGGAGCCCTCCCATGCTGGAGGTCGGGCCCGAAGACGTAGGACACGTGGCACCTCCGGAGCTCTCTCTGGCAAAAGACATGGCTCGTAGCTTCCGGACACGTGGCAGTGTCGGAGCCCTCCCTGACGGGAGGTCGGGTCCGGCACCATCGGACACGTGGTGGCTCTGAAGCCATCCTCGGCCGTAGTGAGGCTCAGAGCCTGCAGACATGTGGCAGCCTCGGAGCCCTCACTAGCAGGTGGTTGGGCCCAGCCTGTAGGATGGGTCTCTTCTTCTGCATACGTGCTGACGTAAGTCTTCTTTTGCTTTTACACACGGGTACCCGGTCTGGAGGGTACCGACACATGCCACCGTCTAGCAGCTGCACCTGCTCTCTCGGCCCTTCCTCATGCTTCTTCCTCTGGCAGTACGTCTGAGCAAATCACAATGAACTGCAACATATTAAAAGTTGACAGCCAGCAAATAGATGAATATATAGATGCTCGAACTATAGCTGATGTGCTGACAAAATATGTTCTCTGTAGTAGCATTACCATTGCTTAGGTTTTGTGTTGGGGATACCCATATGTCACTCCAAGAGCTGCATGTGTATGAATTATTTCTGTTCACCATCCATGTTCTTACCTTTTCCTGTAGAATCAGTCAGATTTTGCATAAAGAATATCTATATTTTAAATACTGAAATTCAATGTCCCATGTATTTTCCAGTAAGAAAATGCAATATGTAAAATAAACATGTGATGCCTAGACCAAATACACAACAGTATAACAATTGAAGCTCTGAAATTTTATAGGACACACAAAAGTTTCAGCAAACTATCAATGGCATCCTGAATTAGCTCCGTGCTACCCGATTGGGAGTAAACTCTTAGCCTTTCAAAATCCTTCTCAATTTGTAAGACGTTAGGGCAGATATTGGGACAGTTTTTATATCCTACATAAAAGATAGCAAGAAAAATTACTCATGTCCAGTGTGTGCCAAAAGTCCAGTCAATAAAGATTTATCGATATTACCAATGCAGGTAAATTTATTAACAAACACGTGAGCCCCCAGTGCACTATCATCAAAGAGAGGATTGGTTGCTGCTGTGTACCCATGGATCTCATCATACACTGCACGTTGTGTTGGATTACTCAGCACCTGTTCTTGCACATATTTGCTCAGTAAATGCAAAAGCAGAATATTTTGCACTAAACTAAGACTTGGCAGCAGACTCTTACCGAGTAAACCTTGTTGATGATGGCAATATTTGCATCGCCCTTACCACAACAGCAATCTGTAGACCACATGTCTCAATAGTGTCACCGTGATTTCAGAATTTCACACAAAAAATTGAGCCATTATGAGCTGCCAAAACCAGAAAATATACTCAAGCCTGCCACATTAAAACACATATAGAATAGGTAGAGCACGGGTTGGAGAATTGTTGAGCTCGCCTGCGAGGATCTTTCTCCACAGATCTAGCAGACAGAGAAAAAATAATTAACAAGCGAAACCCTAGGAATTAGTTGGAGGGGGGGAGGAGGAGGAAGAGGGGAAAGGAGAAGGGTCAGACCAGCGTGAGCAATGCCGCCTCCTCTATCCGGCGAAGGGCAGGGAGCCGTCGGTATTCTGAGCCTTCCCAAGAATATATAATGTCTAGGATGAGCTCAACCTTTCATATTTATGTGTAGAAATCCCACTTTTTGAAGTTGGGGCTTTCCCCTCTAATCATCTTTTTGATGGTGGCTACTTGCTCTTCACAAGTGTTCATGAGATATCCATCACAAGAGTTGTGGTGTTGTGAGGTGATGAACATTTTTTTTGCAAGTCACTTTCTTGTGATTTTACAGTTTTTCTTCTTACTCTAAGAAGTCCATAACAAGTTCTGAGTGTTCTTTATATATCATCAGCTTCGACTTCAATATCGGAAGATTTTCATGTACAAGACCATCCCAAGTGATGAAGACCGACTACCGCACCACCACTCTCGTCGGTCACAAAAACCTGTGTAGTTTCCGCTCTAGAAGGTTATTGTGTGCATCACCTTCCCACAAGTATAAGATGTATTAAGTTCTCAATCTTCTACATTGGAACTTAAGGGTTCTTCAACTTTGTAATTATGAGTTTGGTCCATATATGTTTCTAACTGTATAGAGAAGTTGACTCAAAGTGAGCACTTACAGGGGAGGTGTTGCTGAATTTTTTCCAGAATTTCTGTCAACTCTAAAAACTCATAACTTTTGATCTAGAACTTAGTTGAAGGCAAATACACACTTGTTGGATAGATATGGAAGACTTTTTCAATTTTTCTGTTCACTCCCACAACAGGTTCACAAGTTAAATCAGGATTTTAAACCATAGAACAGAAGCTGGTCCGATTTTGGTACATGGAGGAGCGCGTGGTTGCCGGCTGAATGGCGATGGAGGAGTGCGTGATTTGGTGGGGAGAGCGAGAGCTGGATGAGCTAGAAAATCCCGGTATGTGGAGAGGCCGCTGGATTTCCCCGTGGATCGGCGTGGATTAGGAGTGGGTCGGGCTGATCAACGATCGAGCCTAATACAGTTTTAAGCCATAACAAGTATTTCGATCTGAACCCACACATGACGTGGATCCGGCTGATTCCACGCTGATCCTGAGCTTCTCAAACGAGACCTGAGGGGCCCCGAAATCAGCCCATTCATGGAAGAAGGGCCCGAGGTTAACGCATGAACAAAGATCATAACAACAACAATAACCAGCCTTTATCCTAAGCATGTTGGGGTCGGCTAGACATGAAACCCAATATCAATGAAGTAAAAGAGGGGAAGAAATATAAGAACAAGAAAAAAAGAAAAAAAAAGAAATAAGAAAAAAGAAAAAAGGGAAAAGAAAAAAGGGAAAAGAAAAAAAAAGAAAAAAGAAGAAAAGGGAAAAGAAAAAAAAGAAAAAAATGAAAAAATAAGACTATTCTAGCACATGAATTGCTACTTTCCATGCGATCCTATTATGAGCTAAGTCTCTGGATACATTCCACTCTCTCAAATATCGTTTTACCGCCTCCTCTTAGGTCAACTTTGGTCGTCCTCTACCCCTCCTAATATTTTCTTTACCTCTTAAAATCCCGTTGTTAACCGGTGCTTCTCGAGGTCTCCGTTGGATATGTCCAAACCACCTAAGTCGATGTTGCACTAACTTCTCTTCAATCGGCGCCACTCCTACCCTATCACGAATCGCCTCATTCCTTATTCGTCTCTTCTCGTGTGCCCGCACACCCACCGTAGCATGCGCATCTCTGTGACAGTCATTTGTTGGACATGTTGCCGTTTAGTTGGCCTACATTCCGCCCCATAAAGCATCGCGGGTCTGATCACCGTTCTATAGAACTTCCCTTTTACCTTTTGTGGGACTTTCCTGTCACATAGGATTCCAGAGGCTTGTCGCCATTTCATCCACCCTACCTTGATCCTGTGGCAAACATCCTCATCAATATTGTCATTGCTTTGTAACATTGATCCTAAGTATCGGAAAGAGTCCCTTCTAGGTACTATTTGTCCTTGTAGACTAACATTTTTCTCTTCACGACCAACACCACTAAAGTCACACCTCATATACTCGGTTTTGGACCTACTAAGTCTAAACCCCTGGACTCTAAGGTTTGTCCTCATAACTCTAATTTCTTATCAACATCATCTCTAATTTCATCTACCAGCACTACATCATCAGCAAAGAGCATGCAACAAGCGATATCCCCTTGTATATCCTTCGACACCTCATCCATCACCAAGGAAAAGATGTATGGGCTCAAAGTTGATCCTTGATGTAGTCCTACCGTGATAGGAAATGCATCAGTCTCACTATCACTTACGCGCACACTTGTCCTAACATTATTGTACATATCCTTGATAAGGATAATGTACTTTGTTAACACTTTATGTTTCTCTAGTCTCCACCACATGACTGACCTTGGTATATTGTCGTACGCCTTCTTCAAGTCGATGAATACCATATGCAAGTCCTTCTTCTGCTCCCTATATCTCTCCATAAGCTGACGAATCAAGAAAATCGCCTCCATTGTAGACCTCCCAGGCATAAAACCAAACTGGTTTTTAGTGACATTGGTCACTTTTCTGAGGCGGTGTTCAATCAGTCTCTCCCAAAGCTTCATAGTATGACTCATAAGCTTAATAACTCGATAATTAGTACAACTTTGAATATCTCCTTTATTTTTTAATATAGGTTCTAATATACTTTTCCTCCATTCTTCAGGCATCTTGTTTGACTGAAAAATATGGTTGAATAGCTTTGTGAGCCATACTATTGCCACATCCCCAAGGCATCTCCACACCTCAATAGGGACATCGTCAAGGCCGAGGACCTTTCCTCCTTTCATACTTTTTAAGGCCTCCTTAACCTCAAACTCTTGTATCCTCCGCACGAACCGTCTGTTAGAGTCATCAAAGGAGTCATCCAACTCGACCATAGTGCTCCCATTCCCATCATTGAATAGCCCATTAAAGTAATCACACCATCTATTCTTAATATCATCATCCTTCACTAGAATGCGGTCAGTCTCATCTTTGATGAATTTAACTTGATTAAAATCTCTCATCTTTCTCTCATGGATTTTTGCTACATTGTATATGTCCTTTTCGCTTTCTTTTGTCTCTAGTCTATCATATAACTTATCATAGGCCTGTCCTCTTGCCTTACTCACAGCCCGTCTTGCATTCTTCTTAGCCTCTTTGTACTTAAGCATGTTGCTTGCGCTTCTATCATTATGCCAACTCTTGTAACACTCCTTCTTCTCCTTAATGACATTTTGTACATCTTCATTCCACCACCAAGTGTCTTTATCTACAAGTTTCTTTCCTTTTGTCACACCGAACACCTCACTAACTACCTTCCTAATGCAAGTTACCATTTTCACCCACATACTATCTTCATCTCCATTTTCCGCCCAGGGTCCTTCTGTGATCACCCTATTATTCTTGTGATTCTCCTTTCAACTTCCACCACTTTGTTCTTGTGATTTTGACACCTTTGTCCCGCAAAGAACATGTATGGAAGCAAAAGTCAGTTACCACAAGCTTATGTTGTGTCACAACACACTCCCCGAGGATCACCTTACAATCTAGACACTCCCGTCTATCCTTTCTTCTAGTGAGGACAAAGTCAATCTGGCTAGAGAGTGGGCACTACTAAAGATCACTAGGTGAGATTGCCTCTTCCTAAATAGGGTGTTAGCTACCAACAGATCATAAGCTACGACAAAGTCTAGGATGTCCTTACCCTCTTGATTTCTATCGCCCCATCCAAAGCCTCCATGTACTCTCTCAAATCCTAGGTTAGTTGCACCCACGTGACCATTGAGATCCCCCTATAAGGAGTTTCTCGGTTATCGGTACACTACTAACCATATCCTCCAAGTCCTCCCAAAATTGCCTCTTAGCACTCATGTTGAGCCCAACTTGCGGGTCATAAGCACTAATGACATTCAAGACAATGTCCCCAATTACTATCTTGATTAAGATGATCCTATCCCCTCATCTTCGAACATCCACTACTTCATCCTTAAGAATCTTATCTATTAGAACACCTACGACATTCCTAGTCCCAGCGTAATCAGAATACCAAAGCTTGAAACCGGTATTCTAGACTTCTCTCGCCTTTTGACCCGCCCATCTAGTCTCTTGTACACAAAGGATATTTACTCGTCTCCTAATGGCAACATCTACTAACTCACGTAGCTTCCCCGTCAAGGATCCTACATTCCAACTACCTACCCGAAATCTATGTTCCTCGGCTAGCTTCCTTACGGTTTGCTCCCGTCGAGTAAGATGCAAAGACCCTTGCTCGCTTATCACTATATCCGGGCGATGATGTAGCGCGCCACTAAGGTGGTGGCAATTCGGCCCTTGCTCATTTAACACCATATCCGAGTTCCGATATGGCGTGCCACTAAGGCGGTGGCGAACCGGCCCTTGCCCACTTAACACCATACCCGGGTTCCGATATGGCACGTCGCTAAGAGGGTTACGCCCCAACGAATTTCTATTGGGTTTCATTTCCATGAGAATGGCTAAGTTAGTTGTTGACTCGCCAAGCCTATCACAACCCTCCTCCTTTACCCGGCTTAGGACCGACTATGTCATTACAACATAGGCGGAGTTTAACGCATGAACAAAGATCATTAGCCAAAACTGGGGGACTTTAAAAGAAAATGTTTGAAATAGAGCGGTATAGACTACTCCCTCCCCTCCGTTTCAAATTATCTAGCTTGCTAGTTTAGTTGATGTTGTCATCATCCTATCTGTACTGGCTGAGTAAAGGATAACTTCCTTCTATCTTGTATGCTATCTGAACTTCGTTTATGGACGATCCCTTTGAATATGTTTGCGTCCATAAAGTCATCAATCCAGTTAATTTCGTTCTTACTGCCACGCTAAAGTACCATGGATGCAACTCTACAAGTGGTTGCAGAGTTGCCTCATACATCCTCCGCGAGTAACGTGGATGGTGTCTACTGATCCTCACTACAACTGATGCAGCTAAATGCGGTAGTCAAATTGCCCGTGCTTCAATACTACCTCTACTGACAAAGAAGAGAGAGGATAGTTACGCCAATCTTGCGTGCTGCTCCCAGCAAACGACGCCCAATCTTTTTTTCAGCGTGTTGCCTTACATAGTTACATTAGGTGTGTTTTTTCTAGAAGCACTGGTTAGTTGTTAGAGCTGATGTAGTAGGAGCTTACAAGTTGCTGAAGCAAAGAAC
The DNA here is from genome assembly GCA_030760725.1 of Neostapfia colusana. NCBI lineage: Eukaryota > Viridiplantae > Streptophyta > Magnoliopsida > Poales > Poaceae > Neostapfia > Neostapfia colusana. The sequence continues at coordinate 106,600,366 of JASWHV010000008.1, forward strand.
ATCCTATCCGAGGAGGTCAGCGTAGGGCCACGGGATTGGCTTGGCATTCCACTGATGCTGCTGGGCGGGCCCCGTGAGATCTGCGGACCATCGATTGCCTCGCCGGTACGGCGCGAAGGAGGCTGCTGCTGCTTCTTCTTCTCCTCCGCGAGTGCCGGGAGAAAGCGAGGAGGCAACCGCTACATTGATTTCCTTCCTCCCGCTATAGTCTCCTTCCCGGAACGAATAATGGTTTATTATTCCGTTGTTTTTCTTTCTGAAGAAACCGCTGCAGATTTTTCCTACTGGCTTTGGCGCAATGGCGATGTTCTAACCATTGATCTTGCTTAATTTTGGCGAGACCCTGTTCGAAAATAAAATTTTCGTATCTAGTTATGCATCTAGCGCTTGTGCATCCTTACACTGATGTTGTTCACATGTTCAAATCAGCAATCTCAAAGCATCCAGACGCTTTAAAATTTAGAAAATGATTCGCAGATGCACTGTGTATACCAAATACAAACAATTCGGTTTTTTTACTGTTCTTGGCTCAGCAGTAGCCATCACCGACGGAAACAGGTCCTAGTGAAGTGGTGGTGGTTAACTGAAACGTGCGCGGCTGGTGATGTTTCCGAGTTGAATATATTATAAGGAGGTGAAGAGCGTGTAGCTCAATCGTCTGCTGCTGACAATGGGAAAGCGTCGGATATCTGTACTGCTCGTCTCGCTGCTGCCTGTTCATTCGCTGCGGGGGATATGGGCGGATGGCGACGCCGCACCGAGATTTTAAAGGGTTAAGAACCACGGGTGCGCAGCGTGATCGAGCGGTAGGAATAGTAGCAGTGTAGAGCAGAGGAGTTCCCTCTCTCTCTCTCTCTCTCTCGCCTTCTTCTACCTCCGGCTCTCTCTCCCTCTCTGTCGCATGAGGGGGAGCTAGGTGGCGGTAATACCAAGGTCGAGCGAGAAGGAAGAAGCGGTCGGTCGTCGGGCATGGGCTGGCTCCGGTCCCTCTTCTCGCCGCTCAAGAAGATGTGGGTCCGCATGCATTCCGCGCAGACGAAGAGTACGTGCTGGTTCTCCTCCTCTTCCTCCCGTTCGTTTCGTTGCTGTTCTTTCCATCGACGCTCCGTGCCAGATCGCTGCTGCTGCCTCTACCTGGTTGTTACTTGCCTGTTCGCGTGAATCGTGTGCTGATGTCTGTCTATGCCTTCCGATCGGGTGATCAAACAGGACCGGGGATCTACATCCTGTACGAGGACGTCAAGTCGTGCCCGTGCGAGGACGTGCAGATACTCTGGTCCATCCTCGTCGAGTCCCACCCGCCGCCGCCGCCGTCGCTGCGCCTCAAGCGCTGACCGGCCACGCCGCCGTGTCCCGTGACTCCCGTCCGCCCGCCCGTCCGTCGAGCGCGGATCGACCGGCCCGGCGAAACTGTCGGTGTACATAAAGATGATGATGGTGAGTGGGTAGTTCAGTTCAACTTCTTCAACAAAGACAGGACGGTTGCGTCCAACAAAAAAAAAACAGAGAGGGATTGCTTCTTCCCTTCGAGCCATGGAGATGGTGCGCGTAGGCAGGCGATGAGCTCCTCCTCCACGTCCTCTCGCAGGCAGGTGACGCTCGCCGACACTACTGCGAAGCAACGAGTTTTTTTTTGCTTCTTCTTGTTTTTCCCTTCTCCTTTGCTTTTCCATTTGGAAAAGGAACGGCACGTGTAGGAGCCGTCGCCGTTGGTTGTGATCAGGTCAATGGCCACGCGTGTCGGGGTGCCTTGTAAATACAAAAGGCGAGACGGAAAAGGAGAAGCTATGTGTATACTACCACTGGTCGTGATGATGAGGAAAGAAAAGGAAAAAAAAGCGTGTACTTACAAGTTTGAGCTAGTAGCAGTTGTAGCGTCGCGTGGGTCGCATGGTGGTTGGTTGACCGCAGCCGCACACGTGTGGGTGGGCGCGCTCGAGCTGCCCTGGGAGCGCGGGCGGGCGCGCGGCCGGCTGGGGTAACGCGTCGCCGACGCGACGGAGGGAGTTCCGGTGGCGGGTGGCTTTCGCCGGCGCCGTCGCGCCGTTCGTTCGTCAACGTCGAGGTGGTTGGTTGGCGGGACGAGAGCCTGCGGGCCGCGGGGTGGGGTTGGGTTGGTCTTGTTGCCGCCGTCGCGGGCGGGCTCAAGTGAAACAGCGCGGGCCAGGCGCTCTGTTTCGAAGTCAGGGGAGTACGACGGATCGGATTCTTACTACCGCAAACTTTCTGAGTTGGAACTACTCAAACTTAAATATTTCTCAGTCTAAAATTCATATTTGAATATTTTTCTTTGAATTGGAACCATTGTTTTTGAAATGAAAAGAGAAATGAGAGGGAAGAAGATTCCCTTGTTGTCCAAAATTGAGTTTTGGCTAGTACACACGTGCAAACTATTGAGCTGGTACACGTACATAAAATAAGCCGCCAAGAAGAACAGGTAGATGCGAAATCGTATCTTTGTCTTTGGAATTTTCTAAGAAGAGTTGAATGCATGATTGGTCGTATCGATGCAGAAGAGCTAGTTTAGCCGTCATAATTTATAATATCATAAATACAACGGCCAAATTCTTAAACAAATATATCGACCATTGATTCTTTTTACACATACAGTAGATTAAGATGGCACGGTATGCTTTACCGTTGGTTGGTATAGTAGCAGCAGCTGCCGTTCCGTTTGACTGTAACCATGATTCACCGTCCATCTTTGATCTTTCCTCACGCAACCCGTTTTCTCCTCCACCTCACTCCACACCTCCACGCACGCCTCCCGCGCTCCTAGCTCCGGCACCGACACTCCCCTCCTCCGCCGCCGCCATGGACCGCGAACCTTCCGTCTCCGACGAGGACGACGACCTTGAGACCCTCGTCCCCCAGAGCTACACTAAACCCCACTCCCCCACCTCCCGCTCCCGCTCGCCGGCCTCCTCCTTCTCCATCTCCGCCCTCCACCCCGCGGCCCCCTCCTGCGCTGCCTCCCTCGGCCGCGCCCTCTGGTCCCGCCGCTACCTCCTACTCTTCTTCGCCCTCCCGCTCCTCTTCCTCATCCTCTTCCTCTCCCTCGGCGGCGCCTCCTCCCTCCGCCTGCCCGCCTCCATCCGCCTCCCCTCCGCCGACCCCGCCGCCTCCCGCATGCGCGAGGCCGAGCTCCACGCGCTCTCCCTCCTCCGCTCCCAGCGCTCTGGCCTACTCAGCCTCTTCAACCGCACCGCGTCTCCCGCCGCCGCCAACGACTCCGCCCCCACGCCTATCTCGCTCTCCGACCTCCAGTCCGCGCTGCAGAGCCAGATCAAGATCAACCGCGAGATCCAGGTGGCGCTTCTCTCTGCGCACCTCTCTGAGACCGGCAGTGCTATGGAGGACGGGCTGGATCTCGATCTCCCTATTGCCGAGTGCAGGAGGATGGAATTGCCGCCAAACCGGCGGACGATTGAGTGGAACCCCAAGAAAGACCGGTTCCTGTTCGCCATCTGCCTGTCCGGGCAAATGTCGAACCACCTTATTTGCTTGGAGAAGCACATGTTCATTGCAGCACTACTGGGCCGGATCCTGGTGGTGCCCAACCACAAGGTGGATTACCAGTATGACAGGGTGCTTGATATCAACCACATTAACGATTGCATTGGAAGGAAGGTTGTGATGTCGTATGAGGAGTTCACAGAGAAGAGGAAGAAAGTGAGCATTGATCAGTTCATCTGTTACGCGGCGTCACCCCCATGTTTCCTTGATGAGGAACATATCAAGAAGTTGAAAGGGTTGGGGATTTCGCTGGGCAAGATCGAGGCTGTGTGGCCTGAGGACGTGAAGCTGAAGGAACCAAAGAAGAGATATGTGGGGGATATTACGCCAAAGTTCTCGACAGATGCTGAGGTCCTTGCCATTGGTGACATGTTCTATGCTGATGTCGAGGATGAGTGGGTGAATCAACCTGGTGGCCCATTGGCTCACAAATGCAAGACTTTGATCCAGCCAAGCAGGCTCATAATGCTCACTGCTCAGCGATTTGTCCAGACTTTCTTGGGGGGAAACTATATTGCTTTGCATTTTCGGCGTCATGGATTCCTCAAGTTCTGGTACCATATCCTTCTTGTTCATTCAGTTACATCCATCTTTTAATCTACTAATCACTTTCTGTTTGTGAAATAATGAACAAACATTTTGGAATGGATGTGTTAAGTTTTATAAGGTTGTGTTTGGTAGGCTCTAGTAGTAGTTGACTTTATCCTTTTTTTCACATGTTTGGAATTATAGAGTACCCAATACCAATACAACATCCTCTTTTACTTATTCCATGATTGGCCTTGCTTTGGACAGTGCAATTCTTGCCCCCTTGACTCATATATGAAATCAGACACTTGTTCTGACAAAGATTGGTTATACTTTTTGGTAGACTTTCACTTGGACCAAGAAAGAAATTTTATATGAAGTCAATGCCTGACACCTGCAGGGTTGATCAAATTGATTAGGATATTCTGTGCTTGCTTGATGTATCCATTTAATGAAGTGACTGCTTTATAATAAATTAGCCATATCCCGTAGTTATTCTCTGTGATGCTAAGTCAATATATCTGCTCTAGCATGATAGCATCCACTGTTGCATTGAGATACTGTCCTTGTCAGTCTTGTCAGTCGATTTGGTTTTATTGGGTTATTCTACATGATGTTTCAGTCATTAACCAGTTGCAAGGCAATTTTCTTACACCAGATGCATTATTACTGTAATAGTTTGCCTTTAGAGTTATGTGGAACCACCATGATATCTGAACTAGTCACATCATTTGTTTCTTTGCAAAATTTAAATGGTTGTGCTGTGATTGAACATTATGTCAACAAACTTATTTTGCCATCTTGCTGCATAAGGCTGTACTTTACAATTACAACATAGTGTGTTATATTCAACAGTACTAGCAATATTTAAAACCTTCACTGACATAATGGAAGCATAGTACTAGTTACTGCTTGTAACGGGGCATAGATAAAGTTCACAAGCATCTCTGTTTGGGTTTAATATGCTGGGCTTAATTAAAAAGCGAAACTTCACATTATCACTGCTTATTTTTGAAGTTGTTTCTGGCTTTCTGCATGTTGAAATATAAGTGAATTGCCCACCATTCCTCATTAGCTTAAGCTTTTGGGCTCAAGTGGTCGGCGCATAGTAGCTTAACATGGTATCAGAGCCAGAGGTCTCGAGTTCGAATCCTGTCGGGGGGCAATTTATTAAATAAATTGTAGCCGACTCCTATTTCACGTTTTGGGGTCAAGAGAGCCTGCACGTGAGAGGGAGTGTTGAAATATAAGTGAATTGCCCACCTTCCCTATCAGCTTAAGCTTTTGGGGTTAAGTGCTCGGTGCATAGTAGCTTAACACTGCACTTTGGCTTACATTCTTGAGCAGCATATGACTTTTGTCATAGTTATTTGTATGAACTAACATATCGATGTAAAAAAATAAAGAGCTGCCTGTAAAAAAAAGGGCAGCCCGGTGCATGTAGCTCCCGCTTGCGCAGTGTCTGGAAAAGGGTATTTTGTATCTGAATTTTAACTGCCCTTGCTTGGTCAAGCCCATCTTGCACTTATTGCTGAATAAAGCCATCTTATTTGGCTCATAGTTTTATCATCTCTTTGCCAAAACATGCAAAGGCTGAGAGATCTAGTTTTCATTTTTTAGCAAAACTAAGTAAACTCTTAGTCCTAATTATGTTGTACTATTTGATTAGGTCGAATTCTGCTATTTGAGTAAGCGGTTACTATTCCAATCATTTAGCACATACTCTTGGGAATTTGTACAGTATAGGTGCTAATTTAAGACCTTGTGGTCTGTGTGATTGTCTTGCAGTAATGTCAAGAAAGAGAGCTGCTTCTTTCCCATTCCTCAGGCGGCAGAATGCATTCTGCGAATCGTTGAGAAGGCTAATGCCCCAGTTATATACTTATCAACTGATGCTGCTGAGAGTGAAACAAGTCTTCTTCAATCCTTGGTAGTATTCAACGACAGGCAAATCCCTTTTGTGAAAAGGCCAGGGCACCACAGTTCTGAGAAATGGGATGCCTTGTTATACAGAAACCACATAGGCGGAGACAATCAGGTATATGCAAGTCTGCAAAACTCCTTCCAGTTCTGATTCAAGGTCGGCAATTTTTCTAAACAGCAGCCTGCTCCTAACGCCTTTTTAGGTCGAGGCGATGCTGGATAAGACAATCTGCGCGTTGTCAAATGTGTTCATTGGGTCATCAGGCTCCACATTCACAGAGGACATCTTCCGGCTACGGAGAGGCTGGGGATCATCCTCACACTGTGACGAGTACCTCTGCCAGGGCGAGCTGCCCAACTTTATAGCAGAAGTAGACTGAGACAAAGACCTCCTATGAAGACTAATAGTTGCTTTTCTTTCTCCTGCCCGGTTGATATGTTGTGTAAATTTACGTGTACATCTAGTGTGAAACAGCTGTCACTGAGTTGGTGCCCTCCGTTTTCTTGTTGGGCGTCATTCTTGTTACACGGCTAGGTAATACAAAACGCCTTGAGGTTCTCTTGCTGTTTGTGTGCAACACAGTGTTTATAACCACTGAAAGTTCAAAACCAACGGCGTTTCGTGCTATTTTGGATCTTGATTTGCAGACTTTGGCTGCAGCCTCTGCTATCATGAAAACTCTAAATTAAAATGATGTGACTAGGTTGAGAATACATCAGGTTCATATAAAGTATTTGGGTGCACATGAACCTATGGACTATTTGTTAGCCAACTAATTTCAGTCCTTAGCTCATCCAAACACTAGGACTAATATGTGGACTAATTGTTAGTCCACCAACCAGCTAACTATTAGTCTAGTAGTCAATTAAGGGGAGCTAGTTCAGACTGAAAAGGGGCCATTCTAAGAGAAAAGTCCAAACTACCTATGGATTTCTATGGAGTAGTCCAGGATCCAAAGAAATCCTCAACTAGTTTTCAGATATGATATTTCTAGAACGTTGTGGTACAGAACCAATCAGTCCTACGTACGTATGTAGCCTGCAAGGAACGATTGTGTTGAGAATGAAATTTGGAGACACAAAGAAGTTGAGTAAGAATGATTGTATTCATTTCTCATTCATTTCATTTCCTTTTATACATGTGATGGTGGTCATTAGAGAATGGACGCGACTGTTGGTGAAGAGGCGTGTCGATAACTGCCGGCGTGGCAGTTGCCTTCTTCATTCTATTGTCAAGTGAGCATATGACTCATAACACTTCCCCTTGAGCACTTGAATATCGTGTTGAATGAATATAATCTTAAAAAAACAGTGGAAAAAATCTGAAGATATATATAACTGAATGCTTGTGTAAAAACTCTTAAAACTTTTGTTAAGACAGGAGAAAAGCACGGCATGAAATGTCATAATCGTTTTCTATGAAAAACCCCGGTGGAGAAAATTAGAAAACAGACAATTTACTTACATTGTCATTGCCTCATTAAAACTTATTGTGAGAAAACTTTAAAGTAAAACTCACATAAGAAAAAAGTACAATTTGATGTTTAATTGTCAGGTAGCTTTATGACAAAGCTCCTCCTAAACCTTGTAGATCACTAAGTCGACGCATACATATACCAACGACACATTTAGAAAAGTGGAGTATGGTAGAGACTTAGTGAATAAATCAGCTAAATTATCACATGACTTGGTTTGTAGGAGATTAATTTCTCCATTAAATTGAAGTTGATGTGAGTACAATAGTTTAGGTGTTATGTGCTTAGTAACATTAGATTTCACATAACTTGATTGCATCTGAGCAATGTAAGCGGCATTATCTTCATAGATAATGGTTGGTGACTCAATTGGCTCAATGCCGCATGAGATTTGAATATGGTTAACCACTTTACATAGCCATGCACATTCACGTGCAACTTCATATAATGCTATGATTTTGGAGTGATTTGAAGACGTAGAAATTAGAGTCTGTTTACAAGACTTCCATGATATTGTTGTCTGTCCGTGTAAGAACACGAAGCATGTCTGAGATTTACCATTGTGGGGATCACTCAAATATCTAGCATCGGCATAGCCAATGAGTTTGAGATCTTGATTTTTCGGAAAGAAAAGACCTAGATCTTTTGTACCTTGAAGATAGCATAAGACATCTTTGACTCCTTTCCAATGACGTATTGTTGGAGTGACACTATATCTTCCTAGTAGATTGTCTGAAAAGCAATATCGGGTCTTGTCTTATTAGCAAGTACATAAGTGCTCCTATGACACTAAGATATGGGTATTCTGAACCCAACACCTCTTCTTCTTCTTGGCGTGGCCAAAATGGATTTGTATCATTTTTTAAGCCTCTAACCACCATAGGAGTTTTAGATGGATAGACTTTATCCATGTTGAATTTCTCAGTACTTTTTGGACATAAGTCGATTGATGTACGAAAATGCCGTATGAAGGATCTCTAGTTGTAAAACTAGGCAAAATTTAGTTTTACCTAAATCTTTCATCTCAAATTCTATCTTAAGATGATTCCGTACCTCATTAATGTCAAGCTCATCTTGATATCAAGAGCAGATGTAGAGTAGTTGTGACCATCAAGAGCAAGTTCTTCGAACTCGCGAGCCATTGAGTCCTACGTAGACAACCAGAGATTTTATTAATAAAATTGTCATGATGGTGTTATAATAAGTGCCATAATCAAAATAAAAGCACATAAAATTATTCGTTTTTGTCCAGCCAAATTTTTAAAAATTACTATAACAAAAAGAATAAATCTGAGTATAATTCATACTCCATAAGGCCAACTTAAAAAAATAACCAAACAAAATAAGTTATACTATTTTCTGCATTTATAGTTGATTCTTGGTCGTATTAAGCCAAATTTTTAGGAAATGGCTTAATCAATATGAATAAATTTTTTTTATTTTATGTGTAATTATATTGTCTAATCATAAGCCAAATAAAAATTAGCTTAAATGATGGCACAAGTGAATATTTGAAATATAGTAAACAATTTTTATGATTTTTAAGTCAAAAGAATTTTGGACATTGTGTTGTAGATTCAATTTTTAAATTAATTCAGCCAGAATTTTCAAAATTTTAGCCAAATATAATAAATTCAATATAACATTGCAAGAAAATATATTCTAATGCAATATAACATATGTCATAATCAAAACGTAAATTTGATCATAACTATATTTACATAATATTTTACTAGATTACAAATTTAAATACAAATTTGAACTCTATTTAAATTGCAAACTAATAAACAGGAGATAAAAAATAAAAAGAAGCTAAATAGAAATAGGCAGCCCAACCAGCACGACCCAGCAAATGAGGCTCGGCTAGCGCGGCCTGGCTACCACTGCCTTGCCAGCGCGGCCCGGTCGGCGCGGCCTGACGACCTCGCTTGTGCAGCCGAGCGGCCTAGTGGGCGCAACCTAGCGGCCTGGCACGACCCGGCAGCATGGCGCGACCCGACCTAGCTGGCGCGGCCCGAGGAATAAAAGGGGCCGGTTTGGGTTAACCCTAACCCTACTCGACCTTTCTCCTCCGCCGCACTTTGCCTCCACCGCTTTGCCGGCCTCGCTGCTCCTGTGGCGCCGCCCTTCCGCCGCATCTAGTTCGGCTTTGCTCCTCCGACCTCCTCCGCCACACTGCTTCGGCGTCAGCCCGACTGGCACGGTTTCAACCACTATGGCTCAACCGACGTGCCATGGCCAACGCGTTCGGCCACCACGGCCCTACGCGTGGCCTGGCCAGCGCGGCTTCGGTCGCTTGTCCGCTTCTCTGCATCGTCGATGCTTCTCCACCCTTTGTCGCTTCAATCGCTTCTCGGCGTTCCTCCGTCATCCCATCTTGGCGGCGCCGCTCCCCCTCCATCCCACTGCTCACCGGCTTGAACCGGCGGTCAAATCACAGGATCCGGATGCTCGGCTTCTATCGGCGAGGTGGGAGAATCGGCAGAGGATGCGCTTACCGCACGAGCTTGTCAGTACCAGCGGTGAAGCCGAAGGTTTGGAAGGGGTTGCCGGCGGTGGTTTGTGGGCAGTTACTGTTGGAGTAGCCGAGACCGGTGGAGTGGATGGAGTCCTCGATGCCAATGGTCCTTGTGGTTGACCATTTGGGCTTATGCAAATATTTGCATTTCGGCGTATGGCCGACAGTGAGATTTAGTTGGTAACCACCGTGATCCGGCGGGGTACCATCTTCTTCTTGTCCTCCTACTCCCTCCCCGTGATGATCCGATAACGAAGGATCTGGGACCGGTGCAACCCGGTTTGGGATATCTCCACCAGGACGACGCACGGTCCAACTTGATGACCCCTCGGATGGGCATCAGGGATCCGAGGATGGTTCGGGGGAAGGGGATGGTGGCCGCTCCAATACTCGGCGGTATGGTACGGTTAACGTTGATGCAGGGGCACTGACGACATTGCGACGGAGGCGCCGACCTCTGTGGCGACAGCGGCGAGGAACCACTTCTTCAAATAAAATTGTAAGAACAACTCCATGGGTATGTATTTTACCCGTTTTCTCTCTTAATTCGCTCGTAGAGCAGTGCTGATGACGTATTGAGAATGAAATTTAAAGAGACACAAGTTTTGTAAAAATGATTATATTTATTTCTCATTCATTTTCTTTCCTTTTATAATGTAATGGTGGCCACTAGAAAATGAACGCGACTGTTGGTGAAGAGGCATGTCGATAACTGCCGACGTGACAGTTGTATATTCTATTGTGAAGTGAACATATGACTCATAAAAGATTGGACGGGTTCTTGTTTGGGCGCTTCGCGCACGCGCGCACGTATGGCGGTAGGTGGTCGCCGTGGATGGGCGCCGCAGGTAGCCTTCCTTTTTTTTCCCTCCGCCCTGTGGTCTTCCTCTGGGCTGGTTCCGTGGTGAAAGCATCAGATCCGGAACGAGTGGGCCGGCGGGTCGATCGGTCACAGCACGGCAGCGAGCAGCGGCAAGCAGTCGGTCCGGTCGCCCCCGCACGGCACCCGCGTGCGTGCGAGCGAGCGAGCGAGGCGTGGCAGGGCACCCGCGTGGAGGGTTCCCGCACCGACGGCGACGCCCCGCCTTCATTTGTTTTATTATCTGTTCTCGGAGCGATGAAGAAGACGCGCGATTATGTTTTTATAGGGACAGACCGACAAGAGACAGCGCGGCTATGGTGCCGTCGCCGCCGTACACGGCCGGGGGAGGAGGTTCCGTACGGGCGGCGTCCTCCCCCACCGCAACCCACCCGGCCGCGCTCCCGGGCCCGCGGGGGATGGACGCCACCAAACACCGCGCCTGTGGGTTCCTGCCGGGTGGCGAGACATCGATTCATCGCTCTTGATAGTTTCTTCCTCCGTGGAAGTGGAAGCCGTTACCTCTCCAGTGACTGAGATAGGATACGTTGCGGCGTTTACTCTGGAACGCGCCAGAACGCAGTTTTGTTTTTCTTCTTCCTGCAACAGTGCTCTTGAAAAGTATTGATCGAACCCGTACCATTACTTTGTGGTGCTCACGGTTTTACTCTTACACGATGGAGTGAGCTCAAAGCGACCGACCGACCGACGATATCTCGGTGGCAACCACGAGAACAACTGGGTTTTAATTTAATTTAACTGTGCCATAATTTGAAAAACACCCTGCTAAACTACCGCCATATCTACTAGTACCAGAATACTAAGCTCCCTACCAGCAAAACATGATCCTTACAGCATCCTATAAGGCTAGCAGTAAAACCTCCATAAAAATGCAGTAAAACCACATGGTTTTCCATGGCATCACGCGCGCATCGATCTAATCCGGATTGTTTAGCGGCATCGTGTCCCTCATCCCCAGGCAGCGGGACGTTTGTGCATTTTGCCGAAGCTAACTTGAAGCGGGTAAAACCGTAAGAGGCTCCTCATCCTCGTCACCATCTCCCATCCCCCCTCTGAACCTCTCTTTGCAGACAGGGTGTTCCCAGATTCCTCTAAATTGGTCTCTCTCTCTCTCTCTCTCTCTCTCTCTCTCTCTCTCTCTCTCTCGCCTCCATCCGTTTCCTCTTCCCTTTCTCCCCTCCTCAGCTGTCCACTGCCTCGAGCAGCTCGAACCGTCGCACGGAGGCGGGCTCTCCCCGGCAGTAGACGAACAGCGGCAGCGGGGGAAGAGGCGGTTCAGGAGGGGCTACCAAGAATGATGGGAGCCACGACCGCCGCCGCCGCTGACGGCCCGGAGTACGCGGAGGTCGACCCCACCGGCCGGTACGGACGGGTACGGTACCGCCGCAGCCACCGCCACCGCAGCTCATCCGACTACTACTACCGTTTCCTTGACCCGTTTGCTTGCTGATCCGTTTGCCTGCCCCCCTGCTCCGTTTTCGCAGTTCAAGGACGTTCTCGGCAAGGGCGCGTCCAAGACCGTGTAAGATCCGGCGCTCTTTCTCGCCGAAGCCGCGTTGCTTCCGTTTCGCTCTGCCCCTGACCCGAGGTGCGCGCCCGGTGGACGCAGGTACAGGGCGTTCGACGAGCTCCAGGGGGTGGAGGTGGCGTGGAACCAGGTGAAGCTGCACGACTTCCTGCGGAGCCCCGATGACCTGGAGCGGCTCTACTGCGAGATCCACCTCCTCAAGACGCTCAAGCACCGCAACATCATGAAGTTCTACACCTCGTGGGTCGACGTCTCCCGCCACAACATCAACTTCATCACCGAGATGTTCACCTCCGGCACCCTCCGCCAGTAAGTGAACAACCTCCCATCTCACTTCCTTCCATAAAAAAGCCTTGCATTCCCTTTTCTACCCGATTGTTAAAAATGTTCTCTTTTTTGTCATGTCCGGTTGTGAAGGTCTCTTGTTTTCGATGTGTGCTTGATTAGTTCCTCGATTGATTGCTCGTTTGTGGTTGCGTGTGTGTGGTGGGGATTAGGTACAGGCAGAGGCACAGGCGGGTGAACATATGGGCCGTGAAGTACTGGTGCCGGCAAATCCTCAGCGGCTTACTGTACCTGCACAGCCATGATCCGCCCATCATTCACCGGGACCTCAAGTGTGACAACATCTTTGTGAACGGCAACCAGGGGGAGGTCAAGATCGGTGACCTCGGCCTGGCCGCCATTCTCCGCAAGTCCCACGCAGTCCACTGCGTTGGTAAATATCTCGATTAGCTCACTATAGTCCAGAGTCTCTATGATGATGTTGTCTGATCCGTATTGGCAATAGTTTTATGGAGATTTGATGGATTGGAGGTGTCGGATTGTTTGGATAGGCACGCCTGAGTTCATGGCGCCTGAGGTGTATGAAGAGTACAACGAGCTGGTGGACATATACTCTTTTGGGATGTGCGTTCTCGAGATGGTCACCTTTGAGTACCCGTACAGCGAGTGCACACACCCAGTGCAGATCTACAAGAAAGTTATCTCTGTAAGATCCCTAATCCTTTAAGCGGTTGCAGCTTCTGTTATTTGGGTGTGTCTGTGCTTCGTATGATCGGTTTGTTGATTTCAGCTAGTGGTTTGGTTGGTAGGGTACTAAGCCGGAAGCTTTGTACAAGGTGAAAGATCTAATAGTGAGGCAATTTGTCGAGAAGTGCCTGGCAACAGCCTCCGAGAGACTCTCAGCAAGGGAGCTGCTCGAGGACCCATTCCTACAGGTTGATGAGATGACTTTTGCCTTGGAAGATGGAGATTATAATGTGATGACTAATTATCTACGGCAGCCTTCATATCCAGGGCATGCCTATAGTAATAGCATCAATGAAGGTATGTCTACAGAGGATAAATGGGACTGTGGGGACGATGATATGAGAGTGCAAGATGGCATTGACCTATTCAATGGGCATGAAGATGAGCCGCTTGACAATATGGATATCATGATCAAAGGGAGAAAGAGTGAGGATGGATGCATCTTCCTCAGACTACGAATTGCTGATAATGATGGTATGCGTGATGTCTAACGCAATAAATCCGGTGTTTGAGTTCAGTATATGGAAATATTGTTATTGGCATGATGTAACAGTTGTTTCCTCATATTGCAGGACACATAAGGAATATCTATTTCCCCTTTGACGTCGAGGCAGATACTGCACTAAGTGTCGCAACTGAGATGGTTGCTGAGCTGGATATAACCGACCATGAAGTTACTCGGATAGCTGACATGATTGATGGTGAGGTCAGCGCCTTGGTGCCGGATTGGAGGCCTGGTCCAGGCGTTGAGGAAGCTGTGAACACTTCATACTGCCATAATTGTGGACCCAACATGTCATCCTGCGGTTCACTTTATGCCTATATGTCATCAGCCGCGCAAGGCTGCCAATGTGCAGAACTGCATGGGCGGTTTGAGGAGAGCATGTTTCAAGCCAATGGAGAGCAGTGTGATCTGCAGGATTCTGCGCGCAGTTCTGACAATGGAGGCGGCCAAGCGAAGCATTATGCCGAAGGAAAGGAGTCTGTTCACATGAATGGCTTTGTAGGGATTAGCAGAACAGACCCTCCTAATCAGCTTCGCTTTAGTTCGTTCCAAGAACAGCCCTGTTCATTTAATCAATACGAGAATGACATTAACCATCAAGCGAATGGGTTTGACATGAAGCATGAGATGAAGATTGCGAAGTACAAAGCACGGAAAATGGTGCAGTTGAAGAGAGCTATCCACCCTTCTCTTGACTTTGACAGTGCAAATGGGGCAAGTAGGATGAGGCCTCTGAATAAATTACAATCTTTTCATATCGGAAAGAACCACAATTTCCGCGTACCAACCTGTCAGCGAATCCCAGATACCGGAAGCACCAATCAGCATTTTAACGTGAAAAATGAAATGTGGTTGAGCAGTCACCCCGATACGGGAGCCCAGAGGGCCCGACATTGTGAGGTTGACGCCAAAAGCAGTACGGATTGTATGTTTGCAGCCAGGAGATGTTACACCGGAGCTCAGTTGCAGCCAAATCTCCCAAGAACGAGATCTGTACCTCCAAACGCTGTTGATGCCTGAGGGCCTGAATTCTAAAGCTGAAACAAAAGGGGGCCTGAATTGTTTCCTTGAGATGTAAATTTTAGAGTGTACATTGCTTTTTGGTTCTTTTTGTATGCCAATATTAAATATAGTTGGTAGGCAAGTGACTGGAATGTTACTGGGGTTTGTATGTGGATTAGGCCTGAGCTGTATGTAACCTTTTGTTTTATGAACCCAGAGGGCAGAGGTTTATTTTTAGGTTGTGCAAGTGCAATCCGCTTCATATCTCACTGGGGCATCCTGGCTAATGCAAATGGAGGCTGTTTGATCTGGGTCATCCAAACAATACAGCTACTAGAAGGGTGATCCTGAAGAGATGACCTTACTTGTTTACGCAGCTTGACTAACCGGCTCCTCGGTGGAAAGACCAAGCGCTGGAGCATAAGACTATGGAAAGGTTATGCTTGACCTTATCCAGAAATGCAGATGAGGAGCAGGTTGCTTTCTTGAGAACAACCAAGGACCGGGTTGCTAGATAGGGTCAGACAGAAATCTAGGATAGGACGCGAGTCTACTGTTTGTTACCTACACTACACCTGCAGTGTCCCCAACCTAACCGGAGCTTCCTTTCGAGACCTGCATTTCAGAAAAAAAAAACTCCTTTCTCTGAGAAGGAAATGAGGCTTTCATTTCAGAAATAGATATAAGTCGCGAGATATAGAAAGGTCAAAGGTAGGCATCCGAGATGGAGCTCGGCCTACAGACTAGACTTGCATCTCTGCAGAAGTTGGTCAGTGCCAACCGACGCAATGTTAGTTCAGTGCACGTAACTTCATAGCTGAAAGCAACGAGTTCTTGGCTTGCTGAATCTGCGTACTTGCATCAGGCAAGGCAGAGTGTGTGCAGATGAGATGCCTTTCTGGGAAGCTGCCTCTTCATGCTGACACGACTCCGCCGCTAAAATAGCTACGTGGCAGGTTCGGGACTCGTCTCCGCAAAGGGGAGAGGTCCGATCCTGTGGGACACGTGTTGCCCATGGAGCTAGCCTCTGCGGAAGAAGCAAAGGCATTTCCGCAAGACACGTGTCATCCTCGGAGCTAGTCCTCGCGGAAATCAGAGGACCAGTCACGCGGGATACGTGTCGATCTCGGAGCCCACCTCCGAGAGGTCCTGTTCTATTGGACACGCGTCGTCACCGGAGCTTATCTCCGGGAGGTCCATCGCTGCTGGACACGTGTCGACCTCGGGGCATGTCCCTGAAGAAAGAAGAGAGGAAAGACCGGCGCCAACACGTGGCGTGCGCGGAGCTCACCTCCAAAGGAGGGGGAGGTCTCAGTCGATTGACACGCGGCACAACCGAAGCTCGTCTCTGCGGAGAAGGAGATACCAGGCCCCGGAAGGACACGTGGAGCCTCCGGAGCTCATCGCCGCGAAGGTAACGAGTTCTGGAGCGGCTGTTACGCGTAAGAATACTGGTACGTAAAGGAAACCGATCTGAATTCTACAACGTTACCGCACCAAATCAACTAAAGATAAGATGATAGGATCCAACGACGATCTGAATAAGACTCTTATTCGGGATACAATCAAATTAGGACTCTTCTCTTCCCGATTATAAATAGAACCTAAAACCTCTGGCCGAAATCACAAACTTCTTTTCCAACTCCTGAGCCGACGACTTAGAGCCCTAGCCCTAACTCGCCGAGTAAACCATCGCCGAAGCGCAACAAGGAAGATCGCCGGAGGAAAGCACAGCGGTCTGAGGAGGACCTCGAAGGCCGAAAGGAACGTAAGGTAGGCCCCAATACCGCCTTACGATATCGTTGTGTTTTCTTTGCATCTGTTCTTTGATTCCTTACGAACAGAAGCCTTCTCGAGGATAGATCACTTGATGATCAGGTTGATCTAAAGATAAGATCATCGCCACGTCCACCTTTGATCCGAACACCTCTGTCCATGCAAGTCATGCAAAAACACGAACAGGCCAATCTAATAAAATTAATCATAGGATAGCATGCATGTGCATCATCGCATCTAGTTTAAGGTTTGTGCATGATATTGATTGTTGTGAATCTTGTACGCACGTGATCCTACCTAGCAGAACAAGCTCGGGGAGCTGTCTACGACGAACTGCAGCAACAAGGTTTTGGGATTCAAGAACAACCGGAACCGTAAAGAACAAGGCAAGTGCTCCTTGACCATATTGATCCTATGTTTTGGGTAAAACTGTTTTGTTTTGCGAAAAGGTGTGTGTGCTGAGTCAAACATGATGGGAAGCCCTTTTATAGGAGTTTACTAGTTTTGGTTGAACCACCCTTGTCGTCTGGGAAGTTTATGAGTCGGGTATGATTTTTGCTTTATGCTTCGCTGAGTCCATGGGATTGGGAAGCCAGATAGATGTGTCTAGCTAACTGCACTCGTAATGATAATGAGAAACTGATGTTAATAATGAACGTGGATCGGAGGGAGATCTAGAAAAGACTGGGTTTGTGAATGAGGTAGCATGAGATGGTGGTTTACTTGCCATAGATCTAAGGCCCGGTTCATGCATGCACATGCCAGGATAACAGTGCCACCACAAGGCCAAGTATGGGTGCGGCTTAGTTGAGTAATTAGGTAAGTTGCTAGAGTGTTATGGATTGTGGAAGGCGCGGGGAATGGGAGTCGAGTGAGGACTGCCCTGGGAACTGCATGGCACAAGAGGGGGCCCGTGGGTGGGAGAATTAGAGATTCTAGCCTGCCGGTGAAACCTTAGTGAGTCCATACATCTAGTAACCCCTTTGTAAAGGCTATTTTGTGATCTCTTGGCCATACACCGACGGTCGTGTACTGGTATAATGGAGGTTCTGCAGTCGCCGACGGGTGACGAAATCACAAACTTGTGGGTAAAGAGGTGCAAACTCTGCAGAGTCTAAAACTATCATGATAGCCGAGCTTACGGTCACGAGCACCTGGCTAAACTGCCATGATTAGTTGGGATGGTTATTGGGAAGGTTATTGGTTAAGGTTATTGGTTTGGTTATGGTTTGATTGTTGGGACTATTGAGTCGGGTGATAAGATGGTTGCATGGCTGTTGAGTCATGGCAACGAGTTTGGTCTCGGTGTAAGACGAAGTTGTTTTAAGATGGTAGCGAATACGGGGAGGTATTCGTGAGATGGTAGCGAATACGAGGAGGTATTCGTGAGTAAGAATGAACATGGAAAGCGATGGAGGTATGTTGGTAATTTAATACATGTTGGAATTACATTCATCTAAAGTTAAGTTGTTGTTTTATCATGGTTTTATAAATCTGCTTTTCTGCAAATAAGCCTTTTTATACCTACCTTGTTTATGAGCTGCATATCATGTGTTTTCCCGCACTTGCTGAGTACATCATTGTACTCAAACTTGCATTACTATTTCATCATCAGCAACAGGAGAAGCCTACTATGAAGACCAAGTTGAGCATTATGGCGTGTGATCTGTTCTCAACCTTGCTTGTGGAGGGAGTAGAGATGGAGCCACTTCTGCTTAGATTTGCTTCCGCATTAGCTAAATTGCTTCCGCTTTAGAATAAAGACTTCCGCTGTGAGCATGAGTCCAAGACTCATGAGGTATTATAATAAACTCTGTTATTCGTGGTAATATATAATCTGAATTCAGTTTGTGGAACGTATGTGTATGTGTGATGAACATCCTAGACACACATATGCATTAGTTCTCGGTTCCGTGGTTTTCTCACAGAATTGAGGGCGTCACACCCCAATGTGGAGCGAGCACTCATTTCTGCATAGTAGAGCTAACGCTATTCAGTGGTTGTAGTTGACATTTGATTCGGGCTTCTGGCTATCATGTTTGTATGTTGAATTGTTGATGTTTGCCTGGTTAGTTCCCGGGGTCAAGTTTTTCTGTTATTGATATGTTGAGACGATTGTACGGCTTGATTTTGACATTTCCTTTGCTATAGGAAGAACTCTTGGGTCTTGACTTGCATATGATATATTGTATCTCCTCTCACTAACAGTCTACTAGGAACTTTGGGCAAATTGTGTTCTTTGTTAATTTGGCCAGTAATGATGCCAGATCTGGAAGCAAGCACGGGTCGGAATTAACTTTTGTTTTGTCATTATATTCCAAAGATTTGATAATCTGATACCCAATCCCTTTAGTCCAACAAGGGTATCTGGTTCTTCACATGTCTTAACCAGACAAATTGTCATTAGTTGTTTGTGCATATTATTAGTGGTTGAATATAAATGATAATGACCAATTAGAAAGGCTAACCACCACTGCTTTACAATGATTGGTTAAGTAAAGCAACTGTGCTTTATCATGTGGACGTTCTGTTGCTTGGTGCTAAGTGGCGCTGGGAATCGTTGTCGCATGTACGCCGCTAGTCCCAATAATGGTATATGATCTTTGATCCAGTTGGATGCTTGATTTGAATGGATTGCAGATATCGTCTGCACTTGCTGTTTAGACTTTCTTTTTGTGTGTGATTCTCTTGTGTGCAAGGGTATTCAACAGGAATAGTAGTACTCTCTCTGTTTCGAATTAATTGATGTTGGTTAGTTTAATTTCTTAAAGTTCGTATGGTAGGTAGAAATGAAAGGGGTTCTAGGTTACCTGAAGAACATGTTTGTGTTTGAGTGCTCACCTGCTCAGCCTATCATCCATGGTGAATTTCTGGATGATTGAATCAAGTTGGAAATTGGCCTAAACAATTTGCGTATATCATATTCTGCATGTTCAGGCATGTCAGAGGGAGAGGACAAAGATGCTGCCCAATATAATTTGAGACCACTAGCTTACCATCACTGTCTGGTTGTTTTAGTCGGTTTGGTAGTCCAGTTAAATCGTTAGACTGTATGCTTGCCACTCATGTTTGCACATGTTGGCAACCAGATAAGCAGTTTCTGTTTACTGGTCAGCTCAAGTCCATGGATCGGGCGAGATGCCATCACTTGCTTCAGATGTGGTCTCGTGGTGTAGGAAAAAAACGAACAGAGACCCCCGTACTCGCATGTTCTGGTCAAAGCAAGGCGAGAATTCTCTGATGCCAGCAAGTGCACGATGATAAACAAGCACGGTTCCGGTACACTTGCCACGATATTGAACTGGACGCCACGCCAAGCCTCGCCGTTTGTTTAAGGATCGCGCGCGAATAAACAAGAGATCTCCAGACATGTTGCCATGGCGCCGTCTGATCGCACAGTTCATCGCCGAGTATTCTATGCCTGGATCTAACTGCTCGCGAGCCTTCAAATCTGCATAAATGTTTGTTCAGATTCAGACGGTTGGGTATCCACTGTGCCCCAGCAGCATTGGAGTCTCGGCTCAAGTCCCCTCTCCGCTGCTCAGTACCTGCCATGGCGAGCCTCATGCTGTCATGCACCAGGCATCCCTGCCGCCCCCGGCGGCGGCGTGCGACGACGAGTTCACGCCGCAGGGCTTCACCTGCTTCGGTCGCCCGCTGTCGAGGTCGTCGTCGTCGAGCCGGATGGAGTACAGGGCGCTCCAGGGCGAGGAGAGGCGCGCCGCGCAGGAGGCGCGGTCCGCGCGGGCTAGGCTGCGGTGGAAGGCGGTGGCGCACGAGCTCGTGGCGAAGGGCGGCACCGCCCGACGGAGGAAGCAGCAGCTGGCGGCGTTCAGCTACGACTCGAGGAGCTACGCGCTCAACTTCGACCAGGGCGTCGCCGGCCAGCCGAACGCCGAGGCAGGCGCACGGCACGCCTGCGCGCCGTGACGAGCCGACGGCGGCCGCCCGCACCGTGTGAGATCAAGGACAAAAGTCCGGCTCTTGTAATGCTTTTTACTGAAGGCATGTTCGCATTCGGTGGCTTCATGCGGTGTAATATGGTGCTGCTTGCGTAACATGCTTCGACGGATGCCAATGCAGGCAATCTTCCTTGTAAAGAAAAAAAAATAAATCCAGGCAATCTGGGTGCTGTTTAGCAGGTCATGAGGTTTCTACAAAATACCCGTGTTCCAAGGAGCCTCATTAGTCTGTGGACTTCACTTTGAACCGTGTGCAATGTAAGAACTTAGAATCACCTTGGGCTTGGGCTCATTTTGCGGAGAGCTGGTGAATTTCAGGCGGTAACCGTCAACCAACCCCCGCCGCGTCCCCACCCCAGCGACGGAAGCGGCAGTACCACGCCTCGCGCGCCCGGATCCGTGGCCGCGTGCCCCCGCGGCCTCTTGCGTTCGCCCATGCTGCTCCATCACCACCACCACACCGCACCGCACCCGCGCGATCCGGGTGCCGCTGCGTGCCGTGGGGACCGCTCTGGCCGCTGGCCGCGTCTCGCGGCCGCGCCGGGACCGAAGGAGCCCGGCAAATCTAGGGTCGCATCCTCTCCTCCGCCTCCTCGCGTCGCAAGCCCCAGTGGCAGCGAGGAGGGTAACAGCCACAGGCGACGGAGGCCGCCCGCTCCGCCTCCCCCTCGCCGCCGACTGCCGAGGCACGTACCCGCGTCACCCTCTACGTTTCCGTTTCGTCTGGGTTGTTTCGTTCCAATGTGTGTGTGGGGGGGGGGGGGGGTGCCGGCCGTCGATCGATGAACGGACGTGGGGGGTGCGTGGGATTGGGGATGACAAATGAAGCTACAGTTTAGTCGGGCGGCTCCTGATCATTTCTCGTCGTCGCGAAATGCGTTTGTCGCCGGCTCCGGACCATACCTGGAGCTCGACTGTTTTGCGACACTCTGCCGGTAGCGGCTAGTGACTGGCGACAAGGTCCACTACTGCGCCTCAGTCCTCAGGTCTCACCCAACTCCAATATCAATCACGTTGGTACGATGTAGGAGGCCGTGATGGAGCAAGTTGATGGTGCCTGGAGGGCTCGCAGTGCCCCACATGCCTACCAAACACATCTCCAAGCGTGGTATCACCTCTTATCTGTATCCCGTTGTGGTGTTCTGGTCTTGCCTTCCTTTGACCAAGGTTTACAATCTTTTAACCGAGCTGATCTGCAACGCAGGTCATCTTGTACTCCTGGTCCCTGATCTTGAGTGCTTCATTTCTTATATGTTTATCTCTAGCTTTGGGGTTGTTTATGAGCAATATGGATGTGTCTTCCAATTCACCTTTTTAGTAGGTTTAACTCTTGTTTTGAGCTATATTGAGGTTGACTTACAACCTGGGCATAATAATTTGCTTGATTCCATGGTGTAAAAATAAAGACTTGCAGCTAGCTTCTTTTATTCACATTGTTCTGTGACACTAGATTTGTTATTGCTGACATGCATAATAAATAGTAGCCACCATTTAAGAATATAATTGACTTATTTCATGACCAAGGATCATTTGCTTGAAAAGATTTTTTTGTTGTTTTACTTTTATAGAGCCTTGCCTTGCTCTTACCTGAATGTTTGTACTTGTAAACAGTAGTGAAGGACAACGTCTTGGAAATGTCTTCTACCGTGCCAAAGTCATCAAATATCTTCTGGCATGATTGCGCAGTTGGCAAGTCTGATCGTCAAAAGCTACTGAAGCAGAAAGGTTGTGTTGTTTGGATTACAGGCCTTAGTGGTTCAGGTAAATAGAGCCTAATTAGTCTTAAAATGTTTCTGTTGTATGCTTCTTGGATTATCAGTACAATTGCCAAGTTCTTCAAATATTTTGTTACATTTGCGATGTTTATCTGCTCAGACTGAGCTTCATTACATTTTTCCCCACAATGTTTCATAGAACAACGTTAGGTCAAATGGTATGGATAATGTACGAACCGTATTATACTATACGAAATTCTTTCTGCCTTTGCATGTTAGTTATAGAATGGTTTCTGCTGTTACGTTTTTGTTAATAAGTAACATCATGAAGTGTTTTTCACTTTATGAGAGCAATGTAAAAGTTCTGTGAATAGATTTGTTGTTGAATATCATTGTGTTCACTGTTCTTCTGTTCTCGTCAATGACAGTATCTTCAAAATTTAGCATTGCATTAAATCTGATAATAATTTCTATGTTTGTTTTTCAAGGACACATATCAAGTGATATTCTGATACACATTTTGTATTTTCAATTTATTCTTTGTTTGTTGATCTAATTTTATATTTTTGTGTCACATTGTCAAGGTAAAAGTACCTTAGCATGTACATTGGGTCGGGAGCTTCACACAAGAGGGAAGCTTGCATATGTTCTTGATGGTGATAACTTAAGACATGGTCTGAACAAGGATCTTGGCTTTAAAGCTGAAGATCGTGTAGAGAATATAAGGAGAGTTGGTATGTGTCTACTTTGACCCACAACTTTTTGTTGCAAATCTAACAAAGTATCATGAATAGAAAAGAAAATGATAGAAGACAGAATCATGCCTGTGCTGTTGATTCATATTTTTGTATGCCTGACATTAAATTTCAACCATTGAGCAGGTGAGGTTGCCAAGTTATTTGCAGATTCAGGTCTTGTATGTGTTGCAAGTTTGATCTCTCCATACAGGAGAGACCGTGAATCTTGCCGTGCATTGTTGTCAGATAATAGCTTTATTGAAGTAATAAATTCTTATTATCTAAACTTTTTTTGATGAATTTAGTTATATCATAGTATTCAGTATTCACCACAGATACCCATGAACTTTTGCAGGTTTTCTTGAACATGTCCTTGGAATTGTGCGAAGCAAGGGATCCAAAGGGTCTTTACAAGCTTGCTCGTGCAGGAAAAATAAAGGGTCAGATTTTCACATAATGCTTGATGCTGAAATATAAATGATTTAGAGTGCTTAGTGCTTCAACCAGTATGCTGTACAACAAACTATTACTTTCTATAATATGTAACAATAGTTTTTTTATCTCGCCTGTAAGGTTGGAGTTACATCCTGGGTTGAATTTTGTACCATCATATTGCATTAGATATGTTCTGGGAAAGGAACACCTGAAAAGTCAGATGTATTCATTTCTAAATATCAAAATTGTCGTTCCCATGAAAAGCTTTGACAACGCACATGAAATTTATATGATAATAATTTTGACTGTCTGTATAATTCTTTGATTTGATATTTAGCTTCCCTGTGTAATAGTGTTACACCTAGAAAGATTGTAAACATTCTTTGGTTGTAGGTTAGGCTCTGCATTATACACTTATATTGTACATTAGCCGCCTGTTGGTAAGCATCCTTACGCCTAATACTAAGACAGAAAAGTGTTGAATTGGTCTATTTTGAGTGTAGACCCTGTAATGTGGAGTGTCCAGATAGGTGCATGCATGCTGCCACAGTTGTCAAACATTATCTTATTGGTTGATACATGGCAATGCAAACCTAAAGGGGGCAATGTTGAAGTTGTTGGCTCTCATTCTTGTGCATGTCTATCTTATGGGAAAAAGGCATTTCTGCTGAAACGTTTTCGTTGCAGGCAAACATATTCTCATTTTACCAGCTCTAATTGATCATCTTAGCGAGATCTTTTCAATCTTTTATATCAATATATATATATGTCACTTGTGCTTTAAGCTCGAGTCATGTGTTGTCGCAGGTTTTACTGGAATTGACGACCCTTATGAGCCACCATTAAATTGTGAGGTAAATTATACTTGCCCATGTTCAAAATGGAATAAGAATTGTTAATTATGGTCCATATTTAAATGGTGATAGATATCATCTAACTAATGAGGAAGAGGAGTTTGGTTCATCATTTTCTTTTATTGCAACGCAAATAGATATTTGGATTAATAGAATAATAGCATGCTTGGCACATGGAATTGCGAATGACAAATTAAGGCCAGGTCAACAGCATGGTTGCAGGGAAGGATTGTAATGGGTAGCCATGTTGTTTTCATTGCGCAGCTGATAACACACTAGCTGGATGCATAATATGTGGTCCTTTTGCTATGAACATTACATCTGAACTGACATATAGATAGTTGGGTAAAACTCGTAAATTGATAGTTTCTGTAAATTCTGGTTTTAGTGTTTATAGTGCTACAATGTATCAGTACTAATTCATACTTTATGATGATATCGCTTTACCTTGATACCAAATTACCACTGTTTGTTTAGAAACCACCTAGCATTGGCTTGCCTTTTGTTTAATAAACTACCTTGCTTTGACGCTTGCTTTTCTTGCAGATTGAGATCAAGGAAGTGGATGGCGTATGCCCTTCACCTTCTGACATGGCGGGACAAGTGGTTACTTATCTTGAGGGGAAAGGCTTTCTGCACGAGTAGGAAACCATGTAGCAACAAAAAAAAAGGGCGTACCCAGGGGGAATTTCTATTCCTTTTGGACTGCGCAGAACTAGTCAAGTGCAAGCAGTTTTTTTTCTTTTTCCGTACTTAAGTAGATCGGTAGCCAGCACTCGATGTTCTTTCTTGTTTACTCCCTCTTCTGGAAGTTTTATGCAAGGCTCCAATTAAGATTAGAATTAGACTAGAACGGTCCTGAACTGTATGACTTGCAGTTTACTCATAATGCAATTCTAATAGCCACCTGCATGGGGTGCTATTGATGTGGCAACTATTGTCAGTGAAGGTACAACTAATGTCTCAGGTGTCCGGTTACCAGTTCTACTGTCTTATAATATGCATAGCGTTGTCGGACGCCATGCTAACTATCATTATCTGTTGCGTGGTGTGGCACACTGGCACGTCTCTTCATATGAGTAGTTGTTTATTCGGTCGACCTCGTCGTGATTCATCTCTCGCCTCGCTCAAATTATTGTTTGCGTGCAGCTTCGCCAAGGTTGCCAATAATAAAGGTGATAATCATGTCATAAAAATACGCGCCCGCCGTAGAATGGTAAAACGATCGACGGTATACTCGTGACGTACAATTGACCGAGGGGATAGGACGACAGCGCATTGCAAACGTGCCGGCTGCTCGATCTCGTACGTGGTTCGGAAACGCGTACCTGTGCCGCACCAGTCAAATCCGCGCGCGGCCGCGGCACACGACGAAACGTGCACGCGCGGCGGCGGACGCGACGACCGGCGGTCCGTCGCGCCTGCACGGGCGGCGCCCACGTGTCCCCCTTCAGCACGGCACCCTCACGTAAACCGCTGCCCCACCCCCCCGAGCACGCGGGCGCGGGTGCGCTCCCTTCAGTTCCGCCCGCACTCCACGCAACTAGAAACGAAACGCACCAAGACGCCGCACGCCACGAGCCCACGACATAGCCCTACGCCAACGGAACCCAGAGCAAGGCAAAGCAAAGGCTTTCCACCGGCGCGAGCCGAGGAGACCGAGGCGGAATGGTGTTCAGCGCGGCGTTCCTGGCGGCGGCGGCGCGCGCCCCGGCGGAGCTCTGCCAGCGCCCGCCGCGGCCGGGGCGGCGGCGGCTGCGCGCCGACCAGGTGCTGCGCGCGCTGTTCCTGCCGCCCGCGCGGGTGCTCCGGCGCCTGGCCGACTTCCTCTACGCCTTCTTCTGCCTGCCGCTGCCGGAGTACTACTACGTGCCGGTGTCCGGCCGTGGCGGCGCGTGGGCGGCACGGGCGCCCCGCGCGGCGGCGCTGTACGGGTACCGGAGGTCGCTCTCCACGGCCTCCTCCTCCTCGTCATCGTCATCGTCCGCATCCTCGTCGGACTATTACTATTATTATTATTCTTCATAAGATTATAACACAAATCTGTACAGGATGCAGTGATCTCGTGTTTGATTACTGTTTATGTTCGCGTGCGGTCTATTTTTTTAGAAGAATCGTTCAGGTGTGCGTGTGCCTTTTGTTCGTTCAATTCTTTGGAACTGTATATATTCATTGTTTGGAAAACACAAAATTATATACACATGTCGCATCGCATGAAGATTCAAACGGTTCCTTCTGCTGAGCTCGGGTAAGCTGTTTCTGTTTGAGGTCATGCATGATTTGCAGGAATATCCCGACGGGGTATTTTTGATGAATGCGGAATTAAATGGCCGAATTCTTTCTCGCCGGATCTATACACCCGGCCCGATGGTTACTAAACGGCTGAATTATTTATCGGCCTGCACACCAACGGCCTATTAGCCCGTTTAAGCCCACGCGCTAACCCCGCCGTGTCGGGCCCGCAGCCACGGCGCGGCAGGCGAACTCCCGCGAAAAGCGAGACCCGGACGCACCGTAGCTTCATCACCACCGTCCGTTCCGACCCGCCGGAGAAATCGAACGGCCACCGCGAACGGGCCCGCTCCAAGACGAATAGAGAGACCCGACCCGAAACCGACACGTCAACCTCCTCCGTCACGAAGCAACGACCCACGCTTCTTCCCCCTTTACCCGTGCAACGAACGCGACAAATCGAATCGGACCTTCGCAGAAAAAGGAACTAGAATTCCTCGTCTGCGACATCGTCGTCCTCGAGACTAGCCCCCGATCGATCCGCCGCCAGCGATGCAGCACGGTAGCGGCGACTACGCGGCCTCCGCCCCAGCGGGCGGGCACTACTACCCGCCTCAGTACGCGCCGCCTGGCCCGAATCCCTACCCCGCCACCACCGACGCGGGGGCGGGGGGCTACTCCTCCGCGCCTCCCTACTCCGCCGGCGGATACGTCGATCAGGCGCCGTCCGCCCCGGCCTACTCGCAGCCGTCCTCCGCCCCGGCGGCCTACTCGCAGCCACCCTCAGTCCCGGCGGCCTACTCGCAGCCGCCCTCCGCCCCGGCGGCCTACTCGCAGCCGCCGCCCCAGTACGGCGAGACGTACCCGCCCTACCACAACCCCGCGCCCTACCCGCCGGAGCCGTACTACTCCTACCCGCCGCCCACCCAGCCGGCGGCTCCGCCCGCGCCGGAGCCCAACCCGCCGCCGCTGCCCTACGACGCCCCGTACTACGGGGGCGGGTACCAGCCGCCGGCCGCGCGGTACGACAACGACGATTACCTGGACGAGGGCGCGTACGCCTACAGCGGCGGCGCGGAGCCGTACGGGGCGCGCGGCACGGCACCGGCGCGGTCGGGATCCGCGCTATTCGACGACTACGGGCGGTCGATCAGCCTCCCGTCGGGAGCGGGGAAACAGCAATCGTGGGGCGGTGGCGGAGGTGGCGGTGGGGGCGGAAGCTTTAGGAAGATCACGAGGGCCGTTCCGAAAGCTGAGACGCGTGAGGATGCGAGTGGTGGTGCACAGAAGTTTCGGGTTAAGCTGCTGCCAGAGGGCGCTGGGAGCCCAACTGATGTTCTTTGTCAGGTAACATCGATAAGATTGTCAGAAAACCACATTCATTAGATTGACGAAGTTATACAGTCTATTGATGGTATGTATTCAGCAGATGCCTTTTTGATAATGGGATGTATTTGATGGTGCTGTTGCAGGTCGGCCTGGATGGAATTCGCATGCTTGATCCTGGCACAAGCAGGACACTCAGGATTTATCCCCTCGATTCACTGACGAGATGGGAGGTAAGTTGGCCAGCCTTTTATTATAGTTATGTGTGTATTTTTTGCAGAACAGATATGATGTAAGATTAATATTTGCTTGCTGTGCATATGTAGGTTTTGGATGCAAATATATTTGCATTTTGGGCGAAGACTTCAGTCGATATTGATGCAAAGAGAATTAGGCTGAAGTCAAGCAGTTATACTTCCAGTACCCTGCTTGATACTGTCACAGCAGCAACAGTGCAGGTATTGTAACAATACCTCTTTTCTGTCTCTGCTAATGTTTAAACTCGTGTTTTCTATTGAAAACAAACAAAATTCTTTGTAATGCCTCATCTTTGTTACTTCTTTGCCTATTGGTTTCATTTATTGCTTCATTTTTGAACTATATCTGTGATAGCAGCCAGTTGAGTTGATATTGTCTGTCAGCACGCTGCACTTTTAATATTGCTACCTCATGTGGTCCTGTTTATTTGTTTCAGCTTAATGCACATATAACAAATAAAGAGTTGGCATATTAGGCCTTTTCATGGTTTGCCCCTATTGGTCATATATAATCATCTCCTGATAATGTTTTAAGTAATCGATACGGGAAGTTGGAGGAAAATTTTGCTTAGAAAAATCTAATGCAGCGAATATTTGCAGCTAGAAGGAACAAGAGTAAAAAGATGATTGTGCCATGAATATCTCAATTCTTTTCCAACAGTGCTACTGCAGATCAGAGGCACAAAAAAATAACTAGTAAAATAACTTGTTATTGAAGGGGAGCCCTGGCGCAGCGTTAAAGCTGTTGCCTTGTGACCATGAGGTCATGGGTTCAAGTCCTGGAAACAGCCTCCTGCAGAAATGCAGAGAAAGGTTGCGTACAAAAGACCCAAGTGGGTCGGACCCTGCGCAAGCGGGAGCTACGTGCACCGGGCTGCCCTTTCAAAATGATTTCTTATTCCTCACAGTTACATCATCCTTACTAAATTATTCTTGCTGAATCATTGCCGTGTTTGAATTGCACCCTTCACAAGTTGGATGACATAGATGTTGGATGATATTGTTATTTGATTCTATTGGTCTTCATTTTTGAAACATGTTTAATTTTGTTACAACTCTTATTACAAATATAGGCTGATGAAAACTCTATACTATGTACATCAGTACATGGTGTTGCATTTGGTTCAGTGGATCATGCTTGCAGTGCAGTCAGCAATTTTCTTTTTCTGGGTAAACTGAACAGCACTTTCTAACTTGGCTTCCATATAATTAGTATAAGGAGATCGGTGAAGATTCAAGGGGCAAAGGAATGGTTGATGCTAGCAAACCTTTGGTACAATCAAATGAGAAGAAGAAAGGTTTCGATTGGATGTTTGCTAAACCCGTTGATGAAGTGAAGGACCACTGGGTAAGTTGGGCTCCAATATCAAATGATTACTTGACCTTACATTCAGAATTGACAAGGCCATTCTAACTTTGTTATCTACATCGGCCCATATTGTTTGGCATGTGATTCTGGTATATTTTTCTTTTTGGAAATACCTGTTTTGCCATATTTCATTGAGGGGAAATACAGTAGGAGAAACCCTACTCTGGTGATGTATTAATATATGGCAAATGGCAAAATATGCAAGGACGGCCAGAGTGCCAGCCTAGAACTATATAAGGAGTAAAGTGAGGGAGGGGTAGCTGTACAAAATGCTCCATACCTGCTTTGCCATGTTGCATGCATATAGGTGGGTTTGTGGTTCGTCCTTTACATGACAGTGTATTTTTCGAATCCTTTGTTCTATGCTGCATCAAATCATGTTCAACACTTATTATGTATCATATACTTATTTTTTCTTTATCTTTTTCTAGGTTCCAGATGAGGTTGCTAAGAAGTGCCACTCATGTGGTGTTGACTTTAGTGCATTTAACCGCAGGGTAATATATTTGAACATTATTGTACTTATTATATTCTATGTTCTATCTGTGGTGAAATTTGGTGCATTGAGATGTGTTCCTTTTTTGCAGCACCATTGTAGGAACTGTGGTGAAATATTCTGTGACAAATGCAGTCAAGGAAGAATCACTTTGACAGCTGATGATAATGCTCCACTTGTCCGAGTTTGTGATAGATGCATGGTACATTCTGCGACTCAGTTGTTGCTTAATCATTTCCTTCATATTATGTTGGCTGTACTTACTTCAGTGTTAGTTTTTTCTGTTAGTTCTTTTGTTGCCCCTCCGAATATTTATTGAAAAAGGCCTAGCATTGTTTAAGGTTGTCTAGAAATAACTCTTCCCTAGACCCCACAATGTGTGGTAACTTTCAGCACAAGGTTCTTTGCACTGACTTATGTTGTTTGCTTGTTGCTTTATCATGTACATTTTTTATGTATAAAAGATAGTAGCTCTATTATGGGCAGTATTTCATGTTTGTTCTGCACAGATCGTGGTCATGAGTTTTCACTTTATAGGGATATTTTGCCTTCGCTTTTAGAATTGTTATCCCTGTGTGCTCATAATAGTTCTTATATCTTACAGGCAGAGGTCACTCAAAGGCTTAGCGTTGTAAAGGAAGCAGCCAACAGATCTGCCACCATGCAAAGTCATGAAGATCTTGCAAGAAAGCTTAAGGTGATGTACTTAGATAACAGGCACTTTCTCTTAACGTACATTATTTAAGTGGCTTAGTCACTTGATTTACGGCTGAAATGTTGCAACATTCCTTTCATCATTGATATTCTAAATCGTGCTGGCAAATAATTTGTCAAATTGTGCGTGGCCATTCTAAAAGAAAGGGAAGGGCAGCCCGGTGCATGTAGCTCCCGCTTGTGCAGGGTCCGGGGAAGGGTCCGACCCACTTGGGTCTTTTGTATGCAGCCTTTCCCTACATTTTTGTAAGAGGCTGTTTCCAGGACTTGAACCGATGACCATTCTCAAAAACAAAATTAGGTAGCCCATATTTCTGTGAGTGGCCATTCTCAAAAACAGAATTAGGTAGCCCATATTTTATCGCATGTTGATAGTGACCAAACAGGCTGATGACTATCAACATTGCTGCTGTAACTTGGCTCATTGTTCAGAAAGCCAAGATAGTATTCATGAACTGTACTAAATGAAGTTGCAAATTAGAAAAGGAATCATTTTACTTAAGTTTCCATTAGGAAAACGTGCATTGTTAGGGTTGAGTTGGCACAAGGCCAATGAGAAAAAAGTAGAAATTGATAGAGGTCTTTAGGCGCCAAGGGGGTGAATTTAGGGCGCCAAACATGGCATCAAGTAGCAGTAGCTGTACCTAGTAGTAGGAAGTAGAAAGTAGTTGAGTTGAATGTTTTAAAGTGGCAACATGGTCAGCATTAGAATAGGGCAATTTGTACAAACTTTTGACTATACGAAAAGGAGGAAGCCTCCACTGCAAGGCAGCTCAAGCTGCTGAACATTTCTGGTCTGTTGTGGGAAGTCTTGAGCTCTCCTCTTTGTCCTTCATCTTCTATCTCAGCCAAGTGTGTGTTGGTGTGTTGCTGCTGCTGTTGTTGGATGAGCAGCAGAGTGAGGGGGTGTGGTGGAGGCGGTGTTATTGCTGGTCAGACCAACAGAATTACGGATCTGAAATGTATTGTATTATGTCTGGTTTCACTATATCAGTGATTTTAACAAAGTTGTGCTGTGATCAGGAGGAGATGGAGAGGAATCGCAAGTCATCAGGTACTTGTTCTTTCCGTTGCATACAAGTTTTATGTACATTTATGTCCGTGCACTGATCTAAAAATTTTGCTTCTAAAGGTTCAGAATCTGGAGGTAGCTTTGGTACGAGAATGAGAGAAGTTGCATGTCCTACCTGCACCGTCCATCTTCAGGTATGTCAAAAGGCTGTGGCCGTTGCATACAACAAATGCACAGATGCTCCTAATAAATGTCGACTGGGACCCTGACCTGTTTTTAACTATTGGCCTTTCTACAATTTGGCTATGGAATTGCAGGTTGAGGTTCCAACATCTGGTTCAGAAACAGTGGAGTGTGGAGTGTGCCAGCATGCTTTCCTTGTCAGCGCCAATTGATACACTGGGAGACACTGTGTTATAGAGATTGTTCTGTTTTTCAGGTGTTTTATGAAAGAAATGTTTTCAGCCTGTACATCTTGCCTTTATTGTGTTAAACACTATAGGAGCATTTTTTTCCCGCGGGTACATACATAGTGAGTCCTGAACTTGAAAGTATTGCTGCTGAAAAATGCTGGGTCTATGTGGAGGGTACAGATAGAATGGTGGAGATGCCTCACACCTGTTTGCATGCTTTTTTTTTGAGAGGAAAACGGGAATGTCTTCTGAAGCAGTATACCTGCCAAGCTTTACCTTAACATATTTATTGCCTGCGGTTGTCGATTTAGCTTTCTAGTAGAAGCGTGGAAGCATTGTTCCGGTTGGATCATCCAATACATCAGCCGTTGGCGCACTGTTCATGCCTGGTTGAAGATACACATGTTTGAGCGTTCGGATGTCACCGTCATGCCCATTTTATCGATACCAACTTAGCATTTTATCTTCTGGTTTACAAACAAACCAGACAGAAACAGAGAACGAGGACATAAACTCGGCCACGTTGGTGCATGCACGTCGCACCATCGAGAGAGCTCATCTTTTTTCAGCAGATGCATCGTTTCTCCCTGAACCCGTCATTTCTGACAAACAGGGGCTCAAAAAGGGCCATGAAATGGTCATGCAGAACCTCAAAGCAACCGCATTATATGTTAGGGTCGGAGAACACCCTAGCGTTCCATCCAGGCAAGGTTGCAGGGAATGGCGGCAGATCCATGTGACGGCCATTCATCCATCCTAGCGTTCCTGCAGTGGAGAGAAGCGGCTCGAAACAAAAAAAAAGAAAGGAATTGCCACGCTGCTCCCTCCCTCTCCGGCATCTGCGTACCAAGGACTGTCGTATGTCATGCGTACATGATTGGCCTCGCACTCTCGCGCCGGCCCCCTCGACAGCAGCGTCCTCTTCCTCCCCGTCCGATTTAAGCAGCGCCATCATCCTGTTCCTGAAAGGCGCCTCATCAACACGGCATGCAGAAACCGGGCGTCCAGAAAGTCTGTGCAGGATGCGACTCCGGCAACATGTAAGCTGCTGCAAGTGCAACGGGTCGACAACGAAATGACACCTGCGTGACAAATCCTGTAATAAAAAGGAGGGACTAGCAGCTACGGAAACAGAAGAGATGGCCTGTGCACGCGGCGACGTGGTCTGATGAGTACTGTACTGTACGTGGGCAGAAGCTGCAGGTCCGAACCTGAACCGACCGGCACGACACGGCGCCGGGGCGTCGTCAGTGCAGGCCGGGGGGTGACGCGTGCGTCGCGCGGGAGCAGAGAGCTGCAGGCAGGTGCTCGAGTTCCTTTCTGCGGGGGAGAATGAGCGCGGCGCGGCGCGGCCGGAGTGACCATCATCCATTGCGAACTCGACGAAGAGGCTTTCTTTTTCTTCTTCCTCGGCCTCTGCCTGCACTGCACGCCAGGTCTCTGCTCCTGCTCGGATCGGACTGATCGATTGGACGGCCGTTCTGTCTGTTTGACTGGCGCTTTGGCGACGTTCAAGGCAGGCGCTTTTGAGGGCGAGGTGTTTAGTGTTCCGTTCATGGACAATCAAGCTGAACAGAACAGCGCTTGTGCACTTCGACCGTGCTGTTGCCTGACATCGACCACTCGCCCACCTATTCTCAAGAACCTTGGTGTAGCATTTTAGGGCTAGCTACCACCTCTAGCTCTTGACCAAGATAATGCCCTCAGCATAGATAACACGACTGGCGCATCAGGGTTTCGGAGCTCATATCTCGATCGGCATACAACCGAGACGATAAAACTGCGCGCCTTTCCAACCCCATAAATAAAGCCTGGTATTTAGAAGTTTGTTCCATATGCGTGTCACGAACAGTCCGTGCTGTTCACCTGGCCATTTGGCCTTATCCCTGCAGTCCGTTTACGGGGATGCAGCCCTTTGTTTGATCCGGCCAACTGCCCTCCCTCTCCTGTTCATCTGTATGGCCGCATCGACAGCCCAGTTGCTAGCCGGGTCTCGCCGCTACCGCCCCGCGTTCTCCTTCAGTTCGCTCACACGCTCCCACCATCAGTCTCGGCACGCCGCGAGACACAGCGGACGCATGCCCGGACGACGAGAGGACGGACTGCGCGGATAATGGCGGGACGAGTAACAGGTTGGCACGACGGGGACACGCGACGATTGCCGGGGCCAACCGGTGGTCGAGGCCGATCATGTCCACCGCGCGGTGGTTGACCCCTGGATCCTTGCACACGGCTGTTACGAACCTGACGGCCTCCCGTCGTCTGGTCCGATCCGATCTGGAGCCTGGTGTCCGTTCTCGTGAGTTTCCTGAACTGGACGGGGCTCTGATCGAACTCGTGGACACGATCGAGGGCACTGGTTCAGGCTACGGCCTGAATTAGTGATGATAGGTGATGTAGAGCATGTCGCGCGAAGCACGAGACGGGACATGCATCTAGATCTAGCTGAGAGAGACACGCTCGCGGATCCAGAGACGAGGAGTGGGAAGCAGGCGGACTGGCGGAGGCGGCCTCTCTGTCGACCGTCGCTGATGAGCTGTGTTGAAAACTGGAACCGAACGCGTCCGAAAGCGTCTTCGCGTGCCCGGCTCTCTCTCTCTGATCGGGCTGCTCTGAAGGCTCCGGCCCCGTTCGTTCTGTTGCAGACTTCGCCGCGGACTTCGGGCGGCCGTGTCGGTCCCGCACGTGGCGAACCGGCAGCAGCAGAGCCGCCATGTCGGCACCGGCGCACGCGCCCGGTGAACCTCTACGCGAATGGCCCGCCGGAACGCGGCCCCTGGCTCTTATTACGCAGAAGCAGAACCAGGAGAAAGGCACCCATCCCCCTCTCACAAGACGACGGCTTTACCTGAACCGGACCAACACGGCTTAGCTGTATTCATCATCGGAGATGCATCACGCAGTGGTCTGTCTGTATAGCTGGTGCGACGACAGAAGCCACCGAACCGTCGATGTGTCGCCCCGGCGACGGTCGTGCATGCCACACGCCACGCCCGTGACGCGTGAACCGAGACGTCACAGTAGTAGTAGAATGAAGAAGGATAGTGTTTGAACGAGCCACTAGATGCCATGGTTCTTCAACAACCAAAACTTTTATGTTACGCTGGCTCCTTCGTATATACTACTACGTACACTGTATCAGCCGGTCCCGGACCTAGCAAGCAAGCAATAAGCAGGCTGGCACGGTCACGGGCACGAAGCGAAGCGAAGCCGCTGTACCAGCTGGCCGTCTCGTCCCGTCATCACCGTCTGCCTCGGTACACACTGCGCAGCGGGCGCGGTAAACGAAGCACAGAAACGACACCAACGGCCCGATTTTTAAGTGCGCCCTCCTTCCTCCGTCCCCTCGCCTTCGCGTGCCCTTCCCCCGGCTTCTCGGTTTTACCCGTCGGCCGCAGGAAAAGAGCGCCCTGCTTGTCGCCGGCTGGCCGCTCCGAGGCCGGGACCTTCGGCACCTGTGGGTGCGGCGACCTCGATTGCTGGACGGCCATGGCGGAGGCGCGGGCGTGCGTGGCCGCGCTCCTCGTCGCGGCGGCGCTCTTCTTGGAGTCAGGAGCGGCAGCGGCGGCGGCGGCGGGGAATGCCGCGAGGTCGACGCAGCAGCGGCGGCTGCGGCAGCGCAAGGTGAACAGCCACCTCAGGCGGCTCAACAAGGCGCCGGTCGCCAGCATTGAGGTCAGTACTTGCCTACTCGCCTCGCCTCCTCCTCCCCATCATGGCGCGCGCGCGCGTTCGTTGGTGGGTCGATTTCCGTCCGGTTTTTCGCTGTAACAAAGCATCCAAGTGAGAATCCGTGGGAAAAGACGGCGCATGATTCCGGCGTGGACGTCGAAGAGGAAAGCCGCCCTTTTGAGGAGTCCCTTTGGGTGCCTGCGCGCGACGAGCTGCTTTGCCATGGTCCACCCCGCCGCTTTGGAAGAGTTGAACGGCTGCTCCTCAAGGTCGGACCACCCATCCCATGCCATCGGGCTTGGGTTTTCTTCCGTTGCTGCGGGGGAGGAAAAGTCTCGCTTTTGGAGAAATTTTATGGGTGCCCGTGCTCCCTTTGGTTCATTCATCTTGAAGGAAAAGATGCTCGCTTTCCGTTCTTTGGAGGAGGACAACTGGAGACTCGAGTCTTTCTCTGAACCAATGCGCTCCAGCTTGTTTTTCTCCCACTTCTTGTGCAAAGTTGGACCGTCTAAATGCTGCATTTGCTAGCTTTGACTTGGAACATCCCATTTTTCTTTGCCCGGAGCTTCTGCTCCGAAACTAGTGATTTACTTGTAAAACTGTTGTACTTTTCTTGATAATCAGAAACGTCTGGTTTACATGCAACAACTGAACATTCTGATGATTCAACAGAGTCCGGATGGAGACATCATCGACTGCGTGCACATCTCCAACCAGCCTGCGTTTGATCACCCTTTCCTCATGAACCACACCATCCAGGTTCCTTTCTCTGCAGGCTGCAGCACCATCGCCCTTTTCCGTTTTCAGTGTCATCTGCAGTGCGTCTCCCCGACATGTATCATGGTATCACTCAATGGTGGGTACTCCTCCATCCTCACCTTGCAGATGCGGCCTGCTTACCACCCGGAAGGCCTGTACGACGAGTCCAAGGTCGCATCGCAGCAGAACGCCCAGCGAATCACCCAAATGTGGCACCAGAGTGGCAAGTGCCCGGAGAACACGATACCAATCAGGAGGACCAAGAAAGAGGATGTCATGAGGGCAAGCTCTGTCAGGAGATACGGGAAGAAGAGGCACAGGAGCACTCCGAACCCCATGTCTGTTGACCCAGACATGCTCAATGAAAGTGGCCACCAGGTACTCTGCTCCATTCAAGGATGGTACTTATCTCACTACTAATCTTGTTCGTCGATTGTTATTATCTCTGAAATTGCTCATTTAACCTTTGTTTCTACTTCCATGGAGCAGCATGCCATAGCTTATGTGGAGGGGGATAAGTACTATGGAGCCAAGGCCACCATCAATGTGTGGCAACCGAAGATTGAGCAGGCAAACGAGTTCAGCCTGTCCCAGCTCTGGATCTTGGGGGGTTCCTTTGGGCAGGACCTCAACAGCATTGAAGCCGGATGGCAGGTGAGGCATCAGAGGGTGAAACCAACTTAATAAAAAGTTCTATTAAATGTTGCCTCGCAGGTCGCAGCTTCCATTTTTGTTCTTCCTCCATGCCACAATAATTTCTCCCTGCATGCGTCAATTATTTCATCTGTATTGCAATAATGGTACGGGCACTGCTGAAAAAGGACCATTACATGAGTAGGAGCTAGTCTAGATTCTTTCATTCACACTCAGCTTTTTCTCTCACGAGCTGTGCTGCTGCACTGTCTGTAGGAGCTAAGAATGCTGTCATGGTGCTTAAGCTGTGCCGTCTCTTTCATTGTGGCTTATGTCTTCATGCTCTCTACGAAATTTCAGGTTAGCCCAGACCTATATGGAGACAACAACACTAGGCTCTTCACCTACTGGACTGTAAGATAAAACATATCATACCTTTTTATATTCCTCAGTTGTATTTTAAGCCAATTTTTGTCTTGTTTAGATCGACATCCCTAAAGTTTGCTTATGATACTAATTTTTTTATTGTTGTGGAATATTGTAGAGTGATGCGTATCAAGCAACAGGATGTTACAACCTACTGTGCTCAGGATTCATCCAGATAAACAATCAGATCGCCATGGGCGCTAGCATCTTCCCTATCTCCAACTATGGTAGCTCCCAATATGACATCAACATTTTGGTCTGGAAGGTAAAATACAAAAAGCTCTCACATGCTGATCATACAAAATCAAATTCATACATGGGACCAGCGAATCTGTGCCCACCTGTTTCTTGTTTTTTCTTGAGGCGCTTTCAGGCTCCAGTCAAGGTTACAACTGTGGCTTTGGCCTGTTTGTAGACACATTCATGGAGTCACAGTTGTCCCCATGCAAGGACTGGATTTGTCTGCTAGTGCAAACATTGAAATATGTTAGGCTCGTGAACAAATTTTTACAAGGATATTCAAGTTGAGCTTCTGCCAGGAATTATTACAAATCTGGCTCTTTTGCTAGGCAGTCTCTTGCATGACGACATTACCATGTGCAGTTCTCCTGTTACTGCACCCCTTGCATAACCAAACAAGATCTTGTTCTCTGTACATTCCCGCGGGTTTGCTGAAAACTTAAAAAGTTTGCCTTTTGGAAGTCATTTTCATCGGAGTGGAGTACCTTTCCATAGTGCACATAATGAACACATTTGCTTCGTTTGCGCATGCATGATAGTGGCACTAAAAGGGACCTACAACTATATTCCCTTATCATTGCCTTATCTTCTTAATTCGCTCATAAATTGCCGTCTCGCAGGACCCAAAGGAGGGCAATTGGTGGCTGCAGTTTGGTAACAACAATGTTTTGGGGTACTGGCCATCCTTTCTCTTCTCCTACCTAGCAGACAGCGCCTCCATGATCGAGTGGGGCGGGGAGGTGGTGAACACAGAGCCCGACGGCAGCCACACCTCCACGCAGATGGGTAGCGGCCACTTCCCCGAGGAAGGGTTCGGGAAGGCCAGCTACTTCAGGAACATCCAGGTGGTGGATTCGACGAACAATCTGAAGGCACCAACGGGTGTTGGCTCATTCACAGAGCAGTCCAACTGCTATGACGTGCAGAACGGCAACAATGGCGATTGGGGCACGTACTTCTACTATGGAGGGCCCGGGAAGAACCCTAACTGTCCATAGAAAAATTGAAATGGAGCTGCTTTTTAGAGCCCTAACACCCCTTGACACCTGTACCATCCAGTAAATTAGTTTATATACTAGCTCATTTCTATTTCTTTTGTTCTTCTTGGTTTTGATTTTGTTTTCACCTTTTTTTTTCAATTCTACCCCTACTTTATTAACTTCTAGGTGAGCGAGTGAGTGTGTTGACATGTGAATCTGTTCTCCGCCTCAGAGATGTTTGTCGTCTGGTTCTTGGTAGGAGTGTGCACGGTCAAGTTTCTGAAGAGAAACAGGCCTGTCTGGTATGCGTGATGTTGATGTGCCTTGCATCTGTCAAATAATTTAGTTTTCCCCAAGCATGTCTTCCGATCTGTTTGTCGGAGCTGCTCGTCAAGTTGGATTGAACTGTTTATTAAGGCTATTGGTGTTCGTGAGCTTGTGTTAGTCCTCTGTACTACCGCGTGGTTTTTCTATTCTGAAAAGTGGCTAATCGAGTGCTTAGCTATTGGAAGACGTGCAAAGATGCCAACTTTTCGTGTGCCCGAGCTAGGTGGCCACCGATCGCCTGGAAACGTGCAATGTGACTGATGGTTAGTATATTATAAGCGTGGTGCTTGACAGGTGACAGCTTGGCTTGAACCTTGCGCCTTGGAGGTGCCACTTAGGCTGGTGGAGTTCGCATTACAAGCAACCATGCGAGCACCATGGAATATGTTCAACCAAACGTTGAGCATTACCTTGTTGGTGGCTGCGGATTCGTAGAATTGCATTGCAGTACAGGTACAGCGCGGTGCGCCGGTGCCTAAAATTCGACGTTTCCGTGGTCTTCGGTTGGATTCTGACCCATTGTCAAATGAGATGCTCTAGTGGTGCTTGGGTGGTGGTGGCATCCAGTTCAGTCCCTCTAGCTCCCAGTTGCCTTAAAAGGGTACAATCCTTTCACTTGCGAAACAACCCGTATTCTTTTCTCAAAGTTAGTCAACCATGCTTCTTGTTGGAGCATTCGGGCCGCGTATTGTGTGTTGGAAAGTTAAATGGTGTCCGACTTTTCAATAGACCTGTTATGAGTCATATGTCCACTTGACAATAGAATGAAGAAGTCAATGTCACTCCGGCAGTTATCGACGCGCATCTGCATCAATAGTAGCGTCAATTCCCAAAGGCCACCATCACATGTATAAAAGGAAAGAAAATGAATGAGAAAGTATCACAATCATTTTACACAACTTCTTTGTCTCTCCAAATTTCATCCTCAACACGTCATCAACACTGCCCTACGAGTGAATTAAGAGAGAAAACGGGTAAGATGCATACCCATGTAGTTGTTCTTGCATTTTTCTTTGAAGAAGTAGTTCCTCGCCGTCGTCGACGCCGCGATCGCCGCAGAGGCCGACGCCACCGTCGCAATGTCGCTGGTGCCCCTACATCAACTTCAACCGCACCATACCGCCGAGTATTGGAGCGGCCACCATCCCCTTCCCCCGAACGATCCTCAGATCCTGACGCCCATCCGAGGGGTCGTCAAGTTGGATCGTGCGCTGTCCACAGCGGGGATATCCCAAACCGGGTTGCACCAGTCCTAGATCCTTCGTCATCGGATCGTCAGTGGGAGGAAGTGGGAGGACAAGAAAAAAGATGGTGTCCACCGGATCACGGTGGTTACCAACTCCATCTCACCGTCGGCCATACGCCGAAATGCAAGGATTTGCATCAGCCGAAATGGTCAACCATAAGGACCATTGGCATCGAGGACTCCGTCCACTCCACTGGCCTTGGCTCCTCCAACAGTAACCGACCACGAACCATCGCCGACACCCCTTCTGAACCTTCGGCTTCATCGCCGGTGCTGACAAGCCCGTGCGGTAACTGCATCCTCCGCCGATTCTCCCACTTCAGACTAACATACGTCTGGTCTAATATTTGAAGCCAGGCACGGAGTTCTCGCTGAGATGCAAGTGACCGTTGGTGTCACTTGACACCATATCTTACATTGAACAGATTCGCACAAAAGATTCCAGCATTTCAAATGGAGTTCATTCTTGTAGAAGTTCTCTTTCAAATTTGTAAAAGGGACGACGGCTAAATCATGTTACTGGAACCATCCGACGGTACCAATCGATCCAACTATCACTCACAGGGCCAGCTTTGGTCCTAGGCGGGAGGTGCGACCGCCTAGTGCCCAAGCCGAAGAGGGGGCCATGAGCTGTTATGCACTGCTCTATTTGAGATCAATAAAATGAAGGAAAAATAGATAGCCATGCTTATTAGGTTTGGTATGGTTTAACTGAACCCTAATTAGAACCCAATTCAGGAGAGAGAATAAAACTAATTAACCTTAATCCATACACCCATTAACTTCCCTCTACCGCACATTCTCTTCCTATAGATCGTGCCTCAAACAGAGAGAAAGAGTAGTGTTGCTTCACCGATGTCTTACTCCTAAGGCAAGACAATATATGTTGTCTTTGACCTTGCTAGTCACAGTAAAAAAATAGACTGTGTTTAGTATTTCCATCATTTTTCTCTTTTGTTGACCTCTCATGGCTGCTGTTGTGTAGCAAGAAAATGAGAGACACAATGATCTGCCGCAAACATACGAAGCAGTGTATAGGAAATAATGATGACTATTAGGCCCTATTTGGTACAACTCCAGATTCTATGAGAATCAGAAACATTTCAGTTTCAACGTAGAAATGTTTCTCAACTAAAACAGAATCACTTTACGAACCGTTTGGCTGCTTTTATGATTTCAGTTTCAGTATAGAGAGAAGAGAATTAAAATGACCTATTTATCTTTGGATAGACTATTGTTTTTGTCATTATATAACATATAATAAATTTTTATAATCTGCATTATTATAAGTATCATTACAAAATATATTTCATCGTCAATATGCATGGATAAATCCTTGTTACATTGCAACAGCGGTGAAGAGTTGAGAATAAGGTAGACAATGGTAAATTACTGTAAATAATGACAAAACTGGAGGGGTACAATAATATGAAGTGATTCAGGCTCTGCAACGTCTTTCCAGGTGTTTCAAGTTCGTAGAAAAAAAAAATATGAAACGTTTCTCATGGATTCACTGCTGTAACGTTTCACTTTTTTGCTGTTTGGTACCATTTCAACCGATTC
Source organism: Neostapfia colusana (assembly GCA_030760725.1). Taxonomy (NCBI): domain Eukaryota; kingdom Viridiplantae; phylum Streptophyta; class Magnoliopsida; order Poales; family Poaceae; genus Neostapfia; species Neostapfia colusana. The sequence goes on from JASWHV010000008.1 coordinate 106,642,417, forward strand.
AACGTAGAATCTAAAACGTTTCGTCTTGTCAAACGCACCTTTAATGAGAAAAGATCATCGTTGCTCAGATCTTAGCGTTAGGTTTTGATCTAATATCTAAAACTCATGTTATTTCCTCTTTTTAGGTTGTTTCAGTTCTAATCACTATAAAGAGACCATGTCTGTCACATCCATTTGTCTGTTAGTGTTGTAAAAATTGATTTTTAGGTTGAGTATCAAAGTTGTATGAAATTTTCTTTATTCTTATAGCGTACTCACGATGTATTCTTCGTGGTATAAAAATAGTTATAAATTTTTAGGCCTATTTTTCTGTAGTAGATAGATTGATTTTAAGGAGTTGTTGGGGTTATTTTTGCGATTGACTTTATGATCATTTTATTCTTTATTTGATTACTAATATGTTTATAAATTTTGTCTTTATTAATACTAAACAGAATGCTAGGCCTTCAACCATGATTAACCTTGATCAGTTAACTATATATATATATATATCCTAAGGGGTCACTCATTCACTCCGTCCCATCTGTTCGATCCAACGTACATGCCCGCGGCTCACGGGCACACACCCAACTCCGACACGAAAGGGCGGGCTAGCTTACGAGCAAACAGCATCGCGTTCACATGGGAAACAGGGTCCCCTGCCTCTCTTTTTGGTTGGCTCGGGGCGGAAATAACTACACCGCGCAAAACCCAGGACGCGCGTTGCATGGCATGCACGCTGCCGCCATCGCTCTAGCTCACTGGTGCAGGCGCGCAGCTAGCCCTCCTGCTCTGCTCTGTCCCTCACTGGGTCACTGCTTCCTCACTGCTTGCGGCTGGCCACAAGCTCGGCAGCTATGCAGGCTTGGTCTGGATCGACCTCGAGGTCACTGATGCATCATGGCTTTTGACAGCTTTCAGCCTTTCCACAGTCTAATGGGTTTGCATGGCCCAGCGAAACACAGAGGTCCCTGTGACTATCATCAGTGCAGGCCTTGTTTGCGAGCCATTTCTTCACAACCGCGCGTGTGAGATTCCCCCGAAAGAGATTGTGCCTTCTTTTCCTCCCTTGCAGTGTCGGAGATTCGGGGTATCCTCACCAGCCAACGTCTTCGCATATTTATGCGTTCATGGAGTTTAACTTCTCACTTCTGCTGCTGATATTCTTAACCTTATGACCAGCTTGTTCGAGGAGAAGTGTACTGACCATCTGTGTTCAATGCTATATATAGATGTTGCTGCTGTATGTGAGCATGTGGTTCGGATATTTAATAGTAGTAGTTCCGTTGGTTTATGTTTTTTTCTTTTTACAAAATTGAAGTTCAAAGCAACGAGGATCCTAGATGGAAGCTGGTGTGAGCCAAACTAGGACATGGCCCCCTATAACTCCAGAGCTTTTTTTAGAGAAAAAAGACCTATTTAATCATTTTATTCTTTTGATTACTGCTACTCGCCTATGTGTTTACTCTTAAACTTCTGTGGAGGACTCATAGAGTTCCCCTTCCTTGTTGGACCCTAAATCTCCTAACCACGTATAGAATGTGTATCACAAGCCTGGCATAAATTGTTATCTAGGCACAGCGGTCATAGCATATCAGATATTGAGCACTGATGACATGACTTGAAAGTTTGACGACAACTAACACTACTTGGATTGGACATACGAACTAGTAGACACTTGTCATAGCCATGATCTCGTCGTGGCAACATTAGCAGTACCGAGCTCGTCAAAGCTAATTATACAACTGAAAGAAAAACCTCTACGGCCAATGTTGTAACTAATACCGCTGAAAATATGTAAAGCCAATTAATTAATTCCTAGGAACGAGGCGCGGGCGCAGCGGCTTCTTCATGACAGTGGTGAACTCCCGCTTCTCCTCGAAGCGCACCTCATGGCCGGGTGCCTCCTTCCACTCGAATTCCTTCACCATGTTGGCCACGAAGTACTCGAGGTGCAGCATTGCGACGCTGAGCCCGGCGCAGATCCTCCGGCCGACACCGAACGGCATCATCCTGATCCCCTTGGTGCCGGTCATGTCCACGCCCACGCCGTCACCGCCCTCCAGGAACCGCTCCGGCGAGAACTCCATGGGCCTGTCCCACTCCTTCTCGTCCCTGCCCATCTCGGCGACCATGAAGTTCACCGTCGCGCCCTTGGGGATCAGGTACCCGCCGACCTCCATGTCGTCGCCGGCCTTGTGCGGCAGCACGAAGTGGCCCGGCGGGTGCTTGCGCAGGCCCTCGAGGATCACCGCCTTCAGGTACGGCATCTTGGGGACGGCCTCCTCCGAGACCTCGCAGGCGTCGCCGCACGTGTCCTTAATCTCGGCGTGGAGCTTCTCTTGGACGGCCGGGTTTTTGACCAGCTCGGCCATGATCCACTGCAACCCCGTGGAGGTGGTGTCGGTCCCGGCGTTGAGGAACTCGGAGCAGAGCGCGACGATCTCGTCGTCGGTGAGCGGGCGGTTGCCCTCCTGGGGCAGCGTGATGTCGAGCAGGGTGTCGACGTACGAGTGGTGGAACGTGGTCGTCTCGCTCGCCGGCGCCGCCTGGCCTGCTGATTCCTTGACCTGCCGCTTGTACTCCCGCCTCTTGTTGATGAGCGGCGCGAAGAGCTCCCTCTGGCGGCGCTGCAGGGCGCGCGCGGTCTCGAGGCGCCCGCGGAAGACGTGTCTGGTGACGGACGGGAGGAAGAAGAAGACGGTCATCTGCCTGGAGATGTAGAGCAGCCATGCGCGCTCGGCGTCCTCGATGGCGCGCACGGCCGGCTCGTCGAGACGCTCGCCGAAGCACATGAGCACGAGGAGGCAGAACATGGTGTACTGGAACGCCTCCATGACGTCGGGCGGCGCGTCGTCGCACGATGAGGACGTCGTCGACGACGACTTGTCGCGCAGCTTGTCCATGAGCACGCGACGCACCCAGGCTCGCGCGGGCGCGAACAGCCGGACGCGGGACGGGTGCAGCGTCTCGGAGACGAGGTTGCGGCGCAGGAGGCGCCACACGGGCCCGTAGTCGGCGCGGGTGATGATGTTGTCGGTGACGCCGAGGAGCGAGCTGGCGGCGGCGCGCGGCCGGTTGGAGAGCGCGACGCCGCCGGGGCCCACGAGCGCGGCGTGCGCGAGGTGCCGGTCGGCCACGAAGATGGAGAGGCGCGAGCCGACGCGGAGCGCGACGACGGGGCCGTACCGCTCGAACAGGCGCAGGAGGAGGGGCTCCACGTCGGCCGCGGAGTTGCGCAGCCACAGGAGGTTGCCGAACAGCGGCACGGCCGGCGGGCCGGGCGGCAGGCGGCGGCTCCTGGCCTTGCCGCGTAGCAGGGCGAAGAGGGAGAGCAGGAGCGCGACGGCGGGGAGGATCCAGGCCTCCATCGCGACGAAGGCCTCCTGGGTCGACGTCGTGTTTTGATGTCGGTGAACTCGTGAGGAGACGAGACGAACGGGATGCCCTGTTTTTATAGCAGCGGGTGCACGTGGAGCCCCGCGTTCCTACAACGTCTCGGGATAAATAAACCTTGGACATGGTTACCGGATTGGACTTTGGACAAGAAGAGTTAGAAGGTTCCATGCTTCTAGATGGGACTCCGTTTAAAACTCTCGTCCAAATACAGTACGTTACTGCTTGCCGAGTTTATACGACGTACGTTTTCGATGGACGTTTCATTTGTTCACCAAGAACGATTGCAATTGCAGCGGATCAAAGTTCTTTTTTTTTTCAGAATTTTTGGTGTTCTTTTCAAAGAGGACTGAAAGTGCAACAAGGTTCGTTGCAACGGACCTGATGAAGAACGTTAATGCGCAAGCGAAATCTGGAGAACGCCAGGAAATAAAAAACCACATTCTGTCTGCTCGCTCGACTGCGCAACACCAACACGAGATTTTCCGGCGAGCGGAGGCGTCGTGAGCAGCGAGGCCTCCGGGGCGGGGGAGAGGTGAGCAAGAACAAGAAGAGCCAGGAAATCGTGTGGTAATTTCCATGGCCGCCGTGCTCCCAATGCGGCCGCATCCCCGGACGAGCTGGATCCACTGGCAGCGAGCTCGTGAACCTCACAGACGCCAGCACAGGATCCTTGGTTTCTTTTCCGCTGCCGCTCCTCCACCTTCACCTGCCGCCGTCCTCCCCGGCCGCCAGTCCCGAGGCCTCGCCCCAACGAGCTCTAGAACCTGGACCACTCGTCAGGCAGGTGACCTCGTGGCCGAGGATACTAGGACCCTGTTTTCGCTTCCTTCAGTTCGCTACTTCTGGTTCAGCAGCTGAAATGCGGAACTCGCCAGCCGATGAAGCTGGCAACCTCGTCCTCGGTTCCTTCAACAGCAGATTGCTCTGGACCGGCCTCGCTTCCGTCTGGGATGGCGAGGATGATGGCCGACATTACTATCATCAGGCTCGCGGGAGCTGAACGCGCCGGCGCACCGACACGGCGCCTCTGCGGCACAACGGGCTGTCAGTGTTCGAAACACCAAACGGGCTGTCCGTCGCGCCCAGGCTGCGTTGGCGCGGGCGCGCGCAAGGGATGCCAGATGCACGAGCAGGGCTTGACGCGGCAGCGGGGTTCGACGCCCAGGGAGCCTGCCGGTATCGTCTCGAGTACACACGCTGCCTGCCAACCTCCGGTCACGTACCATGGGCGCTTTTTTTTTTTACTTTTTAGTAGCAGCTTGCTCGCCATGTACACGTACCATAGACGCAGCCACCTAAGCTACAAGCTCTAGGCAAAGAGACGGAGCTACACTAGCAAAGATTTTACTGAACATTTAGGAAAGTGGTAAGCTGCAAATCAAGCTTAAATTGGTGTTGTTGGGATAATAAATCTAGTTTAAAATTAAGCTAAAATACGACATCAATTTAGGAACAGATAGAGTACAAACTATAAAAAAGTTATAAACAGATAAGGTATCAACAATTCTTCATTGCAGCAAGAAGGCTCATCAAACTTTTCTGTTTGCTAAATATGGTTAAACAGAATGACAGTGCCTCGTGTCCTTACAGATTAGATAAAGAAAGGTAGAACGCCATTCTCACGCGGTTAAGCAATATGCTAAAGCTGCGCGAGTCAACCACAAGCATCGATTCAGTACTTCAATGCCACACAGTTAGTTGGCTACACAATCAGATTCAACTTTTCCAAAACTTGCCGCAGAACAACCTGATGATCAAGAATGTACTCCGGCTGCATTACTGTGCAACGACCATAGCATTACTTCTCAAGAATCATCTAAGATGCAGCACTGAAGCTTCAACTGCCAGTTTCTTAGTCAACTTAACAAAAAGCTATTTCTGTTGCTGTGGCTTCCCAACGGAGTGCAGATACACCGAGACAGAAACGACCCTGAAAATTTGGGCAGAACCGCAGAAGGTTGTTAAATTACCATGGGTTACAAATATGGACCAAGACCACCTGTAATTACTCTTTCATTAGCATTTCACTTACGTAGATCCAAGGAAGAATGCAAGGGATAGATGGAAGCCAAATAAAAAGATGGATACTATTGCTGTAAGAAGCATTGCAACTGAAGTTGAATACACCTGTGCGTATGCAAGTGCAAATTGTTAGGCGCATGGAGCGTATACTGAAGTAATATACAGAGGTCATGGTATGCCCTAAAAATTATACAGAGAATTTAGAGAGTCCTATCAGATGGTTTGAAATCTAGATGCTGAACTGATAAATTATTACATCCTTGCTTTCTATAATGGGAGCAAGGAATATGTCCTGTGTCTCATACAAATCTAGAATCACTTCCATAGTTTTTCAGAAAACGAATATGGAATATGAAAGTATTTTGTTGGAAATATCTCGTTGTCCACCAGTTACGGAGTTGTCCTATTACTGGATAGTAGATACGGAAATGTGATGTCTCTAAGGTGTTACCTAATTTGAAGTCACACAAGTAGGCCATAACAGCAATCATGTTGAAAAGAAACTGTAAATTTTACATTTCCCAGTTCATAATTCTATTAAACTGTTTTCTTCGCAAAGAGCAAAAGAATATGCACATTCGTCAAAATGGAAAATAAGAAGACAAATATTTCATGAGGATACCTAAGGTTGTAATTACAGTCTACAACATAAGAACAGGCATTTCAGCAGGGACAACTCGAGGTGATAAAATCGCTAAAGTTAACGTAATTTGTGGAAAGCTATTCATTAACCTTGAAACCCGCTGTTAAAGTTCATAACTCCATTGTTTGCCTTGCAGGAGATGTAAGTGAAAAAGATAATTGCATGTAATGTACCTTGACAATATTGTCAGCATACTTCATCACCATCGATACTGCAATTCCACTGTAAAGCAAACAGATATAACACAAGTCAGAATAGAAAAAGGAAGCATGATGGTCCAAAAGGCCAACATTTAAAAAGAATTTATATGATCCACCTCTAAGTACCTCAGAGCATGATTGAGAATCATCAAAACTGTAATGAACGTGTATCCATGGAAAAAGCCTCTGCATCAGATAGTACATTCAAATCAAAAGGTCAACATCACAAACTGTAACAGATATATGCCATGGAAATATGGAATAAAGAATTCACCACTACTAACTTATTAATGACAGCATCAAAGTCCTGAACACAGATGGCAACTAAATTGAAAAGCATCCCAAAAATGTATAGCCAAAAATTCTGCACATTGATATTTCTTGACGGACGTTTCTTGATGATAGCCTGCATTTGTGATGAAACGTATCACACTCTTGAAGAAACTCATTGACAGTTTTGCATCAGATGTAATCAGATACATATGCACATATAAGATACCTCTGTATATACACCAGCAAAGCCACTTAGAAGAGCCATCACCTGAAAAATAAGAAACAGATCATTCAGATAGTTGAGCTGATCAATTAGTGCAGTACATCTAAGTGATATGATTGATTTTTTTCTGCTAGGACTCACAATTGCCATCCCCCAACCCTGAATAGGGGTCTGAAGTACATGATCTGACCTGAAAATGATAGGTTATAGCTCTGTTAGTTCACCATAATATTTTAACATATGAGAAAATAAAAAGAGTAAAGAGTTGCAAAGAAAACATGTTTACTTACGAGGGATTGAGCTGAGCAGTAGTACAGCCAGCACATAGAAGAATGAAAGCAGCCCATTGAATTTCACTCAACCTGTACTAGTTGCACCATGCAAGATTAGAATGGAAAAGAGGTGCTGGTAAAAAAAGGCTTAAATATCTGGAAGGGATAAAGAGAGAAGAACAGTGGGGAATTTCCCCTCCTGTTCTCTCAGAAAAGAGAGAGAGAGAGAGAGAGAGAGAGAGAAAGTAAGTTGTGTTGTGCATTCAACTAGGAGGCTAGTAAGGTAATTGAACATTTAGTAGGTCAATGTAACATATGTTGCAAAAGGTGAATATGTGACTGCATAAGCTAAACGCATAGGTAGGTCTTAGCATTTGACAAGGTTCTTATAGGGTATTTGGTTTGGAAGGCCACTGTTTTTCTCATTTCGGAGAGGGATGGTTGCATTCTTCATTCTTGAAATAGCGTCTTAGGCGAGATGAGGTGGTGTTGGACTAATGATTAATCCCTTCTAATCAGACCAATATGTGGGTCAGGTTTGGAGTTTCAAAGTAAGGATGAATGGTCTATTTTGCAGCTGATTCCTCAAATTATGAAATTAAACATCACTGGATGACAGGTCCGTATCTACTGTGGGCTGATCTGCCCCTGGCCCAGGGCGGCCAGAACTGGGCCGTGTGGGCTGATCTGCCCTGGCCCAGGCCGGATCCCCCTTCTAGAAGATATTAGAGTTTAGTCATCTTAGAGATATAATTAGAGATAGACTAAAAGATTGAGTTGTAATAGATCAGGACTCTTGTAAGGGGGGCTATATAAACAAGCCAAAACAGTTTGAGAAGAGGTCAATAAAGAAAATACTTATCCTCCCTTTGCCCTAGCCACCGCCTCTCTTCCTCCTGCCCTAGCCGCCGCCCAGCCTCTGCAGCTGCCGCCACCTCCTTCTGCTAGGATCAGCCGCCGCCTCTCCCCTTGGAGCAGCCGCCGCCGCCCTGATCTCCCTCCTCCGCGCCCCCTGTTCCCTCTTCTGTTCTGCGTCTCCACCTCCAGAAATAGGCTGCAACAATCTGTTCTTCCCCTGAACAGGTCTGCTAGAACAGATCAGCAAGAACAGCACCTAGGAGAGGTGCTGAACTGTCTGGAACAGGGCAGTTTTTGGTGAGATCAAGCACCGGAATTGCAACATTCGTGGCATCAGAGCCGGTTTCAACCCTAGGTTGAATTCTGCAAGATGTCATCTACACCTACAAGCAGCGGCAGCGCCACCGGCCATGCGACACCCTCTCCGGCAGCTCGTGAGGTAAACACCGGGACAGGGTTCCCCGTGCTCACCAAGACCAACTACGCGAAGTGGGCTGTCATGATGAAGATCAAGCTGAATGCACGGCTGCTTTGGAAGGTCGTGGAGGAGGGCAACGTGAGCGAGCAGGAAGACATGATGGCGCTTGACATCTTGGTCAGCGCTGTCCCGCCGGAGATGATCACGACGATCAGAGAAAAGAGGACGGCGAAGGAGGCATTAGACACGATCGCCATCATGCGGGTCGGGGCCGACCGCGTGAAGAAGACGACGGCACAGCAACTCCGGAAGGAGTTCAAAGACGCTATCTTCAAGAATGGCGAGAGTGTGGAGGGCTTCTCCCTCCGCCTAAGCGGCATATGCTATCACGGCTTGCGTCGCTAGGGGAGGAGATAGGAGAAGAGAGGGCCGTGGAGAAGCTCCTGCGAAGCGTTCCAGAACGCTTCTAACAGATCGTGGTGGCGATCACGACACTGTTGAATGTGTCGACCCTCACCTTGTCGGAGGTGACGGGGTGTCTCAGGGCGACGGAGAACACCTTCGACTCAACACAGCGGAAGGGAGGAGTACACGACGGCCAGCTGTACCTCACTCGGGAGAAGTGGGAGGCACAGCGGAAGGAGGAGCGGTCTACACAGTCCGCAGGTTCTTCTAAGAGGGGCGGCCGAAAGGGCCCGCACAAGAAGAACGGAGGCAAGAAGGGAGGTTCCGGGAAGGATATTCCGTAGGACTAGTGCAGAAAGTGCGGGAAGAAGGGCCACTGGTCCCGCGGAATATCCTTCCCGGAACCTCCCTTCTTGCCTCCGTTCTTCTAGGGCGGGCCCTTTCGGCCGCCCCTCTTAGAAGAACCCGCGGACTGGGTAGACCGCTCCTTCCGTTGTGCCTCCCACTCCTCTCGAGTGAGGTACAGCTGGCCGTTGTGTACTCCTCCCTTCCGCTGCGTCGAGTCGAAGGCGTTCTCAGCCGACCTGAGACGCCCCGTCACCTACGACAAGGTGAGGGTCGACGCGTCCAGCAGTGTCGTGATCACCACCACGATCTGTTGGAAGTGTTCTGGAACGCTTCGCAGGAGCTTCTCCACGACCCTTTCTTCTCCTATCTCCTCCACTAGCGACGCAAGCCGTGATAGCATGCCGCTCAGGCGGAGGGAGAAGTCCTCCACGCTTTTGCCATGCTTGAAGACAACGTCTTCGAACTCCTTCCGGAGCTGTTGTGTTGTCGTCTTCTTCACGCGGTCGGCCTGACCCGCATGATGGCGATCGTGTCCCATGCCTCCTTCACCGTCCTGTTTTCTCCGATCGTCGTGATCATCTCCGGCGGGACAGCGCTGACCAAGATGTCAAGCGCCATCATATCTTCCTGCTCGCTCACGTTCCCCTCCTCCACGGCCTTCCAAAGCAGTCGTACCTTTAGCTTGATCTTCATCATGACAACCCACTCTACGTAGTTGGTCTTGGTGAGCACGGGGAACCCCGTCCCGGTGTTCACCTCACGAGCTGCCGGTGAGGGTGTCACATGGCTGATGGCGCTGGTGCTGCTTGTAGGTGTAGACGACATCTTGCAAAATTCTAGGGTTGAAACCGGCTCTGATGCCACGAATGTTGCAATTCCAGCCCCAAAACTTCTCTGTTCTTGCTGTACAAACTGATCTGCCCTAGCAGATCAATCTGACCTGGCTTTGATGGTGGCTGAACCAAGCCTGGTGGCGGCTAGGGTTGAGGAGGGAGGCAGCAGCTTGAGTAAGATGATGCCCTAGGCAGTGGCTGGAGCAGCAGCCCTGAGGGGCGGCTGAAACAGCAGGGCTGGCGGCTGGAGAAGCTTGGGCGACCTGGGCAGCGGCAGACCCTAGCCCCTGGTGGCGGCTAGGGTTCTTGGGAGGCACCGACCTGGGAGAAAAAAAGAGGGGGGCGGCGGCAGCAAGGGGGAGACAGGCGGCTAGGGCAGAAAAAGGTGGAGGAATTTTTCTTTATTGATCTCTCTCACAATTTGGGGTATTTTGGCTTGTTTATATAGCCCTCCTTACAAGAGTCTTAATCTATTACAAAAGGAGGAGGAAAAACAGATTAATATCTAAACTAGGACTGCCACCTTGAACATGGTGCAGCCGCACCAAGTCGGGCTGACCAGGGGGGACCAGGATTCGCCCCCCTGCGCTGGCCGCCTAGGCCCAGCGGCAGGGTCATCCCACAAGCACGGATTACAACGTCAGCTCACAGCCCCATATACGCCGCAGCAAAACGGGGTTGTGGAGCGGCGCAACCAGACGGTGGTCAGCATGGCGAGGAGTATGTTGAAGGCGAAGGGTATGCCCGGGATTTTTTGGGGTGAGACAGTTATCACGGTTGTCTACATCTTAAATCGATCCCCCACCCGTGACCTCGACGGGAAGACGCCATATAAAGCTTGACATGGAGAGCGACCAACCGTCAACTACTTCCGAACTTTTGGGTGCGTGAGGCATGTCAAGAACACGCGCCCCCACCTGAAAAAGTTGGAAGACCGGAGTACTCCGATGATTTTTCTTGGCTATGCTGCAGGGACGAAGGGCTATCGGATGTATAATCCGACTGATGGGCGCACACACATATCACGTGACGTGATATTCGATGAGGCGGCCAAGTGGGACTGGAGAGAAGGAGCAGGAGAAGAGGACTACACCGCCTTCCACGTCGACTGCTTAGGTCCAGCACCTGCTGTTGCAGCACCCGGAGAGGTGGTACAGGGTCCGGAGGGGCCGAACAGCACCCCAGCAGTGCCCAGGAGGGGCACAGAAGGGTCTGTCCAGACTCTAGAGTTCCTGCGCCAGCCTCCAGACCTGCTGGAGAGAGTCCAGCACCTGCAGCGTCGCCCCAAGGGCCCCTGCAGGGACTGTCCAGCGCAAATCAGGGCTGGGACAGTCCTGCACGGAGGTCAGCAGCGGGGGGGGGGGTCCGGATTTGAAGATTTCAGCACCTTCGTCACGCCCCGGAATCCTCCACGGCCCATCTGCTTCGTCATACCACTGTCGGACCCCGGCAGCAACGTCGTCGACGCTTACTACGACAATGGCGCGAAACTACGATTCCGCACGATGCACAACGTGCTTGGAATCCTCACCCCTCCTGGTCGGGCTGAGCGCCCACCGAGCTTGGAGGAGGGGGAGCTCATGTTCACCACCGCGGGGGAGCGCACGTCCTTCGCCGGTGCTGAGGAACACCCGTGCTGGAGACGGGCCATGCTCGAGGAGATGGAGTCCATAGAAGAAAACAAGACTTGGCAACTTGTTGATCTTCCTGCTGGACACAAGCCAATTGGTCTCAAATGGGTGTTCAAGGTGAAGAGGGATGAGCATGGGGAGGTGGTGAAGCACAATGCTCGATTGGTGGTAAAAGGATATGTCTAACGGCAAGAAATAGATTTTGATGAGGTATTTGCTCCTGTAGCTCGTCTCGAATCTGTTCGCTTGCTCCTTGCAATTGTTGCGCACAAGGGGTGGGAGGTACACCACATGGACGTAAAGAGCGCCTTCCTGAATGGCGACTTGATGGAGGAGGTGTATGTCTCCCAACCCGCTGGCTTCATCATCGACGGAGCCGAACACAAGGTGTATCGGCTCAAGAAGGCTTTATATGGACTTCGTTAGGCGCCCAGGGCCTGGAATGCCAAGCTCAACGATAGCTTGCTATCGCTTGGTTTCCAGAAGAGTACGAGCAAGCACGAGATCTATTTCCGTGGAGCTGAAGATGAGAAGCTCATCGTCGGCGTGTACGTCGACGATCTTGTGATCATAGGAGAAGGCAATCTCAAGAAGTTCAAAGGGGAGATGATGAAGAGGTTCAAGATGAGCGACTTGGGTCTCTTGTCATATTATCTTGGCCTGGAGGTGTGAAAAACGGATGCAGGGATAAGCATTGGGCAGACGGCCTACGCTTCCAAACTTGTCTCTAAAGCTGGCCTGGAGGGATGCAACCCCTGTGTATTCCCCATGGAGCAAGGCTTCAATCTTTACAAGACAAGTGATAGTCCGTTGGTGCATGCAACGGACTATAGGAGCTTGGTGGGAGGACTGCGATACTTGGTGAACACACGTCCCGATCTTGCCTACTCGGTCGGGTACGTGAGTCGGTTTTTGGAGGAGCCCAAGGAGGAGCACTTTGCTGCAGTCAAGCGCATTGTACGCTTCATAGCGGGTACAATCAACTATGGAGTCTTCTATGCAAGAGGAGGAGACATGGAGCTTATTGGGTACTCGGATAGTGACTATGCGAGAGACGTAGAGGACCGCAAGAGCACAAGAGGGGGTGCTGTTTTGTCTTGGAAACAGCCTCGTTTCATGGCAGTCCTGCAAGCAGAAGGTGGTGGCCTTGTCCTAATGTGAAGCAGAATATATCGCAGCAGCTCAAGGGGCATGTCAAGGTGTATGGATGGCACGGCTGATGGAGGACTTAGTTGAAAAATCGAAGGCGCCGGTGCTGCGGGTTGATAACAAGTCAGCTATAAACTTGAGCAAGAACCCGGTACACCATGACAGAAGCAAGCACATTGATGTCAAGTACCACTACATACGAGAGTGTGTGGATAGCGGTACTATTGTGCTTGAGCAAATCTCCACCCAAGACCAGATGACGAGCATCTTGACCAAGGCCCTTGAAAGACAGAAGTCCGTGGAGATGAGAAGAAGGATCGAAATCCTAGACGTGGGCCAGTGTTAGGATCAGGGGGAGAATGTGGGCTGATCTGCCCCTGGCCCAGGGCGGCCAGAACTAGGCCGTGTGGGCTGATCTGCCCTGGCCCAGGCCGGGTCCCCCTTCTAGAAGATATTAGAGTTTAGTCTTCTTAGAGATAGAATTAGAGAAAGACTAAAATATTAAGTTGCAATAGATCAGGACTCTTGTAAGGGGGCTATATAAACAAGCCAAAACACCCCCAGTTTGAGAAGAGGTCAATAAAGAAAATACTTCTCCTCCCTTTGCCCTAGCTGCCGCCTCTCTTCCTCCTGCCCTAGCCGCTGCCCAGCCTCTGCAGCCGCCGCCACCTCCTTCTGCTAGGATCAGCCGCCGCCTCTCCCCTTGGAGTAGCCGCCGCCACCCTGATCTCCCTCCTCTGCGCCCCCTGTTCCCTCTTCTGTTCTGCGTCTCCACCTCCAGAAACAGGCTGCAACAATCTGTTCTTCCCCTGAACAGATCTGCTAGAACAGATCAGCAAGAACAGCACCTAGGAGAGGTGCTGAACTGTCTGGAACAGAGCAGTTTTTGGTGAGATCAAGCACCGGAATTGCAACACCTACAGATACTCTTTCTTCATAGAATGTAAATGCATTTCACAAGCTTTACCATCCAACATCATACCAGAGGCTTCAAATGGACCCAAAAAAGGTTCATTTAAAACATCTATTCCCAGTTGAACTAATACTGACTCAGTAATGAACAATTGATAAACAACACTTCTAGCTGATTAAGAGACCAGGTAGATACCGCAAACAAAAAAAAGATGAGAAATCTTACTTTTTCTTGAGAATGATACGGTATAAGACACCAGTGCTAATAATATTCAAGTTCTTCAGTATCTGGTAAGCTGGTGCGTCCACATATGCAAATATATAATACTGACAGCCACAAGGAGCAGCAGGTCAAATTTTGTTTTGATTTTATTACTGTCATACAAAATAAGAAAAACTTAACACAAAAGAACTAGACGAATGAACATACCTGCAATAAGTTCTTTACCATGTAAAGTATAGCAGGAATAGGGTAAACACTAACTTCATCAAACGACATGGTTAACCTGAAAATAACAAAACCTAAGTGTCTAGAGGGTAGGAAGGTCATAGACACGAAATGTGTAACCACACATAAGGTTACAATAAAATAACCACCTATTATCTTCTGTAATGCCTTGACTGTTCCATGTCCTGTACAATGCTACAAGTGACAATAGACATTTCAAGGCTTCCACCTAGACAGAGAAAGAACTAGGTGATCACACAATATCAAGAGACAAATGTGAAAACTTCTGATGTTACCTGTCAAATGAGAGAGAATGTATGTATTTTGCTCACCGAAAAATTTGCTGTTGTGACACTATATTCATATTTTCCAGCTCTTTTCGACCAAACAATCAAAATTGCCTGGGAGCTTGTTAGTAATGTCAATGCGAGTGTAACGATAGACCTGCCAGAAGGCGTTGTCGATAAATTGATTTATTTTTAAGAAATATCAGATATTGCAAGAAATAACACATATATAAGACTTACTTGAGCTTCCAACTATTCTTGCCTCCTGCAGTACTAAGACTCGAGGTTGCTGCAGCTGTAAATGATACAGAAGTTACTGAGGGGAACCTCTCAAATACAGAACATCCAGAAAAGAACACTTTCCATGATGAACCGAGGGCTTACTACTAGAAAGAGACCTCCTATCAAGGCTTTCTAAGTCCTTCGGTGATCCATCACCACTCTCCTTTTAGATGGTGCAGGCAAAAAACAGTTTGTCAGTGAAGACATTGTTGATGAGGTAGATGATTATTGTATGCATAAGTTAAACTAAATACAGGAAAGCAGATTGTGTGAGTATGACCAAGGGCATACATTAATAATACAGGACACAAATTTGTATGTAACCTAAGAATGTTGGTGTATGTAAGTGTGTGTTGTGCAGGGATTTCTACCCTGACTCTTCTTCTTTAAATATAAAGATATGCAGCTCAGCTCTCCTGCGCGTTCAAGAAAAAAATCGGTTGAATCAAATGTTTAAACCATGCTAAACTAGCCTAGTTTAGTTACCGACAAATAATAACAGGAACAAATAGTTCCCATATTATGTTTACTAAACATAGGATGAGCAGCAGATGGCTCCAGGATCCAAAGATTTTACTAGCGCGTGAATGACTAGCAATATGCACCCATGCTCTCACTCTTTGAATAGTGGAATTTGGATCTGCCAAGTAAATTAGTTGATTACATGAATTAATGTTGACATTATGTTTAATGATCGATGGCCGGCTATCAGTCAAAATGATTTGGAGAAAACAGACTGGTACAATAATGACAACATATCATCTGCCAGAATCAACAGTTACAGTGACGAGAACAGGCCATTGTACCCAGAGGAAAACAATTGTGTTTCTGCATTTTAAGCAATTCATTGAGTCCCACAGTAAGGAATTCTGCCTAAACCCAACTATGCAGTTCATGATCAGCAAACTCATTCCAACAGCCCAGTCCGATCTGATAAAAAGAAAAGTCCCCACGGAACTGATGGTACCGATTGATTTGATAACTTTTCAACGGAGTTGGACCTTGTATGACCACCATGAAGCTCAGTTGGCACCAAAATCCGAGCACTGATCCCGTTCAACCAATAACCCACACTACACAACCCCTTTAATCGCGCTGCGACATTTATCTACCATCCCCTGGATCTCGATTTCTTGGCAGAGAAGAAGGGTGTACCCAGTGTGGGTTATTGGTTGAACGGGATCGGTGTTCGGATTTTGGTGCCAACTGAGCTTCATGGTGGTCAAAAATCGAGCTACATTGACGAGCGAGGTAAATACCGCATTCCATCAACACGAGGGCCTAGAGAGACTGAAGATTATGAATCACGGAGAAGCAATTGGAAATTATGAAACAAAGACCCATGCGGCGACGGGGGGCGATCTAATCTAAAAGACCAGGACGAGTGGCACTGGTGTCCTCGTAACATTATTTAGGGTTGCGGTTTCACCTGGTCCTTGACTCTTCTGTACTCCATCTCTTCCACCAGAGTGGCGAGACCCTGCTCCTCGCCTCGCCGCCCGCCCTGCCGCTGTTGCCCTCTCAGGTGGAAAGGAATGTGTGCAGCCGTGCGGGGGTTCGGGACTTCGGGCGTTCAGCGTCGGCAAGCGCGGGTTACCGACACTGACCGGTGGGTCCACCTGTGGATCGGCAGTTTGCAAGCTGAAGCGGCGCTGTTTGTGAGCACGAGAAGAGGCGCGGCATTCTCTCTCCTTTTAAGCAGCCTCACTCGTTAAATAGCAGCAGTAGCCTTTAAAGGACTGTATTACTCTTTTCGTTTCAAATTAGTTGACGCTAGCTAGTTTATGAATTAGTTGACGCTAGCTAGTTTAAAATTAAACTAGTTTAAAATTAAACTAGCCAGCGTTAAAAAATTTGAAACCGAGGGAATAGTTGTATTTTGTTCTAGAAATGTGGTACTAGTTTTTTTTTCAAATTGTCGTGCACTGCATATTGTGTTATAAATGAGTATTTCATTTGGGTTGCGTACGTTGTTACTGAAAATTTTGAGCTTTGTTTATATTCTGGAAATCTCATCTGTTCCGGGATCCGATGCAGTTATGGTGTCTGCTGAAATGCCAGAGTAGATGTTCGGACTCCAGGATGCAGTTACGCTATGTTCCAATAGACAGAAAACTTGTTTGGATGGGGTGTCTGAAACAATACTAAGGCTTATTTGTATTTTAATTATAAAGATTATGTTTACTAAAATATATATCGTTTTTGAATATTTATTTAACAAGTATCACCATAGCGTTAGCACCAACATATACCAGCCGTCTGTGCCTCAAAGTGATCTTGCTTCTCACCGAGACCGTGATACCATCCTACTCCTCCCGTGGCAACAGCTTAACGAGCACGAGCCAGAGGACTACGCGAGCACGAGCAACAACCTAGGTCCGGCTATCCGCACTCATATACTCAAAAAGCGTACTTCAAACAAATTGTTCGAGCTCTTTATAGCACATTCTAAATTTTTTTCTGTTTTACAACACGTGTTCCGCACTCATCGTACTCACTAAATATACTCTATATCAACTACCATCAATTATTTAGATTTCTTTTCATATTTTCTCTATTGATTCTCTTTCTTTTTTCTCTCTTGTTTTCCTTTTATTTTCTTCCTTTTTCTTCTCTTCTTTTCCTTATATTTTCTTTTCCTTTTATTTTCTTTCCTTTTTCCTCTCTATTTTTCCTTATATTTTCATTCATTTTTCCATTACTTCTATTTTGTTTTCTTTTTTCCTCTCCCTTTATTTCCTTTACCCTCTATTTTCTTTTCTTGCCTTTATTGTTTCCTTTTTTCTTTCATCGACTTCCTTTTATTGTTGAACATTCCCCGGAACCTTCTCTTCCACTTCGCCCCCATCACCCATTACACCCCCATCGTCCTCTCCACCCTCAGCCGCCGCTCCTGTTCCCCTCGCACCACAGCCCGCCTCCAACCGCGTACTCGTCGGCCTCGCCGCCAGCCGCCTCAAGCCTCGTCCGGATGGCCTCACTCGCGCCCCGACATCACACACCCCCCTCCGCTTGCCGCCTCGCCCGCGCACCGCCTTGCTTCGCGCCGGCCTCGTGTGCCCCTCCGCGTGCCGGTGTCGTGTGTTCTCCATACGCCGCCTCGGCGGCGCCATTCTCTCGTCGCCCCGATCGTGCGCCGACCTTGCGTGTCGGCGTCGTGTTCCCTTCCTCGCGCCGCCTCTACGACATCGTTCTCGCGCTGGCCTCGCGTGTGCCGCCCCTCCCGCTTCCTCTCTCCTTCCTCGCAGCGCGCAGGCAACGACTATTGCACCTGGCCCACCATCCCGCAAGGGAGCATACGCACGACCGAGGATAGCGGTGTAGCAAACACCCAGATGGCGTAGCTCACCTAGTACCAGTGCAGAAAAAAAAAATTGATGTCTACTTCATGTATCCAGTCCAGTTTGTTTTCTAGTAGACAGGTGTGGACAGTCTTAAACTGTTCGCACTCGTGGATCTCTATATCGGACCTCTATAAGAATGTTTTTAGACTTTTACAGTCAACTCTAGAAGATTCTTATCTTTACAGTTCAATTCTCTGCACTTATTCACCTCTAAATTAGACCACTATATCAACTATTAATGATTTTATATTAGATAATACAACTATCTCATATTTTAAAATGTTTCATATAATTATTTTATATTAGTAATACTATAATTACAACTTATAATAATCACTAATTTTTTCGTCTTTTATTCTCTCTTTCCTTTTTTCTCCTTTTTTCCTATTTTTTAATTTTTTCTCTTTCCTTTTTTTCTCCCTTTTCCCTCCCTTCTTTTTTTCCTTTCTCTTTTTTTCTTTTTCCTTTCTTTTCTTCCTCTTCTCTTTCTTCCTCTTTCTTCTTTACCGATGCTGCAGCCACCGGCTAATTCCCAGCAAGACTGTGTCCGCCTGAAAATTAGCAGTCTGCATTTCAGCTCGGCTGCAGGGCACCACTACCAGCCTGGCCGCTACGCATGCAGGGGAGGTGCAGGTAGCGGCCCCCGGTGTGGGCAGTGTTAGACAGATTGACCTGGAGACAGGGCCTAGCGCTCTCGAAGACAATCCGCACCGCACTATTTGGATGACTTACGCCAAATGCCCGTAGGCTACAACAATCCTCCATCTTCCCAGCATTTGAACGCGTGCGGGGTCCCTCTGCAGTTGCAATTCACGCACAACGAACGCAAGGTACGGTTGGCGGTGGTGCTTGTCGGCAAGGTGTGGACGTCGCGGTCGCAGCGCTTGCAGAGGGCGGCCTCGTCGGCGTAGTAGAGCACACGCGACTCGGTTGCCTCACACGCGGAGCAGGCCAGCGAAGCTCATACGTTGCGGCTCCGACGCCTCCCAGCCCAATAATCTAGGTGGCACGCGAATCAGGCTCGACGCAGAGCACGGGGGCGGCGGCGCGGAGGTCGGGGGGCGGGAGCATAAAAAATGATTCGGCGGCTCCCTGATCGACGAGGAGGCTGAGCGGCGTTGGCTGGACGGCGAGAGCGTAGAAGAGCGGGGGCGGCGCCGGGGAGTGGCGTGGTGATGGAAGAAGGTGCTGATGTTGGGGAGTGAGCTAGTGAAGGAAGAAGGAACGTGGAGGAAGAAGGAACCAGAATGTCTAGGAAGGAAATAAAGAAAAGGAAAAGGGAAATAGAAGAAAATAATAAAAGAAACAAAGATAAGGAAAATGAAATAGACAGAAAATAATGACCCTGCTTGTCGGTGTTCTCAGGCAACTGTTTTTTTTAAAATAAGAGAGAGAAAAGGAAACAAAATAAAAGAAAATGAATAGAGAGAAAAGGGAAAGAAAAGAAAAGAATAGAGAGAAAAAAAGGAAAATAAAAGAGAGAAATGGGAGAGAAAATAAAAAGAAAAGAAGAGAGGAAAAGGAAAGAAAAAAATGAAATTGATGGAAAGAAATATTAAAAAATAAGTTGTAGTTAATATATAGTATATTTAGAGAGTATGATGAGTATAAAAACACGTGCTGTAAATTAGAGAATATTTTGGAGTGGGATTGAAATATTTATTTGGAGTAGAATTTTAAAGTGTATGAGTGCTGGAAAGGCGTGGCTCCCTCCCCCTTCCCCCACGCTGCAAAAGTTCGACGGGCGAAGCAGAGTCATCAGTGAGTCAGAAAGGAAAAAAGGTTTAGGAATGTGCATGTAGATCTAGAGGAGCACACGCGGTACCTAACGAGTTTCACCACGGCCGCAGATTCCCTGCGAGAGGAAGAAGGCGAAATATCTAGCCACCCAACCGACAAATCCCTGTTAAAAAGGGAAGAAGCAAATCAAACGGTCGGATTTCTCAAACTCAGGGGACCTTGAGCGCCGGCAGAATACTGTAGTAAAGATTAGTATTATTACGTTGACAGCTAGTAATGCAAGTATCAGCACCAGGCTGGTCTGCTCCCCCCATGCGCGCCTCATCCTCTGGATCCCTCCCGCCGTGTAACCCCCTTCCTGGGGCTTTCCAGATCACAGGGAGGGTTCAAATGTACCAGCACGACACAGCTTCCAGAAGATGTTCCGTTTAGGTTTGAAGCAAGAGAATTTTCCACAGCAACCGTCGAGATCTTGTACCACGAAACGAAGCTTCGCATACGCGCACCGAAACGAAGGTTCGCATATCCCGTGTCGACCAACGAGACGCGGTCGCAGAAGAGCGCGTGGTCAGAGACGATCCCAACGGCCCTCCCCCGCGCGGCGCGCAGGCACAACCGCAGGGGCCAGCCTGACGCGCCGCGTGGAATGGGACCCAACAGACGGCCGGCCTTGACGCGCCACCTTCCCCTTCTCCTCCCGCCTATATAAACGTACCCCGTGCCCCTCGTCCTCCCGCACCTCCCCTATCGAGCCACCAGTCACCACCGCCGCCTCCTCCTCCTTCCCGCCGGCGACCGTCTCCTCTCACGCAGCCAAACAACCAACCGATCCCCGGCGCACCGTCCGCTCACCCCCAAGAAGAGATGGCCGGTCTCAGGATGAAGCTCGTCGCCGCCGCCGCCATGGCCGCCGCGCTCGTCGCGTCCGCCGCCGCCGCTGCCGAGGCCCCGGCGCCCGCGCCGGCCTCCGACGCCGCGGCCGCGGCGCCCCTCGCCGTGGCGTCCCTCGCCGCCGCCGCCTTCGGTTACCTCTTCTGCTAGATCCGTCCCTTCATGATTTGGTTGGTGTGAGTTCGCTCGTTCGTGTCCGTGCCGGGTGTCGGCGTGTGTGTATGTACGGGTTCGCCGGTGGTGTGCGTGTGCGGTACGCGCGTCCGTTCGACGCGCCATTCTTTGTGGTGCTCGTCTCGTTTTCCTGGCCATTAATGAGATTATGATTTGTTTGATTCTTTACTGCTTGGAAAAAAACATGAATCGGTCGCTGCGAAATTTTGATATGTGCGCGGCACTCCATCGTCCGTGGCGATCACTTCCTTGCCACGGATGGACTGGACTCTTCACAGTTGCAAGGATGACGTCTTCTTTTCACGTCGCGGAATGCTATTCTCAATCTTTGAACTAAAAAAACTACGGGCAAAAGTGAATCAAACTCGCTCGCCAACTGTCGTATGAAGAGAAATAGAACAATTCTCGTTTGCCGGAAATTTACTGGTTCTTTCTGTGGTTGCCGGCGCCGGGTTGTTAATTCACTGGTTCGATTGAAATGATTGAAGCAGGTCGCCGATGCCAGCCATCATCCCACGTGCTGCCTGTTAGGCACTGGTCCACTTGCCCCGCCAGCTGTTTCATGGCAGCTGGCACGGTATGGTGCGCCATCGTTGTCGACGCGGAGCCGACAAATAAACCGAGATTTGAAGAAATAAATAAAATTACACGCACAAAGTGGAAAGCATATGAGAAAGCAGCAAGAATGGCCGTACATCACGCGGGTTCCTCCCTCGACTTGTTTCATACGGCCCAAGAGGTGGGAAATATGAGCCCGCCAAGCCTAAGCTTACACTGGGCCAAAATCGCTGCTAGTTTCGCTGTCTGCCGGTACCTTCAGACGGGCCCCCATCGTCGTAGACTTTGGGCTAGTATAGTAGGGCCGAGCGAGTTCTGTGACGGTACAGGAGCTGTAACATTGCATTCTCTGCAGGAAAGGAAATTGTATTGACTTCGCATCCTGAGTAAGCTTAAAAGAAGAATTTACGAAAAAGGCTATACTTCTAGAGAACATGCAAGAAAAATGTGTATTCCTACTGCACCCCATGTCTCATGTAACGAGCTTACAACTTATGTATAGAGATGTCGAGTATTTGCAGTGCATACGAATCTATATCGGGACGGGACTGAATGCTTGATCAAGAACTCTATACATGTACTTGGGGCCACAGTAGGAACGTACTTCATTAGGCCCGGTGCAAACTTTGGAGTTGAGATAGGAACACTTATCTTCACATCCATATTCCTGAAAAGGTGGACGATGTCAGTTGAGATATATGTGAGAAGTCTGAAAGAAAGCAATACCGAACACGTTCACGAAAACGAACAATGTATACTGAGAACTTCGTTTAGAGTAGAAGATGGTAAAATGTACGAGGGAAAAAACTATTTATAGATTGAACTTTTACAATAGGTCTGATTGGAGAAGGTGACACTTTACTTATTCATGGCACCACAGACTAAAGGAATCTTTTCTAGGGGCTTGTCCTCAAACAACGACCTTAGCAAAAGAGACTGTCACCACACAACAAAGAAGCCCAAGCACTTGGCCATGACGGGTAGCAAATGAAACAGCCATAATAGTCATGAAGGGAACGACAATACACAAAGCACTCACCATCAGTGAACAGGGCTGCCGGCAACAACCAGACCGGCCAAAGTTTTTTCACAGGGCTCTGACGGGACAAACCGCCAGTCGACCACACACCAACGACGTCGAACAGGGGCTCGATGGGGGGTAAGTCTGCGAACCGGGATGGCGCCATGCCGATGGGACAGCACCGTGCACTACTGACGAAGTGACGATAACCAAAGATTCCACGCCATCATCTTTGGAGCCTTCTCTGCTTCAAATTGAACTTTCACCAATTGCGGAGAGGCTGGAGGCAAAATGAAATACGTCAGGGGCATATTTGGTATGAACTCGCAAGTAGTACCCTTTTAGTTTCGATTTAATCGACGCAGGTTAGTTTAATTTTAAACTAACCAACATTAAATAAATCAAAATAGAGGGAATACGTTACAAGCAGTGCCAGGTGAGGTGACTAAATAACCAGTGGAAGCTGGTGACAGTACACAGGACTGTGCATCGTTCTCTTCTCTGTTGGCTTCCCTACAAAGTTGCGCTCTGGGACGAAGGGTGGCACATTGGCACGTAGCCCGTTCTGGTTACTGGCCAAAACTGAGGTTGGCTACTGCTTTTGAAACTCAAATATTTCGGTAAGAAATTTCGCTGAATTCCAGCACTAGTAACAAAGTGAAGCCACTGAATTAAGAGGCTTACTTGGTTTCTGGTACTATTTGCGATTGGGTAGCTCGAAGTTAAGCAAGATTTCACTCGTCCCTAGGCTTTTTTTTTGGTATTTGTTTCCTCAATAACCAAGAGTCTGTGATTGTTTGACATGTAGAAAAACAACTGTTGCCATCCATGGGCTATTGTTCACCGAGTGAAGAAAAGGTTGTTTTTCAATCGCCGTCTGAGAGTTTGCACAGCCCTCACAGCATTAAACGCTGTTATCGTGCTAGTGCCTAGAGAAACTGCAACGGTCGATGAAAGAGCAAAGAGAAGAAACAAACTAACGGAGACATCTTTGCCAAGACTGATTGGTCAGGGCGGAGCTGTAACAACGCCCCTATCAATTTGTCAGCAGTGTAGCTTGAGTGCGTGACAGATAGCCAGGCCAGAGCTCCACCAGCTTCTGTAAATGCCTTCCTCATCTCGCGAGCATTCTTCACCACGGCATTGCACCCTGAAGCACCCATGGCGTCCACGATCTCACTTCTGCTGCACTGCTTGACATTGCTCCTCGTCCCCGCGCAGCTCACAAACCCAGATCCCATTGCTCAGCCATCGAAGGTGTACATCGTCCATGTCGACCCCCTTTCCAAGCCATCCAACTTGGCCATGCTGGACGACTGGTATAATTTCATGATCGCAACCCACTCACCTCGTGCACCGCCGGCCAGTTCCAGCCGCATCTTGTACGTCTACGACACACTCATGCATGGGTTCGCCGTCCAGCTCACCGGCGACGAGGCGCAGCGCATGTCGAGCTCCGTCGGCGTGACCGGTGTGTACGAAGACAGGCTGCTGTATCGCCAGACCACGAGGTCTCCCGAGTTCCTCGGTCTGGACCCAGGCTTCGGTGCCTGGAAGGACACGGATTTCGTCGACGGCGTCATCATCGGCTTCGTAGATTCCGGCATATGGCCCGAGAGTCCGAGCTTCAACGACAGCGGGCTCGGGCCCGTCCGGTCGAGTTGGAAGGGCAAGTGCGTCGATGCCGACGACTTCAACGCCAGCTTATGCAACAACAAGCTGGTCGGCGCCCAGGCCTTCCACATGTCACACTTCGTGGGGAGCTTGGGTTACGGCATTGTCCCTTCGCCGAGGGACAAGTTCGGACATGGCACGCACGTGGCCTCGACGGCCGCCGGCGCCGAGGTACCCGACGCAGGCATGGACATGTTCTCGCGGGGAATAGCACGGGGCATGGCGCCCAAGGCGAGGATCGCCATGTACAGAGCGTGCGGCACCGATTACTGCGCTACGGCGGACATCGTCGCGGCGGTGGATACCGCGGTGAAGGACGGCGTGGACGTCATCTCCATGTCCTTGGGTGGTACCCCGCCGCCGCCACCGTTCCACAGCGACGCTATCGCCATCGCGACGTTTGGCGCTGTGCGCAAAGGCGTGTTCGTCGCCCTCGCGGGAGGCAACTATGGACCGAATGCGTCCACGGTGGTTAACGTGGCGCCGTGGATGACCACCGTCGGGGCCGCCACCGTGGATCGGCTGTTCCCAGCAAGCCTCTACCTTGGGGACGGTACAGTGCTCGAAGGACAGTCCCTTTACGCGAAAGTAACCCGCACCACCATGACATCGCTGGTATGCAGCTCGTGCAGCAAGGAGTATCTGATGCCCAACAAGATCAAGGGCAAGATTGTAGTGTGCACCGATGGAGCATACGACGTAAAAGAGGTCAAGAAAGCTGGTGTATCAGGTCTGGTTTACATTGATGAAACCAGCCAGTCCCGCGACGGTATCCAAGCCCTCGCCTTCGCCCTTCCGGCTCTCACTCTCAGCCACACCGCCGGCGAGAAGCTCAGGGCCTACATGGCCTCGTCGCCTTATCCAGTTGCGTCATTCAGCTTCACTTGCGAGACTGTCATAGGCGAGAATCGGGCGCCGATGGTGACGGACTTCTCGTCACGGGGACCTAACGCGGTGGTCGTCCCTGAGCTCCTCAAGCCTGACATCATCGCGCCGGGACAGAACATTCTAGCCGCATGGACTGGCTACCGGGATGTCCCCCTGGACAGGAGGAGCCACAACTACAAGTTTGAGTCCGGCACGTCCATGGCGTGCCCCCACGTCGCCGGCGTTGCGGCTCTGATCAAGAAGAAGTACAGTACCTGGACGGCGGCCATGATACGGTCGGCGATCATGACGACTGCGGCAACGCTCGACAACACCGATCGGGAGATCCTTGATGGCGGTGTCACGAACGACCGCCAAGCCACCACAGACGCGACGCCTTTTGCTGCCGGGGCTGGGCATGTCCGCCCACAGCTCGCAATGGACCCCGGCCTGGTCTATGATGCTGGCACCCGGGACTATGTCGACTTCCTTTGCAGCCTCAACTACACCATAGAGGAGCTGCGTCGCTTCACGCCTGACATGGCCACGTGCACGAGGACTGAGCTCCCCGATGGCCCCGCCGACGACCTCAACTACCCCTCCTTCGTCGTGATCTTCAATGGCCACACCAACGTCCGCACACTGACACGAACGGTGACCAAAGTGTCTGAGGAGCCCGAGACGTACAATGTGACGATCGTCGCACCGAAGCATGTGAAGGCGACTGTCACGCCGGTGATCCTAGAGTTCAAGGAGCAGTATGAGAAGAGGAGCTACTCGGTAGAGTTCACAAACGAAGCTGGAGGAAACGTGAAGACAGGGTGGGATTTCGGGCACATCATCTGGGAGAACACGAAGCATCAAGTCAGGAGCCCGATAGCCTTCATGTCAAAGAACTGAAGCCGTAGGTCGCGTGTACGTGGTACACAACTAGCAGCAGACATGGAGAGAGAATAAGTCATAATGTTGTAACTAAATACTAGTATATAAAGAAATAAAGTCCCAAACGTGTGACACACAACAAAAAATCCCCAAATGCGTGTTGAAATGCATCATGGAAGTGACATAATGGGAGAGTTGGTTTCACACTGACCATTCTGTTAGTTTGTTGTGATCCCGTGGATTCCGGGTAGGCAACAACCACCGGGATCAGCTCTCCCTATGCGTCCTGATCAGGGCGCAACCGACTCAATTCGGTTGAGGCCTCCCCTCGCCCGCGCTGTATCAATCAGCAGGCAGCGGGGGCGTGGGTGATCTATCGCTCTCACGCCCAACGCCTCCTACACTCCTGATTTCCGATCCTAAGAACACGGTAGCGAGGGAAAGGCCTCCTCCCATCGGACATCGGCATTCCAATCATCACGACTGCACCAAGATATTGCGCCATATCTACCTCCTCTACTACGACTAAAGGTATGAGCACCCAATTCCTAATCCTCTAATTGTGTTTTAGACAAATTGATCATGCTTTAATTCTAATTATTCTTAAGTACCTTTGATTACCAATGCCTAGTATTTAGATCTAAGCAAATTCTAAGTCTAAAAATGGTATGAGAGCCAACCTAGGGTTGTTGCTAATCGGGTAATTAGTCTCAGTTTTAATTTACTTACTTTTTAAGTTAATTTCACAGCAAATAGAAGGAGGGGAATTTTGGTTATGAGTCTTCGATCAAGAAAATCCAGATCAGATCAAAATCGAGACAAAAAATTAAGTAAATGAGAAAGAAAAAAGCGGACTTATCTTAGTGGACTCGTCGCCTTCTGTCCTTCGGGATCCCACCGACGTTGACACGCCGGCCGAGGGAGGCGGCGTACTCCGCACCACCAGAGAACTCCTCGGTTGAGGGCATCCGGGAAGTCTGGCATTCGGGCCGCCGGATCCGCTCACGGTAAGGACGCCGCGCGCCCTCTTCATCAACGGCGTCGAGCTCATCGCACGGCGTGCGCGAGCTCGGATTCTGATGATGAAGGAGACGACGGAGCCACCGCTAAGGCCATCGGGGTAGGGTCACCGGAACCCAAGGGTTCGCGGCGAAACCCTAACCTAGCGGTGGGGCTCTCTAGACGGTGACCAGCCTCACCGGCGATGAGCCACCTTCCGGCGAGGTGGCCGCGTCGTGCCAGAGTACCCCGCCTCTCAGCTCCCCTCCGCCGCCTGCTCTCGCTCTGTCGGCCGAGAAAGAGAGAGAAGAAGAGAGGGAAATGAGGTTAGGGTTACGGGGACGGCGTCGGCCAGTTTTTATACCCCCGAAATTAACTCCCAGCCGTCGGATTAAAATCCGATGGATCAGATCCGGCGCCAGGCTCCGCCAGACCGAATGGGCTCGGGGCCTATGCGGGAGTGGCTTTTGGGCCAAATGGGCTGCCCTTTTAATTTTAGGGATTTCCTCATTTTCTGTGTGGGCCGAAACACCCGTGGGACAAGAATTAGTGGGCCACCCGCATGAGAAATTTTTCTTTTTCCTTGGTTTAATTCCTGCTGGGCCGAGCCCTAATGTGCTGAAAATGGAGGTTTACTATTTCCAATTCGTAAGTAGGCATTTGGGCCAGTTTTAGGTGTGGGCCTTTTCTTTTAATAGTGAAGTTTTCTTGGCGTTTTAGTATGGGCTAAAATGCAACTGGGCCACACACACTAAATTAACTAATAAGTTAAGAATAAATAATTAATTTTGTGTTGTTTTGTGTGATTATTCTTTGTAATATTTATTAATATTGTTATTAAGACATTTTCTCAGCTTAATTAATCTACTTACATTATGATGCTGTGAAATTTAAGAAATTAAGTTTGCTTCCGCAGTTATTAAGACATTTATGGTCACTACAGGAAACCTAACACATTACGACGGCCAAAATATTTACGACAGCTCTCCAGCGCCGCCGCCCCACGCTCTCCCGGCCGCCCCGCGCCGCCCCTGCGCGCCTCCCCACGCCGCCCCGCCGCCCCTGTGCGCCTCCCGACGCCGCGCAACCGCTTGCGCCACCCCGACGCCGCCGCGCGCTATCCCGGCGCCTCCTCCCCGCTGCCGCCGCTAGGCCCCAAGCTCGACCCACTTCGCCGCCACTTCGAGGTACATTTTATTTAGTAATTAATTTAGTTAATTTAGTTTGTTTAGTAATTAATTTAGTTTATTTAGTAAGTAATATAGTTCTTGTAGTAATTAATTTAGTTTATTTGGTTCATTTACTAAATAATTTAGTTCATTTATTTCATTTAGTAATTAATTTAGTTAATTTAGTAAGTAATTTAGTTCATTTAGTAATTAAATTAATTTATTTAGTTCATTTAGTTCTTAATTTAGTTTTTATTAATTAGTTTAGTTAATGATTTAATTTATTACTTAATTAGATTACTTAATTTTGGTTTAGTTGAGTATTAAGTTAGTTTTATATTTCTTTTAGGATTTTGAGTTAGTTGATTATTAAGTTTGGAATTTTAGTTTAATTTGATTCCTTGAGTGTATAATGTCGATATATAAATAAACGGGATTGAGGTCGGCTAAGTCCGACACAACCCATATATGGCCTGACACGGGCCATTAAAGGGTAATGGTCATGGCCATAGTCGCCGTCGAGACAACCGTTGAGAACCGTGTGGTTTCGATCAAGAAGCGTCGTTGGTGCCGTGGCCATGGCCACCGCCACCGTAGCCAACTAGTTTAGCACT
Organism: Neostapfia colusana; assembly: GCA_030760725.1. Classification (NCBI taxonomy): domain Eukaryota; kingdom Viridiplantae; phylum Streptophyta; class Magnoliopsida; order Poales; family Poaceae; genus Neostapfia; species Neostapfia colusana. The sequence goes on from JASWHV010000008.1 coordinate 106,670,932, forward strand.
TGTTAGATTTTTGTGAAGCCAAATGATCATGTCCTAAGATATTTTATCCATCTGTGTCACAGAACAAGGTCGTCGGAGTTCCTACGCCGCCCGTCGCCGTCGCCGAGTACTCTCCGGCCATTTTTAGCCCTAATCGCCCTCGATCTTTCCTCTTGTCTCACGTTCTTACCTCTCTCTCGTAAATCACTCCAAAAAGTAAGATTAGCGTAACCCATACAATATGCGTCACCCGTTTCGGACCAGCCCGCCTCACATGCGTTATGAATGTGAGGCGTGTAGGTTTGGAATTGTCGCTTTTTGGACAGCCTGGGAGTGACCGAGGGTGCGTGCTTATGACGAGACGCGGGGTTTGGATTCAGACAAAATTTTGACGGCGTAAACCTAATGTTCTCCACTGCACCATTATTGGCCGTGCAGTTGGAGAACAACGGGGTTATACTGCTGAAATTTTGTTTGGAGTCGGACCCCACGTTCCTCTCGGTCACTCTTGAGTGGGTTTAGGACATATCCTTTCCAATAGATGTAAAGTGAACATAATTTCTCTAGTTTTATACCGCAGAGTACAACATGGGTGAAGACCGCTGTTGGTTGTATACTGGTTAGAAGAGCAGATCTGGTGGTCACTCAGATGAGTGGTTCGCCAAGACAGATGCTTTTGTAGATCGAGCATTTTCGTTGTCAAATATCGATAAGGCGCGACGCCCATGTACGAAATGCCGGAATACCAAGTTTTTTGACAAAGTGGAACTTTCGATATATTTGTGTCGAAACGGTTACACGTCATGTTATGAGGTCTGGATCTTTCATGGCGAGAAAGCTTCTAAAGGTGTACAAGAAGTGAAAAGGACATTGATGATATTACAAGGGATGATAGGATGGATGAGATGTTAGAAGCTATACAACCATACCTTACGAAGGATCCACCTACAACGGAGGTTGAAGCGTTCTTCGAGCTTCTCAAAGCTTCAGAACAACCACTGCATGAACAAACGGAAGCGACCCTCCTCAGCTTCATGACTAGACTTATGGCAATTAAGTCTAAGTATTTTTTTCTAATAACTGTTACAACGACCTCATCAAATTGATCGGCGATATCCTTCCACGGCCCCATAAAGTGCCTAAGGATATGTATCACGCGAAGAAATTGCTTTCGAGTCTCGGTATGAAATATGAGAAGATTGATGTGTATCCAGACAAATGCATGCTTTTCTGGAAAGATCATGCAAAAGGGAAGAAATGTTTACAATGTGGTGAATCGAGGTATGTAGGTGCTTAATAAGATAAGGTGATAGGTATTGATTGCGTAGTGCTTAAATCATGAGTTCAACCTCTCCTTGCTCTAGCCATGCATGACATAACTTTCCTACACTTGCTGAGTACCAATGGTACTCAAGCTTGCTTTTCTGTTGGTTTAAATTGCTGCTCAGGTCAAGGGGATGATGTGGTGTTCAATGACCAAGACTTTGGACCCGAAGAAGGTTTCTAGGTTCACGGAGTCCCCCGGGCAACGCCTGTGACGGAGCCCACAAGATTTATATTCCACTGCTGTTTTATTTACATGTTATGAACTTATTATCGTCCATCGAGACGTATGCTATGTAAGACTTATTTATATTCGACACCTGGCTTGTAATAAATGATGCTTCACTATTTGTCATCACATGTATGAGAGAATGATCCTAGCATACATGTGGTATCCACTCGGTTGTTCTTCGGAGAAACCGGGTGTGACAGAAGTGGTATCAGAGCCAAGGTTGCCCGTAGGAACGTGGACCTAGGTAGAAATGGACGTATTTAAGGACCCTATTTTCTTAAAAACTATTTTACAAAGGTGTGGGTTGAAAGTGTTATTTAATGGGGTCACTTCATTCACCTTGCCCCAACTTTTATTCAAAATACAATCTGTATTTAATTCTTATCTAACTTAATTTTAAATGCTTTATGTTTTAGATGGTTCGCATGATCCGCACCGCCCACAAGTCCACCGGAGGGAGAGTTATGGTAGTTGCCCTTGCCTTGAGAGAGGAGAACCGTCCGGTGACGTACCACTCCTACGGGTTGGCAGTAGAAGGCTTGTTGCGCCGTCTTCGGCGTATGCTCCACGCGCCGGCAATACAGGCAAGCTAATCATACACTACGGCTCCACCAGGACCATCCGTGAGAAGCGGGAAGAATGGAGCTCAGAGATGAGGATTATCCATGAAAATCAGCTGCTCAAGATCCACCGCTCCCCAGCTTGTCGGGTGACTCAGGCCGATGCTGAGAAGGATGTCACCTGGGAGGTCATCACCTGCCAGAGTTACATCAACCGTCGCCACCTTGAAAGGACTGAGTACATGTATGTCCTCCAGCGTGAGAGTGGCACCACGGAGTACAAGTACCCGCCAGTGCAGCAGGGGACTTCCCATGAGCATATGGACCTGTGCTTGGAGGATGCTGCTATGCTCAGCACTCGACTGCAGGAGTGTCAGCAGGAGCTTCAGGATGTTCGTGACACCCTGAAGGAGACTGAGGCGTTGCTTCGAGCCAGCTTGAGGGTGAGATAAAGAGGAGATGGGAATGAACTGTGTGTCACCGTGAATGACACATGGACTCCTGACTCCCCAGACCGCCGGGCGAGCAGGCGTCGCCGCACTTCTCCACCAGTAGCTTCCCCATCTAAAGCGGAATAAGAGGGCAGCCGTAATAATGAGGAAGACCCCGAGGAGCCAGCTCAGTGATATGAGTCGTGTAGAGTCCTTTCCCTTATTTCAACAGGTTATCGAGTAGTCGAGTCAATACCCTAGTTAGTTGTGTGTTAATGTTTGGTGTGTGACGTGAGTTGTGGAAGCCATGGGCATTTGTCCACAACCTCGTCTTTAGGTTGCTTTGCTTTGATGTGTGAACCCCTATGAATTAAGAGTGCATTTGTTTTCGCGTGAGACGTGATTCCCAAAAATCTACGTGAAACCCTCAGAAAATGTTTAATATATTAAGGCCTCAAAAGTTTAAGTTTAAACAAGCAATTTGGGAAGTTAATACATAATGCTTTAAGTTAAAATTTGGTTGATCATGATAGATGGCTGGAAGAGGAAAGGGTCGTGGTGCCAACCCCACCAGCAACAAAACAAATGAACCATATGCTAGCAGTGAACTCTCTAGGGGGAGAAATAAGGACAAGACAAGTGTGTCCCAAGGTGAATCTAGACATTAATGGAGTAGTATTTACTGCAAACCTCATAGTGATAGACTCACAAGGGATAGATATTATTTTGGGTATGGATTGGTTGACCAAACATAAAGGAATCATCCATTGTTCGACAAGAACGGTGGAACTAACTCACCCTAGCGGCACAAAAGTGAAGTTCATAGCCGTACCTGAACCTAGGAGGGACCTTAAACTCAATCAAGTTGAGGTGGAAGTCGAAGAGATCAGGATTATCAGGGAATATCCAGACGTTTTTCCGGAAGAGTTGCCAGGTATGCCCCCTGATCGTGAAGTAGAATTCGCAATTGAACTAGTGCTTGGAACAGCCCGGATATACAAGAGACCTTATCGGATGGACTCCAAACAGCTGGAAGAACTCAAGGAACATTTAAGAGAATTGATAGAGAAAGGGTACATTCGTCCTAGTTCCTCACCGTGGGGAGCTCCGGTGATATTTGTGCCCAAGAAGGACGGGACCCAAAGGTTATGCGTAGATTACCGTGCGTTGAATGAAGCAACCATCAAGAACAAGTACCCATTACCCCGCAGTGAAGACTTATTTGATCAGTTGAGGGGAGCCTGTGTGTTCTCAAAAATTGATCTCAGGTCGGGATACCACCAACTTAAGATAAGGCAAACCGACATTCCAAAGACAGCTTTCATATCTTGGTACGGGCTGTATGAATACACCGTCATGCCGTTCGGGCTAACTAATGCCCTGACATACTTCATGTATCTCATGAACAAGGTATTCATGGAATATCTGGACAAACTTGTGGTGGTTTTCATTGATGACATTCTCGTCTTCTCTAAAAATGAAGAAGAACATGAGGGACATTTAAGGTTGGTGTTGCAAAAACTGAGAGAACACCAACTATATGCCAAGTTGAGCAAGTGTGAGTTTTGGCTGAAGAGAGTTCCCTTCTTAGGACATATAATCTCGGAGGGAGTAATCTCCGTAGATCCCGCCAAGATCGAGGATGTGCAGAAGTGGAAGACCCTTGAAAATGTCAGGGAAGTTTGAATCTTCTTAGGATTGGCTGGGTATTATCGACGGTTTATTGAGGGTTTCTCCAAGATCTCGAGACCCCTGACCAAATTGTTAGAGAAGGGAATCACATTCACATGGACACCACAGTGTGAGATGAGTTTTCAAGAACTGAAGAAAAGATTGACAACAACCCCAGTGCTAGTTATGCCAGATATGCAGAAGAACTTTTCGGTGTACTGCGATGCCTCTCGAAACGGGTTGGGATGTGTTCTCATGCAAGAGGGGCATGTCGTGGCTTATGTGTCCCGGCAGCTCCGGAAACACGAGAAGAACTATCCTACGCATGACCTAGAGCTAGCCGTAGTGGTACACGCGTTGAAGATTTGGCGGCATTACTTGATGGGAAAGAGGACAGAGATATATACGGATCATAAGAGCTTAAAGTACATTTTCACGCAGCTAGATCTCAACCTTAGACAAAGGAGATGGTTAGAGCTAATCAACGACTTTGATGTGGACATCAACTATCATCCTGGGAAAGCGAACGTCGTGGCAGATGCTTTAAGCCGGAAGGTGCAGGTCAATAGGTTGATCTTAAAGGACATGCCTACAGAATTGAAGGAAGAGGTTGTAAAACTCAATCTATGTCCGGTGAATAGTGATGAGGCCATCGCCATGGAAGTGGACTCCACATTAGAGCAAGACATACGCAATGGTCAGAATAATGATGAGAAGATACAAGAAATCAGAGAACTCATCAAGGATAATAAAGCCCCTAGGTTCAGGGAGGATGAACAAGGTACGGTATGGCACGGGAAAAGAATCTTGTGCCTGAGGTGAAAGAGATCCGTGAATTGATTTTGAAGGAAGCTCATGATTCTGACTATTCCATTCATCCTGGGAGTACGAAGATGTATTATGACCTCAAGAGCAGATATTGGTGGTATGGCATGAAGCGAGATGTCGCAGAACATGTTGCCCTATGTGATACATGTCAGTTGGTGAAAGCAGAACATCAACGACCCGCGGGATTATTGCAACCACTCAAAGTGCCTGAATGGAAATGGGAAGAAATCGTATGGATTTCATAGTGGGACTACCCAGGACCCAATCGGGATATGATTCGATATGAGTCATCGTCGACAGACTAACCAAGATAGCTCATTTCATCCCCGTGAAAGAAAGCTACAGCGGATCCAAATTGGCGGAATTGTACATGTCAAGGATCGTGTGTTTCCATGGAGTGCCAAAGAAGATAGCATCGGATCGAGGGACATAGTTCACCTCAAGGTTCTGGCAGAAGTTACATGAAACCATGGGAACTCAGCTGAATTTTAGTTCTGCGTATCACCCCCAGACTAATGGGCAGACAAAAAGAACCAATGAGATCCTAGAGGATATGCTGAGAGCGTGCGCGCTCAAGAACAATAGGAGTTGGGATAAGAACTTACCGTATGCGGAGTTCTCCTACAACAACAACTATCAGGCTAGTATGAAGATGTCACCATTTGAGGCATTGTATGGAAGGAAGTGCAGGGCTCCACTATTTTGGAACCAAATAGGGGAAAGTAAAGTGTTTGGGCCCGAAGTACTACAAGAAGCCGAGGCGAAGGTAAGGTAAATCCGCAACAACTTGAGGATAGCACAAACCCGACAAAAGAGCTATGCCGATGTACGGAGAAGAGAGCTCGTTTTCAACTTGGGGGGCTATGTCTATCTCAAGGTGTCCCCTATCCGAGGACTTCGTCGGTTCAAGGTGAAAGGGAGGTTATCACCCCGATACATCGGGCCTTTTCAGATTCTGGAGAGGAAAGGCGAAGTGGCATATCAACTAGAACTACCGGCTCGTCTATCGGATGTGCACGATGTATTCCATGTGTCACAGCTCAAGAAATGTCTAAGAACGCCTGAAGAGATGTTACCCATGAATGAGGTTGACGTACGAGAGGATCTGTCTTATGTCGAGCAACCTGTCAAGGTTTTGGAGACAATGGAACGCCTTACAAGAAATAAAAGAATCCGGATGTGCAAGGTGCAGTGGAAGCATCACTCGGAACCGGAAGCCACATGGGAGCGAGAAGACGAGCTTAAGGCACAGTTTCCGGAATTGTTTTCCTAGAACCACCAATCTCGAGGACGAGATTTCTTTTAAGGGGGTAGAGCTGTAACACCCCAAAACCTACTAAAGAGGGGAATTTAAAATTTTTTGGACGTAATGCATGTGATAAAGCAATTCAAATTCAAACTAGAATTCAAATTTAACTCAAAACAGAAAAAGAAAAGGAAAAAAAAAGAAAAACCCAAACCGGACAGCGGGCCGAAACCCGCCAGCCGGCCCAAGACCCCCACCCCCGCGCCAGCCCAAACCCGCGCCCCCCCTCTCTCCCTCTCACTGACACGCGGGGCCCGTGTGTCATCCCTCTCCCCGCGCGCCCCCAACGGCCCCGTCTCTCTCTCTCGCGCCCAATCGCAACCACCCTCCCGAAACCCCGCGCTCGCAGCCCTGATCTTCGGCCCCGTGCGATGCTACTTATCCAAACTGACCCGCCGCCTCCTCCCCTCGTGCATTCCACGCAAGAAAACTCGCCAAATTTCCCAGCACCGCTCCATCTTTCCCTCCGGTGAGAACCGATCATCCCCCACCGAAAAACCTTCGGATCTCTTTGTTTTTCGTCGGACCAACGAGCTCGCCGTGCTCCACCGCCTCCAGGGAGCCCTGCAGGTGAAGGAAGCGACAAGTTTCGCACCCTAGCATCGGTTCCGACGAGCACCGAGGAGCAACTTCAACCATCGTCATCGCAGAGCCGAATTCCGACCTCCCCAAGCCTGAGAAACCCCTAGGTGAGCTCCCCTACCCCTCCGCAGTCGATCCGTGTGAAAAACTGCAAGTTTTAACATATAGCGGCAAGGAACCAAAGTTGCGCCGGTGAGATCGCCGCCCCCGCCGCCGCGCGCGCGGGCTGGCTCCGGCCAGGGCGACGTGGCCCCTTGGGGGCCGTCTATTTTAAATCGCACGGTAGAAATAAAACCGACGCGTACCAGTTCGGCGATCTAAATTTGAGCCGTCTATTTTAAATCGGACGGTCCACGTCAGCCCCGTTTTATAATGGCCAGGATTCTTACGCGCTACCCCCTGGGGATTTTGGAAAACACGAGCTAGCCCCAGAAACTTCTGATCTAGCCCCTGGACCTTCAGAAATTTGTGTAAATTCATTTAAAAAATAAGTTTTAGCCCCTGAACTTAATAAAAATTAGGAAACCCCATCTGTTATGTGTAGTTAGACCCCTGAAAATTTAGGAAATAGTAAATTAGACCCTGCAGTAGGGTGGATTTACCTTTTTGACCCTATATGATATTAAATTCAGAAATTTGAATATGTGACTAGGATTTAAATTTAAAAGGTAAGGCAAACACATGTGCAAGTTCAAATTTAAACTCTCCTAGCACTTGGAAAACTTTAGAATGAGTTAAAAATAGATTTTAGGCTGAAATGAAATCTGCCTAAGTGTTGCTCATTTTTATTTTCCCTAGAGACACATTTTAGGCTAGGAAATAATTCTAAAAACTAGTAAAATAAATTTAATTTGTTCCACATCAGAGAGGAAGTTCAAAAATATATTATTGAACATTTTAGATCAGAACCTATTCTGTTTAGATGATGTGTCTTACTATTTTTCATAATAAAGTTCACTTTTAGGCATAGAAAATAAATCTGAAAATATAGGAAAATAAGTATGCATAATTAGAAAATGATAAATGAGTTCTCCAAATCCAAAATCTTCAATTTAGGATTTTGTAGAAGATCTGAAAACCTATTTGGAGTGGGGAATTGCCTTTCATGCAAACTTTGTGGCTAAGAAGTGTATTAATCAAATATAAAGGATTTGTTCAAATTGAAAATTCATATATAGAGTGCAAATAGAAATCTGAATACAAAAGTTAGAAATAATATCTATATGTTTAAAAGTGCATGTATGCCTAAAATCAACACATCTAGGGTAACCACGACACTTAGAAATGTGAATGACTTTCATATGTATGTATGTATGGTTTGCATGAGTGAAAGTGTGAAATATGGCTTATGGATAGTTGTTTTCTTTTGCTATGTGTATTGGCATGAGTAGAACCTGCCCCAGAGCAAGTTCTCCCCTTCCAAGACCAAGACTTTCCATTCCCAGAGCAGCAGGAAGAAGGCAAGTGTCCTTGACCACTTTGATTCTATACTAGGATGTGTAGTTAGAATTTAATTGCATGGTCAATTCGGAATATGATACCCATGTTAGGAAGTTTCCCTAGAATTGCATTACCTTGTTTCCTTGTAGCTAGGGTTGGGATTTATTTTATTATGTCATTCATTCATATTACTCATGCTTAGCCATGCTTAGAATGGGATAAGTGGGATATGAGATCATCAACTTATTTACCTTACTCTTGAATGAGATATTATGAGTTATGTAGAGGTAGGGATCAAGGCAAGTTGGATGATTTGGTTGGTGCTGGGTGCACGAGACTCGGGTTTGTGTTTAGTACTTGCCTGGATCCTAAGGACCGGTTCATGGAGCATGTAATCTGGCTTTACCGTGCCAACCACATGCTGAGATGGGGCAGCTTGGCCAATTAATTAGGTGTATCCCCGGCGTAGTATGGGTGTTGGATGGTGCGGGGAGTAGGTGTCAGCTGGACTACCATATGAACCGCAAGGCTCAAGAGGGGGCCACTGCAGCGGGGTTGGAGCCTCTTGTATGCTGTTAGGGGTGAAACCTCAGTGGACCCACGCTCGTCGGGAATCCCTTTGTAAAGGCCTCGTAGTGATCTCCTGGCTACACACCTGGGAAGTGTGAATGTGGTTCACGACCACTGGCATAATGGAGGTTCTTTTAGTCCACCCGGCATCGGGGGGTGAAATCACTACATGTGGGTACAGTGGTGCAAACTCTGCAGAGTCAAAACTGTCATGACAGCCGTGCTCACGGTCAAGAGCGGCTTGGACTTATTCATGATTAGAGGATGATGAAATTGGAAGTTGAAGATGTTGAGCGGGGAGCTTAACATTGGAAATGGTGTTGTGGAGTACTTGATATTGATGATGGGTTGAGGGATGGGGACTATTTCACCTGTGTAGTAATGTAGGTGCTTAATAAGCTAAGATGATAGGTATTGATTGCGTAGTGCTTAAACCATGAGTTCAACCTCTCCTTGCTCTAGCCATGCATGACATAACTTTCCCACACTTGCTGAGTACCAACGGTACTCAAACTTTCTTTTCCGTTGGTTTAAATTGCTGCTCAGGTCAAGGGGATGAGTGTGGTGTTCAATGACCAAGACTTTGGACCCGAAGAAGGTTTCTAGGTTCACGGAGTCCCCCGGGCAACGCCTGTGACGGAGCCCACAAGATTTATATTCCGCTGTTGTTTTATTTACATGTTATGAACTAATTATCGTCCATCGATACGTATGCTATGTAAAACTTATTTATATTCGACACCTAGCTTGTAATAAATGATGCTTCACTATTTGTCATCACATGTATGAGAGAATGATCCTGGCATACATGTGGTATTCACTCGGTTGTTCTTCGGAGAAACCGGGTGTGACAGTGCACCACTTCTACCTTACACGAGTTAATCTGCATTCATCTCAACAAGTTCATGAGGATCTCATTTCATTTGTCATCAATCATCCAAAACTCACAAGGGAATGCCTAGATGCACTTTTTGGTGATTGATGACAACCTGAGATTGCATAATTAATGATAAAATTTGATTTTCATAAAGTGTGCATATATGAGAATGACAAATGAGTAACAAGAACCTCTCACATATATGCACCCTTTATGGTGGGATGCGTAAAAGTCTATGAAATTGAATGTGACGTCCATGAGACTTCAAAAATAAAAATTATCACATCGATATTGAATAGGCATCACACATTCATGAGACCTCAAAATAAAAATTACATGAAACTTTAAAATACATGTCCATGTCCATAACACATTCTTAAGGTTTTACAATAAGATAACTTAACATAAATCTCAATCTCTCCCCCTTTGGCATCAAGGCACCAAAAAAGGAAAAATTCAGTGGAATCACTCATCGCCGCTCTCTTCCTCACTCTCGGTCCTATATTCATCGTCATCTTCATGACCATGCTGAGGAGGAGGAGCGAAGACACCTGCAAGTCCAAAAGACCTAAATTCTTGTTCGGTGAGTGGAGCCATTTCTGTGAAGTCTTCTTCAGAGTCCTCAAAGATCTGTGGTGTTCCAATTGGCTCAATCTCCAGCTTCTCACATATGGCTTTGATGTTGGCCTTCATGTATCTTTGATGTCTTTTTTTTTGGCCAAACTCTCCTTGTGTTGCCTAACTTCAATTTTGCGACAACAGCCAAAAATAGAAGAGGGCATTTTGAGCATACCACTGGAGGACTCTCTAGCAGGTGGAGGGATAGGAGTAGGTGTAGACTTCGACGCCATTGAGCCTTCATGAGCAGAGGGCACAATGTAGACTGTAGGCTTCTGGGGCTTGAGGCTAGTGTGAGAGACATCTTTGACAAACTCCAGTCCTGTTACCTTCTCAATCATATACATGATATAGGGTGCATAGCCACAGGACCTGTTTGTAGTGATGGAGATATTCACAATGTCATTGTAGATGTACTCAAAGACATTGAAAGTCCTCTTCTTGCTTATCACTTTCATCAATGTCCTCAGAGTCCCTTGGATTGTCCCAGCATCACCATCCTTTGGAGCTATGGTCTTTCTCCAGATCCTATTGAGTACGGTAAAGAACGACTTCAAGTATTTGGTGGTGGGGGTACATATGGCATTCTTGTATCATACAAGAATTCCAGCTCATTTTTTCCAAGGGCTTCAGGTTGTGAATGACAAGCTCATTGTCCAGGGTGTGTTCAAGATGAAGAATCTTTGCAAATTCTCATAGGTGACACTGTATCTGGATCTATGCGTCATCCAGATCATCTCATCGCTATCATCACGGGCAAAGTAGAGAGTAGAGTAGAACTGGGTGATTACCTCATTGTTCCAGTCGTACTGAAAAGAAAGGAGGTCCTTCAACCCATGCCTCTCTAATGTATCTAGTACCTCATGATAGGCTTGGCATTTCTTGGACTTCAGTTAGTCAATGTTGAGCCACTGACTCTCGACACTAGGATTCTTCATCTTCATGTAGACATGCTCATAGTAGTCAGCATGAAAGTTGCTCCAGAATCTAGGGTGTGCACATTGCTTTATCTGCCCATAGACTTGAACTTTCCTGAGGTTGTCGGCCACCTCACTCCCCTTTCCAGCAAAGTCATCACTTGATGGCTACCTGTTACGGTGAATGGGGGCTTTCTTCTTCAAGGGACCAATAGGACCACTAGAAAGTCATTTGCCCTTCCTGACACTTCTACTAGGGGCCGCAGAGCTTCCAACAATGTCTTTGCTCTGTGCCGTCTTACCAACTACTCTCCTCCTTTTAGGAAGAGAGTCGTTGGGAGAAGACGGTTGGGCAACGTTGTCATGCTTCTTCTTCATGGGTTCGCAGTGGGACGACATCGTGCCTGGCAGGAAAATCAAGGATTGATTGACACGATGTATTGTAGATTATGTGAAGATAAGAAGTTAGATGTTCAATTTACAAGTAACCGAAATTGTCCGTTTTCAGAGTATTGACTTGTCCGGAATACCGGACTTGTCCGCACTAGAGACCAGACTAGTCCGGACCTGCTGAAGAACCCTAACTTCGTATTTTCAACATATCTATCGTAAATTTGTGCAAAGTATGCAGGGATGCACTTGGAATTCATCTAGAAAGGTAGTGTATGCCCTAGGGATCAGAAAAGATTGAGCTAAAGTATTGAAAAGATGAGAACTTGAGTAGAGAGGAATTTTACCAAAAAATGAGAATTTGAGTCGAAGTGTGAGGTCTGATCCGGATTAGTCCGGAGGAGAGGAGACCATGCGTCGAGGAGAAGCCTTCCCGTGGAGAGGACTTCAACTTCGTTGGCTAAAATCGAAAATCCCCTTTGGGGGCTAGGGTTTGAGGAATGAGAGGTAAAGGAGTGTTTGTGAGGTGAAGAGGGCTGAGTTGGCACGTCTATGGACTCTTAAGCTTCGGACATACGGACTAGTCCGGTTGGAAGACCGGACAAGTCCGGTATGCCAGATCTGTCCGGACTAGTCTGAGGGAACGGACTAGTCCGGTGTTGACACCGGACTAGTCCGGGTCAACTGGACAGAATATAGTAGAAATTAAGGAAATATTGGGAATTTGATCTAATAGTGATCTAAGGAAAAAATTTGACAAATAATCTTGATGAACATGCCCAGTAAGCAATCAAAAATCATACAATGGTCATAATTCATCAAGATCCATTAATTTAAATAGTTTTCAAGAGAAAATCGAGATAAAGGATAGTTTTTCACAAAGTAAGTAAGAATTTGAGAATTCAAACAGGTATGTAGTGTTTCAAGCCACGTTTCGAGAGTCAAGTATGTTTTAATTCATTCCTAAGCTCACAAAAGCGTTTTTCACCAAGTGGCTTGGTGAAGATATCGGCTAGTTGCTTCTCGGTTTTGACATGGGAAATGACTATGTCTCCTTTGATTGAGTGGTCTCTCAAAAAGTGATGCCGAATATCAATGTATTTGGTCCTAGAGTGCTCAATAGGGTTATGTGCAATCTTAATCGCACTCTCATTGTCACGAAAGAGCGGAATAAAGTTTGTCGCATCCAAAGGAGTTGTGCACAACAATTCCCGGCTGCAACATACTCCGCTTCGACTGTGGACAAGGCAATGGAGTTTTGCTTTTTGGAGGACCAGGAAACTAGGGACCTACCCAAGAACTGATAAGTCTTAGAGGTACTTTTTCTATCTACTTTGCATCTTGCATAATTTGCATCGGAGTATCCAATGAGATTGAATTTTGAACCTTTAGGGTACCAAAGGCCTAGGTTGGGTGTATGGACTAAATATCGCAAGATTCTCTTTACGGATGTCAAATGGCATTCCTTAGGATTGGCTTGAAATCTTGCACACATACAGACACTCAACATGATATCAGGCCTAGATGCACAAAGATAAAATAGAGACCCAATCATGGAACGGTATATCTTTTGATCCACGTTAGGTCCATCTTGATTAAGATCTAAATGTCCATTTGTTGCCATGGGAGTCTTTATGGGCTTCACTTTGTCCATGCCAAATTTCTTGAGAATGTCTTGAGTGTACTTTGTTTGGCTTATGAATGTTCCTTCCTTTAGTTGTTTCACTTGGAATCCCAAAAAGTATCTTAATTCTCCCATCATGGACATCTCGAATCTATCTATCATGATTTTACTAAATTCTTGACAAAAAGATTTATTAGTTGAACCAAATATGATATCATCAATATAGATTTGACAAATAAACAGATCATCATTGAATTGCTTGGTTAACAGCGTGTAATCAGCTTTACCAATTTTAAAGCCATGCTCAATTAGAAAATCTCTAAGGCACTCATACCAAGCTCTAGGAGCTTGTTTGAGGCCATAGAGAGCCTTACGCAGTTTCAACACATGTTGGGGTACTCTCGATCTTCAAAACCATGGGGTTGCTTCACGTACACCTCTTCCTTTATAGGCCCATTGAAGAAGGCGCTTTTGACATCCATTTGATACAACTTAAAATCATGGTGAGTAGCATATGCAAATAATATACGAATTGATTCGAGCCTAGCTACAGGAGCAAAAGTCTCGTCGAAATCCAAACCTTCGACTTGTGAGTAACCTTTAGCCACAAGTCGTGCCTTGTTTCTTGTTACAACTCCGTGTTCATCTTGATTGTTGCGGAAGACCCATTTAGTGCTGACGATATTGGACTTTGGTCTTTCAACAAGTTCCCATACTTCATTCCTCTCGAAGTTGTTCAATTCTTCTTGCATTGCCATCACCCAGTCCGGATCTTTTAGTGCATCTTTGACCTTGTATGGTTCTAAAGAGGATATAAAAGAATAGTATTCACAAAGTTTAGCTATACGAGATCGAGTTGTCACTCCCTTTTGTATATCGCCAATTATGTTGTCTACGGGGTGATCTCTTTGTATGCTTTGGTGTACTCTTGGATGTAGCACTTGTGGTGTTGTGTTCTCATAATCATCATCTTCTTCGGCTCCCCCTGGATCGTTGTCGTCATTAATGATTTGATCATCTTGTTGGTCTTCATGATCTTTATTTTGTGCATGGGCTGCCCCTTGATCATAGCTCTCTTGTTGAGGTTCATCTTGAGCACCTGATTCTTGTGATTGTTCTTGAGGTCGAATATCACCAAGTGTCATTCTCCTCAATGCTTTACATGGGGCTTCTTCTTGATCTAGCACACACTTATCAACTTGCTCCGTGTGGGAGCCGTTAGTTTCATCGAAACTATGTCACGTACAACTTCAACAAGTCCGAAGACCTTGTTGAAGACACGATAAGCGTATGAGTTCGAATCATAGCCAAGCAAGAAACCCTCACCAGACTTCGAAGCGAACTTTGAGGTTCTAGCCTTCTTGTTTAGAATATAACATTTTGAACCAAAAACTCTAAAGTACGAAATATTTGGTTTGTTACCAGTGAGTAGTTCATATGAAGTTTTCTTGAGTAGGCGATGAAGGTACAGTCGATTTGTTGCATGACAAGCAGTGTTGATAGCTTCAGCCCAAAAGAGGTCAGAGGTCTTGTATTCTTCAAGCATCGTCCTAGCCATCCCAATGAGCGTCCGGTTCTTCCTTTCAGCTACCCCGTTTTGTTGTGGGGAGTAGGGTGTAGAAAATTCATGCTTTATTCCTTCTTAATCTAGATACTCATCGACTTGTGTGTTCTAGAATTCTGTTCCATTGTCACTTCTTATGTTCTTGATTGTCAATGAGAATTCATTTTGAGCTCGCCAGAGAAACTTCTTGAGTGTTCCTTGAGTTTCTGACTTATCATACAAAAAGAAAACCCATGTGAAGCGTGAAAAATCATTGACAATAACTAAACCGTATTTATTATCTCCAATTCTCATGTAAGCAATTGGACCGAATAGGTCCATGTGGAGGAGCTCGAGTGGTCTTGTTGTAGTCATGACATTCTTTGTTGGATGGAGTGCTCCTACTTATTTCCCGGCTTGACACGCGCTACAAGGCCTGTTTTTCTCAAAGGCAACATTCTTCAAACCTCGGATGTGATCGTCTTTTAGAAGTTTTTGTAGATTCCTCATACCAATATGCGCTAGCCGTCTATGCCACAGCCAGCCCATGTTGGTCTTTGCAATCAAGCATGTGTCAAGTTCGACTTTATCTTTGTTGAAATCAACTAGATAAAGTTTTCACTTTAAACCCTTGAAAGCAATAGAGTCATCACTTCTTCTAGAGACGGTCACACCCTCATTAGTGAACAAGCAATTATAACCTTTGTCACATAGTTGAGATATGGACCGATCTCTATAGATCCTACTCACAATCTTTTGGTAAGGGGACTAAAGCTTCTCTGACTGTGACTCCTACATCTACGAACGCTGCTGGTTCGGTACGGTACTAAAGGTCCTCGGACTTCCAGGCGGTTTTTCTTTTGGGCCTGCGCCATCTAAATGCTCCCTGAACAAGTTAGCGTACTCGCCAGGGTTGAGTTGAGGGGGCAGCCCGTGCGCTAATTGGGCTTCGAGATTGGCTATACGCGAAAAAAGCTCGCTTTCTACGTTGGCCTGTTCTGTCCTAAACAGTTCCAGAATGTTATTTGTTTCATAGGAAGATTCCAATCCAAAAGCACATTGATGCCGAAAGAATCTTCGGAACCGGTGGAGAGGCTATTCTGATTGAAGGCTAGACAAATAACATGACTGAGGTGATAGTAGGTTATAATCTAAGGAATCAACATGTAAAACATGAGAAAGTGTGTGTTATGATGAAATGGCTATTTTATCGGTACTTAGTACCTTTCCTTGACTATTGTCACCAAAATAGATGCCTTCGCTTGAGTCTTCATTTTGTTCGTACTCCACAAACATTTTTCTTTCTCCGGTCATATGATTGGTGCATCCACTATCTAGCACCTATTTCGCTCCACCGGATGCATATGCCTGCAAGAAAGAAGCTATGCTTTGGCTTTAGGTACCCAAGCTTGCTTGGGTCCTTTGAGGTTAGTGACAAGTGATTTGGGCACCCACACGTGAGACTTGATGTTCTCATGGCGTGGTCCATGTAAAGTCCCCAAAAGTGGTAGCAAGAAAATTCAGCTCATGTACACTTAGGAAAAATGAGGGGAATTAAAACTTTGAATTTTAATGGTGTAAGTTCAAAGTGAGGGTTTATACTTTCTAAAACTTCCAAACATGGAGATCTAAATGCACAGCTTGGATCTTCACATTCTATATATTTACCCTTCCAAATTCCAGCTCATTTGGAGGAGTTTTCATATTTGTTTGGGATTAAAAGGAAAAGCCCTCTAATCTAAATTTCAAATTCAGTTTCAAATTCCAATTCCCTCAATTTGAAAATTGGGTTTCACAAATGTGTTCTCCACCTTTGAATGAGCAGCCATGCCAAAAATTGGAAATTTTGGAGCTGGTTTGCTATATTTTTGAGGCAATACAAAGTGGAGAATTCAAACTCCTTTTCAAATTCAAATGATCAAACCACATCCAAATTTCACATCAGAATTCTAATTCTTTGAATTCAGAAAGTTCAAACTATGACTTTGAGGTGAAGTAAGGCCTTTAATGTTGAGTTGCTGGTTGGAAAATATCAGAAAATTTTAACTAAACAAAGGGGGGAGGTGAGGCCCATTTGTCAGCCACCCACATGAGCTACCGCCTCAGCCGACGGCGGTCGAACAGCGGGAGCGCGCCAGCTCTAGGTTGAACCCGCACCCGAGGGAGAGCCCGCGCCACCTCCTGCTGCCTCGGTTGCTCGGTTGGATCACGGCGAGGGGTGCGCCGGAGCTTTTTCACTTTTTCCCCAGCTATAACTCGCGCCTCAGCCGTTTTCTTTCGCCCAGAATATCGCCGCCGTTCCTCCCGATGACGCCACAGCTACCGAGCTCAGTTTCTCGAGCGCCCAACAGAGAAGAGATGCGCCCACCAGTGCTCTAGCCATCCAGTCCCTCTCCTTTCCTGTCCCGAGCTCGATTGCACAGGAAATTGGCAAAGTAGCCATGGTTCTCGAGTGAACACCAAAAACCCGAGCAAGGTCATCGTGGGCAGATCACCCCGAGCAAGATCACACCAAAACAAATCAGGCCCTCGGTGCATCCTCGACCCCAGCTGCTCGAGCCCGAAGCTTAGCCCTGGACGTTGATCACAGCAGAAGAATTTCGGGTTTTCTCCCGGGCGGTACAAACTGACCCCGAGGTAGGAATTTGCCAAATTCTTCGTTAATTCATGTTCTCATTGATTAAAACTGTGCACGAAGCTTCCTACCTACTGGGCGCACTTCCTCCCTTGATTTTAGACCTAGATATGGGGCATAGAGGGAGAATTTCCACGTTTTGATCATGGCGCACCGCCGGACCACATCGGGCGCACGGTGCCAATAGGGTTCCAATGATCCTCGATCAGTTTAGGCTCCATGTCAAGCTTCTACTCCTTCCACTGGTGCTCTAGAGCCCGAGAACCGATCATGTGCTGGAGGGATAAGGGCTCCTGACCTCGCCGGAGTGCAAAGCATTGCTGTCACCGGTGCGCGGTGGTTTCCGGTGAGCCACGGCCGCTGGCGACCCTCCCAAAGTGTTCAGCGCGGTTAAATATGGGGGAGCGACGAGTTTAGGCCCGGGAGATGGCCGGGAGAGCCGTTCCCGCCACCCTCGCTGGAGCAACCGCTGCGGACTCCTCTGTTTGGCGCGAGGGAGGAGAAAGAACTGACGGGTGGGACCCACCGTTGGGATTAAACATTTCCAGAATTTCTTAATACAGTTCAAACTTTGGAGGCTCATAACTTTGTGTAGGAAACTCCAAAAAGGGCGAGACCAATTTTGTTGGAATCCTCATGAGTAGTACTTCACAGAGAAACCAATTTTAGGCTATGAAAATGCCCAGAAATTTCTGTAGAATTGTTTTTAGTAAATCTTTTGGGGATTTATTACAGGAGCAATTCTTTATGAAATATTCCCAAATTTGGGCAGAAAATCCTTTCCATAGTTACTGATCTGCAGTAAAATTTTGGGCTTCATTGGAGATAATTTGCTAGGCTAAACTGCCTTCCCAAGTTCAGCCTTTATTTGGAAATTCAATTTAAACAGAAACTTTTCAGAACTCCTGTCCAACTTCAAAAATTCATCTCTCTCTGATGGTAGCTCCAAAAATGGTGAAACAAATTTTGTTAGAACCCTGGAGACTTACCCTAATCAGATCTGCCATTACTAGCTATGTCAAAGCTCCTAATTTGGGCTCACAATTCAGAGAAGCATTGTACTTGTAGGAATTTTAAAGACTACATTCTGCAATGACATGTCTCCAAATTTAGCTCAAATCATCCTTAGAGAGTCTAGTATCCTTTGTAAAAATCCCAAAGCCAATTAAGGATCCTAAATAGCAGTAGCTATGAATAGTAGTTCAATTCTTATAAATCCTTAATACTTATACCTCTATTTTGCTACATTTCATTTAGTGACCGAAGTTGAGAACGCACCGGAGCCCTTGGACGTCCTCCCACCTGAAGCTAACTTCCCGTTTGACTCGCAACCAGGCAAGCCCCGGTTTGCACTTAAGTATCTTTTATACAGTTTTTCATTTGTATCACTTATGTCTAGGTTAAAATGTATGCATTAGAGTTAGGGCGATTGAAACCCCACTTGCATAGCCTTTTAAATCCTATAAAGGGTTGGGTAGTTTACAAACTCGACGAGTAGAGAATGCCATGCTAATGTTTAGGATCTCGGTAGAAGTCGAGTGGTTGGAAGCTACTCGCGAGATAATACTTATCAAACAGAATGAAAAGAGGTAGAAAATGGCTTGAGTTACAAAAATGAGACCCAGCAGGGGGGATAGGATGCAGTGAGCAGAGGTCTCACGTGCGTAGCCCTGTTGGTGTCGGTTGAGGACCATCCGTGTGCGGCCCTGCTGGACAAGTATCGAACAGTACTGGATGCATACTGGCATATGGGAACCAGGAAACCGATGTAATTGGTTAACCTGGGTGTCGAGGCTTACCCAACCGTAAATAGGAGTGGGTTGAGGATAGCAAGGTGTAAATCTGCCGGTGGGCACAGTCACGCTCCACGCGGGGACCTCCTGCCCGTTACAGATGGATCGGTTCGGCATTTGGGTTGCCTTTGAAAGGTTGTTGCATACAACAGAGTAGGAAGGGGTGTGGAATCACGCTTCTGAAAGTGGGTATATGTGACGTGTTATCCGGGTGTGTCTTGATTGCAATCACCGTCCCTCGTAGCTATTTAAGTATCCGCTTGTTCACTGCGCTGTGACGTAGTAAGAAGTGAAATAAGCCAACTGAATATGTTGTATTGAACTATTAATGTCTTGAAACCTTGTATGCTGTAGTTATAGAGCTAATTAAGTTTATATTCCACTTTGGGCATCACCACATCGGAGGTAAGCGTTTCTTGTTTGATTGTGGACTTCTGATGTGAGGGCTGCCTAAGGCTCATTAAACTGTTGCTATAAAACTGAAAGTAAGGATCAACATGTAGGCGTGTCTTTATTGCAAAGTCCTTTTTTCCTATCTTACACATCCTTGCATGTAGAGTTTCATGCCTAGGGTTGACGGTTAAGACTTGTTGAGCCTTCGTGCTCACGGTTGCAATATTTGAGCTGTGTGCAGGTGAGAGTTATGAGGAAGGTTCCGAAGACGAGGCGATGCCCCGTCGGGGTACACGGCCGAGCTGGAGCCCTGCACGCCACCGTAATCTCCGGTTAATTGCTGCTAGTGTGTAGCGTCCCCGGGCTGGACGTCTACACTTTTGCATAGTTAGGATGAGAGTATACTAATGTACATTACTTCCGCTGTATAGTTATATTTTGTAAAAGACTTCCACTGCTTTATGTCAAATAAAAGTTTGTATGTTGTTCTTTAATCTTTTTATCAATGCTGTTGGGTGCCACATCGCACGGCACCACCCTATGCGATCCTGAAGTGGGTGAACCACGGGGTGATCCCCACAGACGTGGTATCAGAGCCGCATTGGGAATATCACACTCGAAAAGAGCTTATTTTGAAAAGTTAGAAGTAGTCGAGTGAAGATTAGTCATTAAGCCCACATAAGGTCTATGACAGTACTAGTTATGATGGTGAAAAGCTAACATATTTGTTATACATTCTGTAACGACGCTCCGATGTCAGGTAAGAGGTAAGGTACGCCACCGCAGGCGGATCAATTGTGGTAACTCGCCATACGAGTAATAGTATGGAATGATATACCGTGGCTTGACACGGTAGTGAATATGAGTCTCTGGACCTCTCTATGGTTCTGAGAGCATAATAAAACGCTGTTCTCCAGCGTGCTTTAAGCAAAAGTGAGAATACCCCATCGTGTGGTAAACAACACGATAGTATGCAACTCTTGAATGTTCAATGTTTCCAAGGGTCATACGCAGCGCTCGCCATCGGCGTGCCTCAACGATCATGAGGCAGTAGGTGGTATCCGTTGGGTTGATAAAATTCCCAACCGTGACGACCCGTTCGCGCTCTACTCGGGTTCCCCGTCGTGTGGTGTGAAAACACGACCATGTACCTTGAGACCTTGACTCAAGGATGATCCGTATGGCAATGATACGGACCATATGTTTTTATTATGATATGGAACTGCCTGAAATGCTAAAACCCTTGTGTGCACCATTATTGTGTGTTTTTCTGCAGGTACATTAACCACGTTAGCGCATGACGTGTAGAAACCGTTTGTGAGTGATGTCTTTAGTTCCACCATGTGACACGTATATGCCGGAATACCGGTTTAGGATTTTTCTTTGGTGAGGAAACGTAGCACCGACTGCATAAAAGTTTATTTTCAAATAAAAGAGTCACAATGAACTATAGAAATTCATTTAGGGATTAGTAAACTCCTATATTGAACTAAGAGTCAATTGGGAGTATAGGTTCAATCTCAAAAGCTTAGGAATGATCTCCCCTGTTTTCGGCAGAAATTTTGCTAAACTTGAACAGGGCATAACTTAATATTGGTTGAACCAATGGAGGTGTGGGATACCATTCTGGAAAGGTTTATAAGTCCTCTACAACTTTTCTGTAGAGCTCCAGAACAAAATCTCCCTCAAATGGGATGAAAATCTCAGATTAGTGGGCACTGTCCAGAAACAGGGCAGACCAAAATGCTCTCTGGAATTTTCTCTATTTCAACCACAATTTCCTGTAGAAAAATTTCTAAGGGTCAAGCAAGACACCGTTGGAAAATACAGGAATTGTTCTACAACCTTGTTGTTGAACACTAGTCCAGATTTTGCCTCTATAGAGGTCAAAACTGTTGAATTATCCAGACTGGTCAGCTGGACCAGAAGCTGGACAGTGAGCACCATGTGAAGTGTTTCCACCAAAACACTTAGTTTCACCGTTCGATGTCCAGTGGCTGTTGTAAAACAGCGAGCTGAAATCAAAAAGTTTTGTATTCAATGTATCATTTCGAGCGAGTACATGTTGGGTCCCGTACAATAGCGAGGACTTACGCATGCTAACACACTTAATATCCCATGGTGACCCCGATGGTCGAAATAAACTTTTAACCCATAAAGTTCAATACTTTGGAACTCGATCGCGTGACATGGTCCAGGGATGTATATGTTGCATAAAGTTTATACTTTATCCATATGTGTGATTGTTATGCGCATTGTTTATCCCATTCTCGCATTACTATTGTATAGACTGGATGAGCTAAGCCCACATGTGTTGATCGTTTGAATGGTATGAATGCAGAATGGTGCGGACACGTTCAACGCAAGAGGAGGGAGGTCCGAGTCAAGTTCGTGGTGATGAGTCTCCACCTCCGGAGCAGACCACGACGCAACAGCAACCACCTCCTCCACCGCCAGAACTTCCAAGGAATCTTGCGGAGGTTCTCGCTGCAGTGTCGGCTCGCGCGACGAGAAAACCGAGCTGCTGCGGATGTTGGTGCAGCAGAATGCGTCCCCTCAGGGAGGACGCCAAGACAATGGGCAACGCCAGTCCCAACAAAGTTCGTATTCAGAATTCATGGTGACCCATCCACCGGTCTTCACGGAGGCCGAAGAACCTTTGGAGGCGGACAGCTTTATCCGCACTCTGGAGGCAAAGTTCGGGCTGCTGCGATGCACCGAACACCAGAAGGCGCTGTATGCAGCGCAACAGCTTCAAGGAGAAGCCAGTACCTAGTGGGCGAACTACACCGCCTCCTTACCGGCTGGCCATGCTGTCATGTGGACGGAGTTCCGAGAGGCGTTCCGCGCCTATCAAATACCTCCCCGTGTGATGGAAATGAAGCTCCAGGAGTTCATGGTGTTACGGCAAGGCGAGAGGAGTGCTCATGAGTACTCCAGGTTATTCAACCGGCTGGCGCAGTATGCGCCAGGATTTGTGGGTACAGAAGACAACAAGCGCAATGCGTTCTTCCGGGGCCTGAATTCAAACATGAAGGTCCATCTCGCCCAGAGCAATCGCGGCACATTCAACAATCTAGATAATGCCGCGATTCTACAAGAAAATGCTCAGCGCGAGCGTGGTTCTGATAAGAGGAAACGCAGCGCGCTGACAAGCAGCATGGTGGGATGCCACGGAAATACCGCGTGGTGTATCGCTCACCATCCGGTCAGAGATGGCAGCCACCGGCGCGACCGCCTCAGTTCCGCGGTCGACAATATAGTGCGTCGGGCTTTCGACCGACGTATCCATCACAGCAACAGCAGCAGCAAAGGATGGTCCCGCGTGCGCCTCAGTTTCAACAGCGTGCACCGGGATTCCGTCCTCAAGTCGGCGGGACCCCGACACCTTACACGTGCTACACGTGTGGCCGTGTCGGGCACATTTCAAGAGACTGCCCCGAGCCGCGACAGGGCAGGGGTGCAGCACCATATCAGGGTGCTAATCAGCCCCGCAACCAGCCCAAGAAACCAGCACCAAAACCCGGCAACGTCCACCGCTTAGCCATCGAAGACGTGCAGGAAGGCGAACCCGTCCTCGTGGGTACGTTCTCTTACCTAGATCATCCCGTAGTCATACTTTTTGACTCCGGTGCCACCCATAATTTCATAAGTCAGTCTTATGTTATGAAACATCAACTGCCTATCATTCCCACAAATAATTCATATTTGATATGTTCTCCGGGTGGGAAAATAACAGCTGATAGAATGGTCTATAGAGCACCATTACAGTTGGGTGGGAATCTATATCCGACTTCTCTAATCATGTTAGAGAGTCAAAAACTTGATGTCATTTTAGGAATGTCATGGCTACATCGCCATGGTGCTGTTCTTGACATCATTCCACGTGTGGTTCATTTAAACTCTCCACTTCATGGACCACATGTTCTTACTCTTGACCGTTCGGTTCAAGAAGCTCCAGCCACATATAACACGGAAGCCACAAAACTTGAGGATATTCGTGTGGTCCGTGAATACCCTGATGTTTTTCCGGATGATCTCCCGGGCATGCCACCCGAAATGGATGTCGAGTTCAAGATCAAACTTGTACCGGGAACGATGCCGATATCACGAAGACCATACAAGATGGCTCTGAATGATCTAGCTTAACTGAAGGAGCAGCTCAATGACTTAATGAAAAGGGTTTCATTCGACCGAGTTCCTCGCCATGGGGATGCTCGGCGCTGTTTTTGAAGAAGAAGGATGAAACCTTGAGGTTGTGTGTGGACTACCGACCTCTCAACGCCGTCACCATCAAGAATAAATATCCACTGCCCCGCATCGATATATTATTCGATCAACTTGTGGGTGCAAGTGTATTTTCAAAGATGGATCTTCGCTCTGGATATCATCAAATCAAGATCCGAGCGGAAGATATTCCAAAGACGGCCTTCTCGACGAGATATGGGTTATATGAGTACCTCGTCATGTCCTTTGGTCTCACCAACGCCCCGGCACACTTCATGTATCTCATGAACTCGGTGTTCATGCCGGAGTTGGACAAGTTTGTGGTGGTGTTCATAGACGACATCTTGGTTTACTCCAAGTCTAAAGAGGAACACGCCAAGCACTTGCATATCGTGCTTCAACGATTGCGAGACCATAAGCTTTATGCCAAGTTCAGCAAGTGCGAGTTTTGGATCAGCCAAGTGCCATTCCTTGGTCACATTATTTCTGCAGAAGGTATTGCAGTTGATCCAAGCAAAATCGAACAAGTGCTGAAATGGAAATCCCCCACATCAGTCCATGAAGTCAGAAGTTTCCTCGGGTTAGCAGGATATTACCGGAGATTCATACCGAACTTCTCCAAGCTTGCTAAGCCGATGACTGAACTGTTGAAGAAGGGGATCAAATATGTTTGGAGCTCAGCTTGTGAAGAAGCTTTCCAGGCATTAGTGAAGCATCTTACAACAGCCCCGGTGTTAGCTCAACCGGATACAACCAAGCCCTTTGACGTATATTGTGATGCTTCTAGCATCGGGATTGGCTGTGTATTGATGCAAGGAGGCAGAGTGGTTGCCTATGGCTCCCGTCAACTTCGTAACCACGAGCAGCACTATCTGACTCATGATCTTGAGCTCGCTGCTGTGGTGTTGGCTTTAAAAATGTGGAGGCACTATTGCTTGGGAACTTTGTGCACCTCTACACCGACCACAAGAGTCTAAAGTATATATTCACTCAAAAGAAGTTGAATATGCGGCAACGGAGATGGCTAGAACTGATCAAAGACTATGAGATCGAGATTCACTACCATCCCGGGAAGGCAAACGTGGTTGCCGACGCCTTAAGCCAAAAATCTCATGTCAACAATCTGTCCATCACCCCACCTGAAGAGGAGGAGCCAAGTCCGTACTTGGTTCCATATGGGACGTTATATAATCCTGCTCTCATCCCAACCATAAGAGAGGAGATTATGGAAGCTCAGAATAAGGACATGGGAATGTCGCACATTCGGAGAAGGATGGAGAATGGTGAAATGAAGTGCTTCCGAAGAGATGAACATGACACTCTATGGTTTAAAGACCGTATAGTGGTACCCCGTGACATGAAGCTTCGGAAGAAAATCTTGGACGAAGCTCATTTGTCCAAGTATTCTATTCATCCAGGCAGCAACTAGATGTACCAAGATCTGAAAACCAGGTTTTGTGGACACGGATGAAAAGAGAAATCGCAAAGTACGTATCTAAATGTGATACGTGTCGGCGTGTGAAAGCCAACCATATGCGTAAAGCCGGACAGCTGCAACCATTGAATATTCCGGCGTGGAAGTGGGAGGATATCAGCATGGACTTCATTATTGGTTTACCTCTCACATCTCACAAACATGACTCGATTTGGGTGATAGTCGATCGACTAACCAAGTCGGCTCATTTTATCCCCGTACATACAAAGTACGTGGCCAAGCAATATGCGGAGCTGTAGATTGCAAAGATCTTGTGTTTGCACGGTGTTCCCCGCTCCATCATTTCAGATCGCGTTGCGCTGTTCGTCTCTCGGTTCTGGGAACAGCTGCACGCATCATTGGGGACCAAACTGATGCGAAGCTCCGCGTATCATCCGCAGACGGATGGTCAAACTGAACGGGTGAATCAAGTGCTTGAAGACATGCTACGCGCTTGTGCCATCCACCACGGCAAGAATTGGGATGATCATTTGCCGTTGGCGGAGTTTTCTTACAACAATGGCTATCAAGCTAGCATCAAGATGGCGCCGTATGAAGCTCTCTACGGCCTGAAATGCCGCACACCTCTCAACTGGTGCGAGTCCGGCGAGCGAGTTATCTACGGCATTGAACTTGTGAATGAGGCTGAAGAACGAGTGTGAGTAATACAAGCCAATCTCAAGGCTGCTCAATCTCGTTAGAAGAGCTATGCGGATAAAAGACGCCGCCCCCTCCACTTTGACATCGGGGACCATGTTTATGTTCGTGTGTCTCCGATGAAGGGAGTTCACCATTTCGGAGTGAAGGGTAAACTTGCGCCGCGGTTCATTCGTCCGTTCACCATCATTGAAATATGCGGACCCGTGACCTATCGCTTGGATTTACCGGTGTCGCTCGCAGGAATTCACAATGTCTTCCACATTTCTCAGCTGCGGAAGTGCCTCAAGCCCTCTGCGGAAATCCGCACCGAAGACATAGAAGTGCTTCAGCCGGACCTCACGTACACGGAGTATCCGATCCGGATTATCGATGAAAGGACTCACGCCACAAGAAACCGGACCTTATGGTTCAACAAGGTCTTGTGGAGTAACCATACCGTTGATGAGGCGACATGGGAAAGCGAGGATTATCTACGAACGTATTATCCGGACTTGCTATCATCATATACCCGGTAAAGTATTCCCCACTGTGCTTTTCCTTTGGAATCTCGGGACGAGATTCTTTTTAAGTGGGGAGGGATGTAAAGTCCCCAAAAGTAGTAGCAAGAAAATTCAGCTCATGTACACTTAGGAAAAATGAGGGGAATTAAAACTTTGAATTTTAATGGTGTAAGTTCAAAGTGAGGGTTTAGACTTCCCAAAACTTCCAAACATGGAGATCTAAATGCACAGCTTGGATCTTCACTTTCTAAATATTTACCCTTCCAAATTCCAGCTTATTTGGAGGAGTTTTCATATTTGTTTGGAATTAAAAGGAAAAGCCCTCTAATCTGAATTTCAAATTCAGTTTCAAATTCCAATTCCCTCAATTTGAAAATTGGGTTTCACAAATGTGTTCTCCACCTTTGAATGAGCAGCCATGCCAAAAATTGGAAATTTTGGAGCTGGTTTGCTATATTTTTGAGGCAATACAAAGTGGAGAATTCAAACTCCTTTTCAAATTCAAATGATCAAACCACATCCAAATTTCACATCAGAATTCCAATTCTTTGAATTCAGAAAGTTCAAACTATGACTTTGAGGTGAAGTAAGGCCTTTAATGTTGAGTTGCTGGTTGGAAAATATCAGAAAAATTTAACTAAACAAAGGGGAGAGGTGGGGCCCATTTGTCAGCCACCCACATGAGTTACTGCCTCAGCCGACGGCGGTCGAACAGCGGGAGCGCGCCAGCTCTCGGTTGAACCCGTGCCCGAGGGAGAGCCCGCGCCACCTCCTGCTGCCTCGGTTGCTCGGTTGGATCACGGCGAGGGGTGCGCCGGAGCTGTTTCACTTTTCCCCCAGCTATAACTCGCGCCTCAGCCGTTTTCTTTCGCCCAGAGCACCGCCGCTGTTCCTCCCGATCACGCCACAGCTACTGAGCTCGGTTGCTCGAGCACCCAACAGCGAAGAGCTGCACCCACCAGTGCTCTAGCCATCCAGCCCCTCTCCTTTCCTGTCCCGAGCTCGATTGCACAGGAAATTGGCAAAGTAGCCACGGTTCTCGGGTGAACACCAAAAATCCGAGCAAGGTCGCCGTGGGCAGCTCACCCCGAGCAAGGTCACACCAAAACAAATCAGGCCCTCGGTGCATCCTCGACCCCAGCTGCTCGAGCACGAAGCTCAGCCCTGGACGTTGATCACAGCAGAAGAATTTCGGGTTTTTCTCCCGGGCGGTACAAACTGACCCCTAGGTTGGAATTTGCCAAATTCTTTGTTAATTCATGTTCTCATTGATTAAAATTGTGCAAGAAGCTTCCTACCTACTGGGCGCACTTCCTCCCTCGATTTTAGACCTAGATATGGGGCGTAGAGGAAGAATTTCCACGTTTTGATCATGGAGCACCGCCGGACCACATCGGGCGCACGGTGCCAATAGGGTTCCAAAGATCCTCGATCAGTTTAGGCTCCATGTCAAGCTTCTACTCCTTCCACTGGTGCTCTAGAGCCCGAGAACCGATCATGTGGTGGAGGGATAAGGGCTCCCGACCTCGCCGGAGTGCAAAGCATTGCTGTCACCGGTGCGCGTTGGTTTCCGGTGAGCCACGGCCGCTGGCGACCCTCCCAAAGTGTTCAGCGCGGTTAAATATGGGGGAGCGGCGAGTTTAGGCCCGGGAGATGGCCGGGAGAGCCGTTACCGCCACCCTCGTCGGAGCAACCGCCGCGGACTCCTCTGTTTGGCGCGAGGGAGTAGAAAGAACTGATGGGTGGGACCCACCGCTGGGATTTAAACATTTCCATAATTTCTTAATCCAGTTCAAACTTTGGAGGCTCATAACTTTGTGTAGGAAACTCCAAAAAGGGCGAGACCAATTTTGTTGGAATCCTCATGAGGAGTACTTCACAGATAAACCAATTTTAGGCTATGAAAATACCCAGGGATTTCTGTAGAATTTTTTTTATTAAATCTTTTGGGGATTTATTACAGGAGCAATTCTTTATGAAATATTCAAAATTTGGGCAGCAAATCCTTTCCATAGTTACTGATCTCCAGTAAAATTTTGGGCTTAATTGGAGATCATTTGCTAGGCTAAACTGCCTTCCAAAGTTCAGCCTTTATTTGGAAATTCAATTTAAATAGAAACTTTTCAGAACTCCTGTCCAACTTCAAAAATTCATATCTCTCTGATGGTAGCTCCAAAAATGGTGAAACAAATTTTGTTAGAACCCTGGAGACTTACCCTAATCAGATCTTCCATTACTAGCTATGTCAAAGCTCCTAATTTGGGCTCACAATTCAGAGAAGCATTGTACTTGTAGGAATTTTAAAGACTACATTCTGCAATGACATGTCTCCAAATTTGGCTCAAATCATCCTTAGAGAGTCTAGTATCCTTTGTAAAAATCCCAAAGCCAATTAAGGATCCTAAATAGCAGTAGCTATGAATAGTAGTTCAATTCTTATAAATCCTTAATACTTATACCTCTATTTTGCTACATTTCATTTAGTGACCGAAGTTGAGGACGCACCGGAGCCCTTGGACGTCCTCCCACCTGAAGCTAACTTCCCTTTTGACTCGCAACTAGGCAAGCCCCGGTTTGCACTTAAGTACTTTTTATAAAGTTTTTCATTTGTATCACTTATGTCTAGGTTGAAATGTATGCATTAGAGTTAGGGCGATTGAAACCCCACTTGCATAGCCTTTTAAATCCTATAAAGGGTTGGGTAGTTTACTAACTCAACGAGTAGAGAATGCCATGCTAATGTTTAGGATCTCGGTAGAGGTCGAGTGGCTGGAAGCTACTCGCGAGATAATACTTATCACACGGAATGAAATGAGGTGGAAATGGCTTGAGTTATAAAAATGAGACCCAGCAGGGGGGATAGGATGCAGTGAGCAGAGGTCACGTGCGTAGCCCTGTTGGTGTCGGTTGAGGACCGTCCGTGTGCGGCCCTGCTGGACAAGTATCGAACAGTACCGGATGCATACTGGCATATGGAAACCAGGAAACCGATGTAATTGGTTAACCTGGGTGTCGAGGCTTACCCAACCGTAAATAGGAGTGGGTTGAGGGTAGCAAGGTGTAAATCTGCCGGTGGGCACAGTCACGCTCCATGCGGGGACCTCCTGCCCATTACGGATGGATCGGTTCGGCATTTGGGTTGCCTTTGAAAGGTTGTTGCATACAACAGAGTAGGAAGGGGTGTGGAATCATGCTTCTGAAAGTGGGTGTATGTGACGTGTTATCTGGGTGTGTCTTGATTGCAATCACCGTCCCTCGCGGTTATTTGAGTACCCGCTTGTTCACTGCGCTGTGACGTAGTAAGAAGTGAAATAAACCAACTGAATATGCTATATTGAACTATTAATGTCTTGAAACCTTGTATGTTGTAGTTATAGAGCTAATTAAGTTTATATTCCACTTTGGGCATCACCACATCGGAGGAAAGCGTTTCTTGTTTGATTGTGGACTTCCGATGTGAGGGCTGCCTAAGGCTCATTAAACTGTTGCTATAAAACTGAAAGTAAGGATCAACATGTAGGCGTATCTTTACTGCAAAGTCCTTTTTCCTATCTTACACATCCTTGCATGTAGAGTTTCATGCCTAGGGTTGACGGTTAAGACTTGCTGAGCCTTCGTGCTCACGGTTGCAATATTTGACCTGTGTGCAGGTGAGAGTTATGAGGAAGGTTCCAAAGACGAGGCGATGCCCCCGTCGGGGTACACGGCCGAGCTGGAGCCCTGCATGCCGTCGTGATATCCGGTTAATTGCTGCTAGTGTGTAGCGTCCCCGGGCTGGACGGCTGCACTTTTGCATAGTTAGGATGAGAGACTACTAATGTACATTACTTCCGCTGTATAGTTATATTTTGTAAAAGACTTCCGCTGCTTTATGTCAAATAAAAGTTTGTATGTTGTTCTTTAATCTTTTCGTCTGTGCTGTTGGGTGCCGCATCGCACGACACCACCCTATGCGATCCTGGAGTGGGTGAACCACGGGGTGGTCCCCACAGTCCAACATATTTGGCATGAACTTTTCCAAGACTGTTTTTCATAAGCACATATGAAGCATCAAAGGTTCTAAACAGGATTTGTTGTTTATATGAGTTTTCAATGTTAATTTTATCAACATTGTTATGTTTTCCAACTTGGGAGGAATTTCCCTTGACAAAGACAATGCTCTTCTTGTTATCCTTGAGGCTTCTAGCGTTTTGCCTTTCACCATAAGAATATCCAATGCCATGTTTGACATTTGGAGGTCTTGTGACCAAGTATGCACTACGTGCATACTTGATCTTCTCCTTGTCAAACATGCCATTTTGATAGAGATGCTTGTTTTTTGTCAAGTTTGACTTTTCTTTTATGTGGGTGTCATTTTTAGTACATGTACAAGTTACAAGAGTTTTGGATTCAATATGTTGAGAAGGTGAGCTTAAATAGGATGAAGAACCACTTTGCTTAGTGACTCAGCTTGCGCCTCAAGAATCTTGTTAACCTTAGTTAAGTTAGCAAGCTCATCCTTGAGTGCAGTGTTTGAGTCTCTTAGCTTCAAACAAGTCTCCTTGCTTGAAGCTAACTCAAGCTCAAGTGATTTGCTTCGCTCCTTTTCAATCTCAAGAAGCCCTTCAATCTTAAGATATTTCTCCTTTTGGAGAATGATCATATCTTCTTGTCGATTGACAAGCTCCTCCTTATCAACTATCTCATCCATTAGAATCATTCTAGCTAGAGTGTTTTTATCTAAACCTCTAATCATATCTTCATCATCACTAGAATTATCAGTATCACTAGTAAAAGAATACAAGGAGGGAGTTTTGGTTTTAACCTTTCTTTTTCCTTCCTTGGCCATTAGGCATGTGTGGTTGGTGTCCTTCCATGCTTCCATGGTTGGGAATAGGGTAGACTTCATGG